>OX381608.1:3000000-3316094 GCA_947459985.1 Diloba caeruleocephala
CTCATAGTCAAATTGTTTTTATCCATGTAAACCATTTGCTGGCACTTACGGATAGTCAGAATTTAAATAGTAGCACGGTTCCAAGTCGTTGGGCCTATGGAGAAGAACCGGCAAGAAACTCCATGGATACACTCTTTTAAAATAATATATAAATGTAAAACAGTCTTCAATATCTAAATTCTTTACATTTCGTTTTCGCATTCACAAATAACAAATATTTTATCATCAGAACAATGTCGAAAATTATTTTAATGTCATAAATTATTCAATAAATGTCATAAAAAAAAAACATTTATACATTCAAATGTTATATAATAATCAACGACAAATAATAAGTAGGTATGTTAGATTAGAGCAGTTCAATCCCAAGCATTTTTGTCGTCCATATAATCTGTAACTGTATAGAAACCCTTTTTACATAGTTTCTTTTTTATAACGAATTTAAATTTATTCCGTCTTATTACAAAACATGGTTTATCGATAGTCTCGGACTAAAAGTGTGGTTTAATCAAATTTCTTATTACAAAAAGTGGTTTAACTCTTAGTCTTGGACTATCTATGGTACTAAAGATAAACCTGATGGGGACCTAGTTTAACTCTAAGACCTTTGGTCTAAGTCACAAATATACGTCAAATTCATTGTTTTGAGGTTAGATTTGGTTTATTTTTGTGTGTTGTATTGTAATATTTCCTGAAATAGTTTAAATTTGCGTCGTCCTAAAGACAGTAATGTGCCGTAATTACAATAATTGTAGGCAAGTACTAACTTTTTTTTCAGAATTCCAGTTTTCACTTCTTCGTTTTTTCTGTTGTTCTATTTTATTAATATTATTCCCTAACTTCTTATCAATAATAAGTACGAAGAAACGTCCAAATCTCAGAATAGTTTTACCTATGTTTAAAGATTTCCGCGCGATATAGACATTCCGTTACGCATTAGTGTTGTTTGAAAGTACATATTTCGGACATGAAATAAATGTCATAAAAGTATTCCTCAGAAAGAAAATAAATGGCATTTATTGAAACAAGAACAACCATTCGTTTCTAATAGTTATCGTCATTAAATACCCTATTATATATATTATATCAATACCATTAATATAAAAAATTTACAGAAATATTCAGCATTTGGGTAAACGGAACGTAATGTATCCGAATGCTATCTGATTGAATGAATGTTTCCAAGGAATTCCGTGTATAATCTGTGGAAATAATTTAAGCCAGAACTAAAGTCAGGTACTATCTAGTCCTGACTTAATTTGATATTTGTAATACGGACGGGTTTAAACCACGGTACTAACGTTAGTTCCGTACTAAGTCCAGACTTCATAGTTCTGGTTTAAACCTGAGTCTAACAAGATTTTTGTAATAACACTGATTAAGACTAAGATGTTTAATACTACTTGGGATCTTATTGTAGAAACGTTTACGTTGGCACCTAAATGAATTACAAATTTTTTGGAGCCTGGACATTGGCATTACAAGATTTTCTTTATTTCTGGTACGATACACAACACTCCGTTTGGTATCCGAAATAAGAATATAGCACCACTCTATTTCCTCTCGTGGATGTCGTAAAAGGCGACTAAGGGATTCTAAGCCAGGGGGATGGACAGCAGCGTCCATGATGCAACAGCAGCCATTCTGCGCCACACACCGCCTGCCAAGATTGGTGAGTACTAGCAAATTCCCCCCAAAATCTATAAGGGAGGCCTTGTTCAGTAGTAGACGTTCTTAGAGTGACATGATGATAACTAAGTGCACCGCTGGATTGTAGAAATGTCGGCCTCTACGACTGCAATAATCGATCGAAACCAAAATCTGCATCATCATTTACACGCAATCACAAACACCCCGTAAACTTCCAATGCTGAACATAGGCCTCGTCAAAACGATGAGCGTGGCCGCTGTTAGGTGATATTGCCATAATCACCACTCTTGGCAAGCGGATTGGTGATCACAATATGTTGGTATTAGCACACGGGAGGGTGCTGGTGCCTTAATTTTTTGTCTTGGTCTCAGTGGAAATTCTTCATGAACTTCCTCCGCCCCGGGGACGGACAAAGGGGCATGCCGGGCCTCCTACCGGCTAAAACCACTGGGGCGATCATTTTCGGCACCTAAGGGGGGCTCCAGGTCCTTGTATGATCACACTAGAGCCGCCCACTGGTACCACGCCTATAGCCACATCCCGGGGGGTGCTGGTGCCTATCCTCCCGATATCAACCCATAGTCGCCTTTTAAACCCATGGGAAGAACAGGTAGTCTATTCTTTGCCAGGAACCACACGGAACGAACGGCATCAGTTACTAGCTATTGGCCTTTGATATGTGACTGAACCAAATTTAAGATAGAATAGAAGCTTTTACACATTTAGCTAGGTTCACTTCAAAAGCGCTTAACATGGGTTTTGCTTATATTTTGTGCTCGTTGACTCTTTCTAAAGATGTTCCAATAATAGCTGGGTCTAAGCTTGTGCAGAATGTAATGTAAGCCGATTAAACTAACGGCTTTTATTGTTTTGCCATACACATACGCACATAATTTTTCTTCCTAGAAACATAACGTGGAAGCTTTACAAAAAATAACTTATATGTATATTATAATAAAACACTTTTAAACGGATTCTATCGCGTATATTTTAGATTTTTGATTTTCCTGAAGTATTCGAAACGTCAGGAAAATCAAAAATATACGCGATAGAATCCGTTTAAAAGTGTTTTATTATAATGTATAATAAACGCGAAAATCTAAGACATTATTATATGTGTATGTTACAGTAAAATCCCGAATATTAGTCAATCTTAGGCTCTACTTGTAAATCATGATGGCCAAAAATGGATTTACCAACATGAGTTGGTAAATGTAAGATCTGATATAAATAAGATTTTCGGGCTTCTACCATTTAAGAGTCTGGCACATGCTAGGTTTACATTATATATCGTTTTGAGAGCATTATACGTGTTCGCGGCTTTGGAGTGGCGCAAGGGCCACCCCAGCCGCACCTCAACATACTGTGACATTGTTTGTAATTTAAGATAATAACACTCATAATGAAGGTATCGATGATTCACCAAATCTTCGTGGTGTATGATAACATTCACTGACGTATGACCGATATTAAGATGAAAATAATTAATAATGGACATTCACCAGCTAGCTTCGTGGTTGTTATACACCACTACTTCTTTAGATAAACTGCGCTTCGGACATTCACGATGTCGTAATTACGTGACAATAGCTGGAGTTATCTATATTAAGACTTGGTAAATCTTGGTTTTACTGAAAAATCTTATATTGACCTTAGTTAGAGTTTTTTATAGTAACATATATACATTATGTAAATCTTAGCGTTTACTGGAAAGTCTTAGTATTGACCGTAAGTTCGAGCTTATACAGTGACATAATATACAATTTGTAAATCTAAATGTGGACGTGGTGCCCCAGTAGGTGTAAGGTAAACCTTGGCAAGTAGAAATATGACTTTTTCAATGTCATATGTACTTTCTTAGTTACCTAATCTAAGACACCACTAACTTTATTACGTCAAGGAGTACATCTCGAGAAAATCTGAATCTAATGGTCAGAAATCGCGAACACGCCATTGCGTGCTTGCTCACATTCGCAAGCGTGGTGACACTGCTCGTTCTATCTCTGTTTGAGAAGAGGCCTTAGGCCAGCAGGGAGACAGCTGCACGCTGATATTATTAAAGGATTATAGGTATGCCTCTGTGGCGAGAAAGCGAGCAATTTAATCGTTAGCTTAAGTCATCGGTTGACCAGCAGTGCTATTCTATAAGAACTCACTAGCAAACTCACTTCTGAATCCGCAGTGAAACCTCTTAACATTGTATTGTTTTTATTTCTTTCCACTGCGGCTTCATAAGTGAGTTTGCTTCACTATCAAACTCACTGCTACTGCACTTCCCCTAACCACAAACCATTTTTTGGTTCCCAAAGCCGCTCCTTTAGTACCTCGCGCCCCCAGGATGTACTAAATGGCAAATCTAGCACTAGACACAAGTCTGGCGATACGCTCCCAGAGAATATGCAACTACTATTACTAAAAAAAAAAAATCGGTGTTAAAAACAATGTAGCAGTCTAAACAAACTCATCATCATCTGACACATATGTGAAACAATGCACAATCGCACATAACTGTACGGAGTTTCCTCCACAGTGAAGGAACCGTTAGAACGATGCAGTTGTAGATGAGACGGAGATAAAGCATACATGGCAACAAGCTATTGTGACTACAATACCCGGTGCAAATACTTGCGAAATCGCATATACAGTGACATTAACCGCGTCATTAGTCTTATGATTGCAGCATTGGGTTCTATTCCCGACAGTTAATCAATATCGGAATCGGGTCTCAGGTCAGGTCAGTCGGTAGATACTAAGTTGCCCTACAATATATTCCGTGTGGTGTCCGGATTAAGAATATAGCACCACTCCATCTCCTCCCGTGGATGCCGTAAAAGTCGACTAAGGGAATCTAAACCAGAGGGATGGGCAGCAGCGTCCCTTCTGTGAAACGGTAGCCATACTGCGCTCACCAACCCGCCTGCCAAGCGTGGTGAGTATTGGCAAATACCCCGCAAAATGATGACACAGTTGTGAAAATCTATGGGAGAGGCCTTTGTTCAGCAGTGGACGTATAAATGGCCGATATGATATATGGTAGAGCTGAGCGACGCTGATGCATGAGTCATGCTCGTGAACGAATGCTGTCTGTTGGGATTGGTCAGCTTAATGCTGCCATGACAATGCAATCGTGAACTTTCGTAAATATTTTAATCAGGCTTCTTTAGTGTATTTTTAAGAAGTTTACTCTTCACCGACATTGTCTTCGCATTATCTTTATTTTGAGAACAATGTAGTCAAAAATATTGTAACAATGATTATGATTTAAAAAGAGTAACCATGATTTAAAAACAGTAACCATGGAGTTTCTTGCCCGTTCTTCTCCATAGGAAATCAATATCTTGAAACGCGGCAACTAAAGTCTGGACTATTCATAAGTGCCTGTATATGGTTTTACATGAATAACAAATATTTGTAGCAGGTAGCAGATCTAACAGTAGATTAACGGCTGAAATTAATAATCAATCTAATGCAAAATCTTTGGATTTAAGAACTCTGTGTGGATTTAAGGTCTGTTTTTGTGGTTAAGCTCACACTTAACACAAAAAACACTAGTCTGTTTAATCAATCCTAAATCGAAGGATTTTGGATTGATTATTATTAATTTCGACCGTTAAAAGACTATTATCGATCGATGATCGATCGTACTGAGCTATTTTTAATGAGTTTGACCCAACGTCAATCGTGCCTATTATTGACGATGGATCGATAAAAATATTCGGCTTTGGTTAATTGATGGACAATAAGTACGAGATTGATCTATGGTCGTTCGACGTGTTTTACAAGCCGCAGTCATTGATCATCCTGAGCTATTACACCTACGCAGTCGACGTGGTGATCAAGACATGGATGCGACCTCGATCGTGTATGTGTATTATCAGCCTTAGTCTCCGATATGGCAATAGGGTAAACTGTCATGGGGCTTCAATACCATCATCAGCGAACTATGGGTGTACTACATTCTGTATAGTAAGCCTCGAGGGTTACAAGGGTGAAGATTTCATGTTATGCGAGTTACGGAATAATAAAATAATAACTAACAATAAACTCCTTAAATCAAACTGGCTAAATTTACCGCACAATAGCCAGATATCCAAATTTGTTTGGTTCCCTTCAAATGCCCAAGCTTTTGTGTCCCTATTACTTCAAAGAACGACCACTGCTGAACAAAAGCCTCCCACATCTTTCCACAATAATTGTGTTGTCATTTTGGGGCATTTACTGCGGCGAGTACTCACCACGCTTGACAGGCGGGTTATTCAATACTCAATTGCACTCCACAATGTAGATCAAGATGGTAACTGGTTGTCGGGCACAGCAAATGCAGTAGGCCGAAAGACAACTTCAGTTAAAATTCTATTCTATCTTAATTTATAATTCTTCTTCTAGATAATTCTAAATACTAATACTAATCAAAATATTATATTGAGGTTTGTTTTAAATGTATAGTACTATCATCTACTATAGGTACACCATGGACTACCCCATTATTATTTTTCGTGACCTTCTGGTCCATCCTATGGTTGTCCTAGAAAACATCGCTTTTAGCGATAAGACAGCCCATTGTACATTGTATTAATATTTTTAAAGATTTATTTTTAAGTTCCAAATGGTGTACAATAAATAATATTCTATTCTTGTCACAACAACAATACATTAGTAAATTTACTGTTAGCTTTCACATGAATTCAATTTTGTCATGTGTATTGTTATTAGATAATTAATTATTTATAATTTTTTTTATTTAAAATTATTTATGATCAATTCATATATGATTATTAATTTTAAGAATATTAATTTTATATTAGGTCCATATTTTGTTGTGTAATTCATTACACCTATGGGTATTGTCATTAAACTAATTATCAAGTTAACCGAAAGGTTATTGGTGAGCACAAACGGCTGCTGTTCCAAAGACAGGACACATGTTAAGAGTCCTTAAGTCACCTTTTACAACATCTAGGGGAAGAGATGGAGTGGTGCTACATTATTAATCAGAAACCACACGGGATTTCACCGTATTAGTAAAGCGTAATATATAAGAGAAACCTTTTGACAACCAGATTCCCTATTTAGGTAAAACTTTTCGTAACGAAATCTATTAAAAATACTCGCATTATTTTGATAATGTCCTGTTGTGAAGAGTTTTTAAGACGAGTCGCAATGTACAATCTTGTGCTGTTAAAATAAAAGCTATTATCTTATGATGGTGACTGTTGCATTCATAATTAGACTACCAGACTACCTTTTTATTAAATTTACATTACCAATAATTTAATTAAACACATATCGGTGCGATATATCGCGCGACATCACGATAATTTGCGTCTTATCTTTGCGGAATAATCGCGTCGCATTTATATTTCTGCGGATATTGCTGTGCGAAAATATCGTCTCGTGTTCTCACATAAATATGTCATAAGTGAAATTTGCTATCTAGTATTGTGAAATTATGAAATTATATATATCGCACTGACTGGAAATGCCTTTATTTGATCAAAATTTAGAAGTAACTCTTACGGGTCAGTGTGTTTTGATATTAATTAGTGGTACCTAAAATAGTAATGTATTAGGTATCCACGATTATTACTCATTATAATAAAACACTTTTAAACATCACACACAATCGCCACCCTGCAAATTGGGAGTGCTCAAAACGTTAGTAAAAAATCTAGAACATACACAATGTAATCCATTTAAAAGTAATTTTATTACAATAAGTATCTAAAATATTTATTCTCATGTCTGCGTTTTAATGCTTTTTCCAGAGGTATTAACTTGATCATGAAAACTAACTACAAAATAAAGGAAAAATAATATAACCATCTGCAACCAAGAATAATCCAAGTTTTAGGGTTTCAGGCACAAACAGGGTAGGTTCCAGGGTAAGGGAAGGATATTGGATGAGAGCCACATCACTTACTCCCTACAAAGAAATAATAAATCATGTATCATAAATTTTTTTTGGAGCCAGTCCTGTATACCTTCTTGGTATATAGGTAAATGTTTGGCTTATACCATACATATAACCTAAATGAGTAATCAGAAGTAGCAAAACTTTAAGGATGTACAAAATTAATAGAAACTTATTCATCTGAATTATCTAGACAAGCTTATAGTATATAAGCATGAATCGTCTTTTAATCCCAATTATAGACATCCAGAAATATTGCCATACTTAAAATAAAATTAAGAAATAAAAAGAAACTCACATGAATACTTTCTCCTAACAGAGCCGCCTGATGCATCAGCTTCTTGGGTATACATCCTACATTAACACATGTGCCACCGAGCCCCCACTTGGTGCCCTGTGGCGATGGTGTCACGAAGTCTAGCACGGCCACCTTCTGTCCCAGGTTCACCGCTTCCTTCGCACACGCGAGCCCGCCCGAACCACCACCAATGACCGCAAGGTCATAATCAAAATTTCCATCTATAATGCGCATCATGAATATGTCAATGTGTGGCTATAGTGTACCTTGTAGTAAATGTTTATTGAAGTCTTATGCAGTTGTGACAGAAACCTAAGCCAGCATTAATAGTAGTTATTTAAAATAATACACTATGGTTAATAATAATAATATGGTATTACACCATTTTCAAAAAAACAAGTGTTCAAAACTGCACTTTATCATTAAAAATACAACTGACAGTAATGTCCTAATTCTATAGCAGAATCTATAGTAAAAGTCTTATTAGTAAAAAAGATTTCCTTATGAAAAATATTGAGTTACAACAAATTAAGGATACAGAACAAAAAACAAGCTATGAAAATTATACTTCATAAATTATCTGCAACCAAGTACTTCTTAACTTTTTTGTATTGAGATGTTTTAATACAGCTGGTTATTACTAGGAAGCTATTACACTTTGAAGCAATATGTGATAGCCTTAAACCATTTCCCCTTATGGATAGCATTTACATTCACACTGTAAGTGCAGACAATTTTGTTACAAATACTTTTAAAATAAATCTTGACATATACTCATAGCGACCCATCTTACAACCACAATATTCCTTCCCATAGATGTGACAGCATGTGCAAGACATATATAACTGCAAGATTTGATGGTATGCATACCTTCATCAATAAAGTCTATAGGAGCAACCAACTTGGCCTTACGGCTACAACACAGCCAGCCTCCTGATACCACGGAATAAATTAAAAAACTGCAATTGTAGATAAAAAATTGTTACAAATGACATAAAATTTATTATCAGTTAATAAATATTATGAAACAAGTATCAATTTTTTAAAATCATAGTGGACGCTGTTCCTCCTTTATTTATGAGTAAATTATTATGATAAAATACTTATAATTGCTTTCAAATAACTAAATAAAGTAACATAAATATAAGTTTCACATTGAGCTATTGAAAGTGCTGATCAATGCTGACATTCTGATTGATTCCACCATCCCAAGGGAGCAATTACTCACTGAATAAAATAGTGTTCTATAATTATAAACACGGACATGCATTAAACACGCTATTTACGAAATCTATAGCAATCATTAAAAAAATAAGTTAATAAGACTGGGTTGCATGAATTGCCTAATCTAAAATGAGGTTACACGATTGTCTGCACTTCAAGGTTAAACCATCGTCAACTAAGGATTACTTACGAGATTGAATCGTTCGCTGGGCAAATACAGCTATTTTGTCTGAATATGTTAATGGTTTTATTAAATTACCTATCCTTACAAAATTACTTAGGATTGTCATTTTGACGTAAATGTGACAGAGACAAGAAAATACACACACCGGACCTTAGGGGATTTATAAAAAGATAACTCAACAAATGTCAAGGCGTTATAACAAAGTTCAGTTCCAAAATGAAGACCGTGCTGATCACTGGTGCCAACAGGGGCCTCGGCCTCGGGATGGTGAAATATCTAACTAAACAGAACACCGCGAAGACAATAATCGCAACGTGCCGGACCGTGTCCGAGGTATGATATCTTATTTCTCACTTACCTATAGGAGCCATATCTAAAGGTGATTTTACTAAACACAAATTAAATCCACAATTTGCAACTTTTATTTTAATAAGCGCACTGAATATCCACGATGTCACACGATCAAATACTACTCGATTAAAAAGGCGTATAGTGCTTTTTGTAGTGACCAACGTGAGTAACGCGCGGGCGTGCGAAAGAGACAGCTCACCAGTAAGTATAACTACCTATATTCTCGTTTGACATCGACGGGCGGGTGACGTCAACACGTTACCGACATGAAAAGAGTGTTGTGATGATGACGTATCACTATTTGAATGATGTCATCAGTCATTCATCACACGCCGAGATAGTTCTAGTTAAAAATGCAAATGTATTGAATGTTTATATCTCTCGTATTAAATAGTCTATCCCATATTCACACAGAGTAACTATCTGTTATCGATAAAATAAACCAAAAAATCAATTAAATTGTAGCGGCTATATAATGTATTTCTCTACAAGTCGAATCAGAAATGAGATCTGTAGAACTAAAGTTGTCGACATAGCTGAAAGGATAAGCAAACTGAAGTGGCAATGGGCGGGGCACATTGCTCGAAGAACTGATGGCCGTTGGGGTAAAAAGGTTCTCGAGTGTGCGTTGTACGACCTCCAACGAGGTGGACAGACGACCTGCTGAAGGTTGCTGGGAGCCATTGGGTACGGGCAGCATGTAAGCTCTTTGTGGAAATCCATAAGGGAAAACTTTGTTGAGCAGTGGACCTTTTTTGGCTGATATGATGATGATTGGATTATACCAAAGAGACTTAAGTTAGACTCTAGTATATTAGTACGTAGGTAGGTAGTAGTTATCCACTACGTCTAAAAGGATAGTTCCATGTTAGCGGTCGCGAACTTGTGAGCCCCATGTTCAACAGTCGATATTCACGGGTTAATAATGATGATATATATATATATATATATATTGCGGCTGGTTAATTTTATATTCTACGCAAGAGCGTTAAAATTCAATAGAATCATGTCACCATCATCATATCAGCCAAAGGACGTCCACTGCTGAACAATAGACCTCCACAACGACCGGTTACATACCGTGGATAGTAATTTTAGGGGGAATTTGCCAGTAATCACCACGCTTGGCAGACGGGTTGAGTGAGCGCAGAATTGCTGCTGTTCCACAGAAGGGACGCTGCTGCCCATCCCTCTGGTTTAGTCCATTAGTCGCCTTTTACGACATCCACGGGAGGAGATGGAGTGGTGCTATATTCTTAATTCGGACACCACACTGATAGAATCATCTCATACTAACCTGTAAAACATGAGTTGTAACATTATTTTACTTTTCAGGATCTCAAAACATTGTCAGCAGAAAATAAAAATGTAGTAATTTTGAACCTAGGTACTTATATGATTTTATTTATATTTATTTCGTAACTTTTTTGTGTTTTTTTTTATAGGTGCAATCAAAAACTTGCCGTGTTGTGCCGGCTCAGAATACCACCACCCCATCTCATCCTATGGGTGTCGTAAAAGTCGACTAAGGGATTGGCCGGCGGATAGGCAGCAGCGTCCTTCGAGTACGTTAACAACTCAACTGCGATCGCCAACCCGTCTGCCAAGCGTGGCGATTATGGATAACCCCCCAATGAGCACACAACACACCCATATCGGTCGTTGTGGTGATCTTTGGGGGAGGCCTGTGTCCAGCAGTGGACTTCATTCGGCCGAAATGATGAATTAAAATCTTTAATATGGGACCCGTTTCCTGGATTTGTTCAAGCACATTTATTTATGATTAAATTTCATATATAATAATATGATTTTTAATGTAGTAACGTCAGCACACTATAAACTTAAATAGTTTAGGTTCAATTTAATATTTAATATAATAGAAACTAGACCAATTACAGATGTCAGGAACGCATTCTCACTGCAGCCGCACTGTAGTACATGTACAACTGCAAAAATATAACCCCATATTCGATCAGCGAGACTGCTCATGGCGATCTTTGGGGAGGTCTATGTCCAGTGGTGGACATCAGATTTTTTGTATATGCATTATTTTTTGTTAAAGCTGGCGTAGCTTTAACAAAAAATCTACCCACATCAAGCTATTAAAAATCAGTATAAGCTGATCTCGCATTGTATAGGCTTTCGGTATGATGAGAGATCAGCGTAAACTGGTTTTGCCTAGCTTGATGTGTAGGCATGTGTACATATGCGTTGTATATAATATAAAATGTTGTAGACGTTAAGAATACGGCGAGTTTCGGTGATGTATCCACGCAGATAACCAAAATTGTCGGCGACCAAGGCCTAAACTTGCTAATCAACAATGCTGGTATTGCCACCAAATTCACGAAGTTGCCATTCGTAAAAACTGAACAGTTGATGGATAATCTGACTGTCAACACGATTGCACCAATTATGCTTACAAAGGTTTGGAACAAGGATATTTTTATTAATGAGCATTCACTATAATCCCATCATAAACCCATCTCATCCCGTGGGTGTTCTAAAAGGCGAATTTGGGATTAGCCGGAGGATGGGTAGCAGCATCCTCGAGTACTTAATGTACTACAACTCAACTGCGATCACCAACCCGCGTGGCGATTTTGGCAAACCCCCGATGAGCACACAACACACCCAGTCAGCATGTTGTGGTGATCGTTGTGGGAGGCCTGTGTCCAGCAGTGGTCTAAAGTGGTCTAAACTACAAGAGAGGTTTGACAACCGGATAGTGCATTTTCAATTCCTAACTTATACCAGCTGCCAAATCATCTAAACCTATTATTTCCAGTTCTTACTCCCCGTCCTTAAACAAGCTGCGGATGTTAACTCCGACAAACCCATGGGAAGTCATCGCGCAGTTATCATCAACATGAGCTCTGTTCTCGGCTCCATATCACAGAATGACCAAGGAGGCTTCTATCCCTACAGATGTTCTAAGGTAAGGCCGCTAAACTATAATCTGTCTTATGAATACATGACAATATGAACTCAAATTGCCAGTCCGATATACCAGTGACAAACTGGACATAAAGTACTGGACTAAGCATAGCGCACCGAAACAGGTATGTTTATTAGAAAACGATTACTTGTGGTAGGTAAGTACTTATATACTGGTGGTAGGTCTCTTATTGCACTCTAGTGTGATCATACGAGGACCTGGAGCGTCCCTTAGGTGCCGAAAATGACCGCTCTAGCGGTTTTAGCCGGTAGGAGTCTGGCATACCCCTTCGCCCTTCCAGTGGCGAAGGAAGTTAATGAAGAATTTCCAATGGGCACCAATAAAAAAAGGTCTCTTACTGCAAGAGGCCGGCTAGGTAGGTACCATCTCGCTCTAGTGTGATCTTACGAGGACCTGGAGCCCCGCTTCGGTGCCGAAGATGACCGCTCCAGTGGTGTTAGCCGATAGGAGTCCGGCATACCCCTTCGTCCTTCCCCGGGGCGAAGGAAGCTCCATGTAGAATTTCCACTGGACACCAATAAGGTAAGTCCACCTCACCACCTCAGTGCCAGATATTCGCCGCTAAGCAGAGTAGTGTTTAAACTTTAGGCATTACTGTGCTCCTGTTAGAAAGGTACTGTAGCTATCGAAATTACTGGGATCTCGAGGTGACAAGCGCTGTGTGTTGTCACGCAGGACTAATCCTGGGTAGCATTAGATTGGCTATGGGCAGGCATGACGCTCACCACCATGACTTGCGAATTACTTGCTCGTTTCATCATGTTGTATAAAAACAAACAAGGGAAACGGCTAGTCTGCGGCTAATATCCTTCTTTTTCTAATTAGTAATTTAGCTATAAAGCGCTAATCATAGCTTGAAATTTTTATTAGGAACAGATTAAAGTTAGATCTCTGGCGATAGATAGCATGTCCGTGTGGTGACCGAATTAAGAATATAGACCACCGCTCCATATCCTGCGGTTGGATGTCGTAAAAGGCGACCAAGGGACTGTTAACCGAGGAATGGGTAGCAGCGTACCGGCCAACACCGTCATCAGACCATTCCGTTACCGACCAACACCGTCATCAGACCATTCCGTTACCGACCAACACCGTTATCAGACCATTCCGTACCGACCAACACCGTCATCAGACCATTCCGTTACCGACCAACACCGTCATCAGACCATTCCGTTACCGACCAACACCGTTATCAGACCATTCCGTACCGACCAACACCGTCATCAGACCATTCCGTTACCGACCAACACCGTCATCAGACCATTCCGTTACCGACCAACACCGTTATCAGACCATTCCGTACCGATCAACACCGTCATCAGACCATTCCGTTACCGACCAACACCGTTATCAGACCATTCCGTTACCGACCAGCACCGTTATCAGACCATTCCGTACCGACCAACACCGTCATCAGACCATTCCGTTACCGACCAGCACCGTTATCAGACCATTCCGTACCGACCAACACCGTCATCAGACCATTCCGTTACCGACCAGCACCGTTATCAGACCATTCCGTACCGACCAACACCGTCATCAGACCATTCCGTTACCGACCAGCACCGTTATCAGACCATTCCGTTACCGACCAACACCGTCATCAGACCATTCCGTTACCGACCAGCACCGTTATCAGACCATTCCGTACCGACCAACACCGTCATCAGACCATTCCGTACCGACCAACACCGTCATCAGACCATTCCGTTACCGACCAGCACCGTTATCAGACCATTCCGTACCGACCAACACCGTCATCAGACCATTCCGTTACCGACCAACACCGTCATCAGACCATTCCGTTACCGACCAGCACCGTTATCAGACCATTCCGTACCGACCAACACCGTCATCAGACCATTCCGTTACCGACCAACACCGTCATCAGACCATTCCGTTACCGACCAGCATCGTTATCAGGCCATTCCGTACCGACCAACACCGTCATCAGACCATTCCGTACCGACCAACACCGTCATCAGACCATTCCGTTACCGACCAACATCGTAGGTAGCGTGATTTCATTTTAAACGGGTATAATATGGTCTAGTGGACATAGTAGTCTATCGTGTTCTTTTCGTGCCTGATACGTTCATAACACATTCATAGTATGGACCGGTGAAGTGAGCCTTAAGATTTGATTTTAAGTTTCATGCTTTAATAGAGTGCATAACATTCCTCTTTCATTTCAGGCCGCATTAAATGCAGCATCGAAATCAATGAGTATTGATTTGAAAAAAGATAACATTCTAGTAGCCTCAATGCACCCTGGGTGGGTGAAGACGGATATGGGTGGAAAGAGCGCGCTACTCGATGTCGATACTAGCGTCTCTGGAATATTCAATACCATAGACAAGCTCAGCGAAGGTGATACTGGCAAATTCCTGAACTACGACGGCACTGAGCTGCCGTGGTGATAATAATTATGAAGTGCTTAGCTTTAAGTGGTTACTAGAAAAATCCATAATTTTCCATGCTTTTATAACGCTTATATCTATTCTTTTTTAACTACATACAAAGTCACTGTATTATTTTGCAGCAAGATGTTTTTTATCCTTGCCTACACAATTTAGAATTGTCAGTAAAACGCATTTGTCCAGTAAAATAATAAAACTTTATCTACCATTATTATAACAATGATTTTATTTACCAATGTACTAAAATAGAACATAATGTAGCCACCAGGAGCTGACCATCTATACAAATAAATAAAATTGAAGTGTCTGTTTGTAATGTCAAAATGACAGCTTTTTACTAAATGCATATGAAAGTATATGAGGTACATACAACAACAAAACAACTTTTTTTTTGTCTGTCTGTCTGTTTGTTCCGGGTAATCTCCGAAACGGCTGGACCGATTCTGACGAGACTTTGACTTGCAGATAGCTGATGTTATAAGGAATAACTTAGGCTACTTTTATTTTAGAAAAATAATTAGGGTTCCGCGCACAAAAAAAACCCTTGAAATCCAATATATATATTCTATGTCAAGTGTCTATGTCGAAGTACTCTAAATTTCTTTTAAATTAAACGCGGGTGAAGCCGTGGGACCCAGCTAGTCAATGCATATAATGCTAAGCTATGCATAAAATGCATTGATGCTGCATAATTTTATCATCGCACAGAAATCTTTCGTTCCCTATATTTCTGACTAGCTGGGACCCGCGGTTTCACCCGCTATTAATATAAAAGAAATTTAGAGTACTTCGACATAGGCACTTGACATAGAATAAATATATTGGTATTCAAAGGTTTTATTTTTTTACGCGGAACCCTAATTATTTTTCTAAAATAAAAGTAGCCTAAGTTATTCCTTATAACATCAGCTATCTGCCAGTGAAGGTCCCGTCAAAATCGGTTCAGCCGTTTCGGAGATTACCCGGAACAAACAGACAGACAGACGGACAGACAGACAGACAAAAAAAAATTAAATAGTTTTTTTGTTATATGCATTTAGTAAAAATCTGTTATTTTGACATTACGAACAGACACTTCAATTTTATTTATTTGTACAGATATCAAATTAGTAAAAGCAAAGGTAACATTTGATTTAATGAAGAAATGACTAGCGTGGTAAGACTGGTCGCGTAAAGACGTCGCAAAAAGTCTGGTCGCGAAAAGCGGAGGGCAGAGTTTTGTGGCGCAACCTGGGAGAGGTCTATGTCCATCCACAAGCGGATTACGATAGGCCAAAAATAATTCAACGGCACGGTTTGCGCAGTGGCTAAGCGATTGGCTTTCTGGGGAACGTGCCCCGGGTTCGATCCCGCGGAACAAATATTTGTATGATCTACAAATAGTAGTTTCTGGTCTGGGTGTTGTGAATTTGAAATGTATGTATGTAAACTATACCCATGTCACAGGACAGATATCCTAGTAAAGCAGTAAAAAAGAAACAATAATAGATTTATGATTTTGAACTTGATCTGTTTTTGTGTTAAGTGTGATCATAGCAAAAAATACATAGACAAGTCCTCAATCCCAAATCCAAAGATTGTGGGTAAGATTGGTTATTAAAATCGACCTTTTGATTTTTGTGAAAGTTGTGGATCTAAAGTTATTTACCATATGAAACTATGGAATGGATGGGAGCTTTAGTACTCATTCCAACAAACCTTATTACATCTATGGCATTGAATGAAAATCCTGCATGCCTACTCAAATACACACGGGAAGAAAGAAAACAAACAGAATCGTATTGTGCTCTTTTAACCCATTAACTGTCACAAGGTCTGACATACTCTTGTAGGCGTTTAGGACGAGATGGCGGCACCCAATGGGCCGAAAATAGTTTATACTGTATTATAATATCTGTGGTACTATTGAGAATTTCAAAAAGTCAACTTTGTTTATGCTACTATTTATGTACTTATGTATCGTATCAGGAATGAGGAGATCCGTAGAAGAACTAAAGTTGCCGACATAGCTGAACGGATAAGTAAGCTGAAGTGGTCATGGGATGGGCACATTGCTCGTAGAACTGATGGTCGTTGGGGCAAAAAGGTTCTCGAGTGGAGACCGCGCACCGAAAAACGCAGCGGAGGACGACCTCCAACGAGATGGATGGATGATCTGGTGAAGGTCGCTGGGAGCCGTTGGATGCATGTGGCATGTAACCGGACTTTGTGGAAATGTTTGAGAGAGGCTGTTGTCCAGCAGTGGACGTCCTTTAGCTGATATGATGATGAAGTATTTTGTATCAATAGGAAAAAATCTAGAGTTAGAATTTATTAAGTAATTTGGCTGAGTAATTTGGGTCCGAGGTATCAGTTCATTTTGGAAAAGGGGTCTCTTGCCCAAAATAGTTTGCGAATCCCTGGATTAGATTGATTATTAATTTCGGCCGTTAGTCGCCTTTTACGACATCCACGGGAGGAGATGGACTGGTGCTATATTCCTAATCTGGACACCACACGGAATTGGGAATTACATATTTAACAAACATATTTAAAATCGACTAAATCAATACTAAATCTAATATTGCCAAATAGATAATGGTAAAGCCTTTGTGGTGCCGGCTACGAATAGCACCAACCCATCTCATCCCTTGGGTGTCGTTAAAGGCGACTATGGGATTAGCCGGAGGATGGGCAGCAGCGTCCTTCGAGTGCATTAACAACTCAACTGCGATCGCCAACCCGCCTGCCAAGCGTGACGATTATGGCAAATCCCCCCAATGAGCACACAACACACCCATATCGGTCGTTGTAGTGATCTTTGGGGGAGGCCTGTATCCAGGCTTTTTTCGGCCGAAATGATGAAAGCCTTTCTAAAACTCACTAAAAATATTCTCAGTCCGAGTTTATCATACACCTAGTATTAACAATTAACATAAAAATAACGATATTTGCTTTAATTTCTGCTTCTGATAACAATATAAGAAGAGATTTCATCTCCTTGGTCAATGTTTTTAGTTTGCTTTTAGTAACTTTGTCTTACACTTGACAAGTAAGGATCAGAAGAGTTAGTGAAATTATTGAATACTTATATCTTTATTTGTAGCGAGGCTGTAAAATTTACAACAATAATGTTTTAAATCCGTATTAAGTATTCAGTAATATACTTAATAAATACATCTAAATAATACAAAGTAAGTGCATAAATAGAACTATAAAATAAATTGACTTTTCAAAATACCTCTTTTTTCTTTTCCTGTGGTTAGCGGCCAACCTTCCCACCAATTTGGCTTAACGACTACCTTCTAATACCACTATGTGGTCACCCATCCATAGGCTGACCGTGCGAAGTGTTTCTTAACCCCACCGATTGTTTACCGATCAGTGAGTGCAACTAGCTAGCATAAAAGGCTTTGTGCGGCGGCAGAAACGCGTGTCGCCGTGTGCGCAGCAAAGTGCACAGAGAGGCTGCGGGGACATCCTTTGACGATCCCCCAAAGGCGTTCCTGGGGGGTGGATCCCTTCAGTCACCTCCTATCAACTGTAGGGGGAGCACCGCTTTACTGTCATCCCCTCCGAGATGTGCTTAAAGGCATGGCACCAAGTTGCTCCGGTGTGTTTGTCCTCAACACTCTATAGCTCCCCTTCGGTGCCAAATATGACCGCTCAGGTGGTTTTACCCAGTTCTGCCCTTCCCTGGGGCCGAGGAAGTCTAAGATGGAGTTCCACCGCGGTGAAAAAAGGCGTTTAGGATGTTTAATATGTTTATGCTTATTTTGACTTACCCTGCCATCCGGAACGCTTGGTTATTTCATTGCTCAATGAGTCTGGTATAACTTTGCTGGCTCCTTTAGGTGACACTGTAAGCATTCAAAAACCAATGAATCATAAATCTTATACCTTAATGAGCAATTCTTGTATATATATAATTGGAATCTCGGAATCGGCTCCAACGATTTTCATAAAATTTTGTATATAGGGGGTTTCGGGGGCGATAAATCGATCTAGCTAGGAATCATTTATAGAAAATGTCATTTTATAGGCGTTTGAGTAGTCTCAACTGAAAAATATGACTCTTCCTGACATCTATTGGCGAATAATAATACTATTTTTTGGGAGCAACTGATTGCTTTAACGACACAACAGCAGATGGCGTTGTTAAGCAACACGAAAATACCGAGCAAAGCTCGGTCATCCAGGTACTATGTATTAAAACACGAACATGTTTTATAACCTAACGTTATCGGCAGATGTTCCGCTTCAAACACTTTAAACATCATTATTATTGTTGGTTATAATGTTATGCTCTGAGAAGAACTCGTGTAGGTGCTAGCACTGCTGACTGTAGGGGAAGGGAGATCGCCCGGGGCTAAATTAATGACACTCACACAGAAAAGTATGCTAGCTAATAATAAAATACAAAGGACATAGTAAATGTCATAATAGCACATATAAAAAGGTAAACAAAGATCCAACCAACAAAATACTCAAAAAGACCACTGAGTTAATATCCAAACACTCCGATATTTTAGAATTAGACGTGAAAACACTCATTCCATCTTGCGCGAAACCCCCAAAGCTGTATGTGTTGCCGAAAATACACAAAAGCAATGTTCCCCTACGACCAATAGTAAGCCAGATTGATACACCAACCTACAAACTGGCGCAACACCTAGCGAAGATACTCTCAAAACTTCGTGGAAAGTCTAACACATATGTGAACTCCTATCACTTTGTCAGCCAAATAAAAGACCTTCAACTAGCTGAAAATGAAGTGATGGTCAGTTTTGATGTGCAGTCCTTATTTACTAACTTACCAATTAAGGACTGTATGGATGTTGTTAAGAAACGGTTAAGTGAGCATAGCATGCCTCAACAATATGCAGAATTGCTTGAACACTGCCTTACCAACGGCTACCTGTTGTGGGACAATGAATTTTACCTGCAAACTGACGGTGTTGCCATGGGTTCACCGGTCTCTCCTATAGTCGCCGATATTTTCATGGAAGATTTTGAGGAGAGAGCACTGATGACAGCCCCGGCTATGCCGAATATGTTCAAACGGTATGTAGATGATACTTTTACCATCTTGCCTCACAATAGGGTCTCTGCATTTTTACAACATCTAAATTCAATACACAGTAAAATTCAGTTTACTATGGAATTGGAGGAAAACAAATCCTTGGCCTTTCTTGACATACTTCTTATCCATAATCCTGATCATTCAGTTAGTCGCACTGTGTATAGAAAGCCTACCCATACAGACAGGTACCTTAACGGTGAATCTCACCACCACCCTTGTCAGTTAGCTACCGTGGCTAAATCTTTGTTACAGAGAGCACACGGCATCTTCGACGCCGACCACCTGGCAGGGGAGCTTAACCATGTGAAGCAAGTTCTTCAAAATAACAATTTAAGAGCGCCACATCCCCGTCGTAGAAGCCGCCCGAAACCCACCACGGTTGATCGGAGACCTGCAGTCTTACCATTCATCAAGGGAGTCACGGACAGAATTGGTCATATCTTGAAGCGTGCTTCTATTAAAACCTACTTCAAGCCACATAAAAAGATAAGCCAACTTCTCAAACCCGTGAAGTGTCACATTCCTCTACAAGCTGCAGGGGTCTACAAGATTGATTGTGATTGTGGGTTGTCATACAAAGGGCAAACAAAGCGTAGTATAGCCACCAGAATTAAAGAACACAGCTGACGTCAAGCATAGACGCATCACAAAGTCAGCAGTGTGTGAACATGCCTTAGGCAAACCCAACCATTTTCTTCGATTTGATCATCCTCAAGTCCTCGCGAAAGAGAACCGTTATGTACCAAGAATGTTTCGAGAGGCTATTGAAATTAAAAAACATCCTAATTTTAATAGAGAAGATGGTTGGCAGGTACCACCTGTTTGGAATCCGGTTATTAAATTAATAATACGGGTAGCTATCTCGTCAATTGCCAGAGCCGTCTCCATGCCATATTGAGAATTAAATACCGTCAACGACCCAGCGAGTGTAACTCGTACGCCTATACTTTATCTTCCCCTTCGAGACACATGACTAACGCAGGGTGGATATAAATAATAAAATATGGAGCACTGTTCAAGTAGGTTCGGTACAACAATGAGTTAGTTGACAAGTTGCGCCCGTGGCTTCCTCCGGGGTGAACAAAACCATGGACCCAGATTTCGGTCTATGTCATCCGGTCCGTGACCATCCTGGTCCCTCCAACCGCCTGAGACTGGGCTGAGGATTTGGCTTGCAACACCACACCCGGCCTAAATGGCCTCTTCACCAGCTGTGTCCGTTACAGCTTGTTGCCGTCTGGCTGGAAGGAAGCCAACTGGTTCTCTTGGCTTCTTAGGAAGGAAGGAAGAGCCGCAGAGACTACGTACCGTCCCATTTGCTTGCTCAACGAGGCTCCATAGGTATTCGAGATTATAATAATCCGAAGACTCGTTGAGCACTGTCGCGAATTGGTCCTGACCTGGCCTACCGCCAATATGGCAGCGGCAGTGCACTATCGACGTGACTCTTCACGTCCGCTCGCTGTCGGACCCGACGGAGTGGGTGGCGTTGGCTGTGACCTTTGACATACTCAACGCCTTCAACTCCTGGGCCGCGATTGAAGGTGGCACTAATCTGACCATCCAGGCCTTCTCGGCTGTCTAGGCATCTAGCGCTCAGTTGCTGCAGACTGTTTTCCAGACGGAGTGGTCGGTCGCCTTGGTGGTCACGCTTCCGGACCACAGCCACATTATGTTCGACGTGGCCCTTCGCACGCCTTGCCCGAGCCGTTCTAGTTGCAGCCCGCGGTCGCGGCGTTGGGCCCTCACACGGCTGGATCGCGAGTTGCTTGTCGCAGCTGCCAACGTCGCGACCTGGCCAGAGGTCGATCAAGGGATCTTGCCCGATCCAGAGGAGGAAGCGCCCTGGTTCCGGGAGACGATGACGTCAATATGTGACGCATCCATGCCCCGGGCCAGGCGCTCCGGTACGGCAGTGAATGTGAATGTCAACATGAAGTTACACCATTACTAACACCCGACGATTATATTGCATATAGAGAAAGATAACGTAGTTTACATTGGCCATGTTAATCACCAGTACGGTGATTGCACTTCAATAAACACGACTAGCATTTCCAATAAGGAAATAGTACGTCAAAATCACGCTATAGTTACATACCTATCATCGAATAAAATAAAACAATTCTGTTTTTGATAAGAGATAACCCATTTAATTAAGTACTTACTAACTAACTACTCTACTGAAAATGTGTTACCTACTATACCTATTATAGTAAAACATACCTAATAAAATACTTTACAGAAATGTTTCTATACCTACTTAGATGTGGATTTAGTTTGGACTAAGTGCAGGCATTCTGTATTACATCAGCCTCACACAGGCGTGACCTGGATATAAAGTCGGGGGAGATTTTAAAACGACTTCTCCATTTCTTTTACCTCCGTAAACTGAAGATGCATAAATGTCGGACAGAAGTAGAGAAAACTGGAAAACGTGAATACTTGTCTACAAGATACAAGACATACAGGTATACTTAATCCTAATGTGCGTAGAGGTCCTGTGTAAAGTGTGGCCTTACTTGCCGTTTTTATTCTTGGAGATTTATTTTACACTATCTCGATTTAATAACGGTAACTATTTAGTTAAATTCCAAATAAACACTACACAGCCAAGTTGGGTAGTTTAAAAAGCATAACTCCAAATAACTATTACGCCAAGCAATCTATTTTTGAAACTATGTTCTAAGTATTTGTAGGTAAAGCTACTTTACTGATTTGACTGTGTTTATGTGAACTCGTGTATCGTTTATATATTTTTATAGAACTAATCTCCTTTTATTGGAGCACTCGCCACTTCTAGTCTCCACCCGCATCCGCGCATCCGCATCTTTTTACCTCTTGCTACGACACATGTACCGTTCTTTTTATATGTTTTTTTAATTTATTGTTTTATTGATGTCCAGTGGAAATTCTACATGGAACTTCCTTCACCCCGGGGAAGGGCGGAGGGGTATGCCGGACTCCTACCGGCTAAAACCACTGGAGCGGGCATCTTTGGCACCGAAGGGGGGCTCCAGGTCCTCATAAGATCACACTAGAGCTCTTGTACCGTCCTACCAGTCCTCAAACGGGCCGCTAAGCTGGCGGTCGTAAGATAAAATTGTCTATGATATTGTCAACATACTTGGAAACGTGATTTGTGATTGGAGTGTGTTGTAATTACCCGGGGTGGAGAATATCCCAGACTAGGTCCCCTGTATATGCTCTAGTGTGATCATACGAGGACCTGGAGCCTCCCTTAGGTGCCGAAGATGACCGCTCCAGTGGTTTTAGCCGGTAGGAGTCCGGCATACCCCTTCGCCCTTCCCCGGGGTGAAGGAAGTTCATGAGGTATTTCCACCGGATCAATAAAAAAATTAAAAAAAGGGAGAAAAGCCCTTGTCCCCTGACGAATGAGCATCCATCCATATTTACGCAGGTTGAAGATAAAGCGAATGCAGTTATTAAGGACTACGGCAGAACGTCGCTAAAATCTATTGTAGGAAGGAAGGACTGCACAAGCGTCATTTTTATCTCTTTAGGCAAAAAAATCCCTAGACGGTAAACAGAGTGTAAAGACCATATACTCTCGGAGTAACGGTGGAAACCTGTCTTGCCAGGATGTAAACCGAGATCTTTTGCACTGCGGCTAAATGGAATGACGAAACCGCTAAATTTAATTGGTAGAAAGGAAGTAACCATCACTTTACTAGTACTACACGGTTGGTGCAGTGGTTGATACAGTCGACTGCTGCGCTCCGGGTTGCGGGTTCGATTCCCGACCGGACAAATATTTGTATGATCTGCAGGTAGTTGTTCCGGGTCTGAGTGTATTGTGTGTGAAATGTATGTCTGTAAACGTACCCACGACACAGGAGAAATCATAGTGGGGCAACGTTTTAAAAAAAAAAAACAAAAACATAAACAAACTATATCTTGACACTTTGTGGGGTTTACAGACACCTCAAATCTCTCAGAGCATTGGTTTTTAGCCTCCAAGTCACCGTTTAATTCGTCTATCATCATCATCATTTCGGCCGAATGAAGTCTACTGCTGGACACAAGCCTCCCCCAAAGATCACCACAACGGCCAATATGAGTGTGTTGTGGGCTTATTGGGGGGTTTTGCCATAATCGCCACGCTTGGCAGACGGATTGGCGATCGTAGTTGAATTGATAATGTACTCGAAGGACGCTGCTGCCCATCCTCCGGCTAATCCCTTAGTCGACTTTTACGACAGTGTGGTGGTACTGTAGACATTTAATATGTCTACTGTGGTGCTGGTACGCAAGTGAACTCTTTACCTACTAGGTGCGTAGCACGGCGCACAGTGGGGTTTGGGGGATCCTTTACAATCATCTCTGAGAAGTGCCTGGGGGGTGGTCTTTTTACAGTCGTCTTCCCTCCGCTAGAGGAGGTTACCGGTTTACAGTCACCCCCTCCGAAATGTGCCCTCAATCGCGCCCCACGGGATGGAGTTAAAGCCATTAAATAGTCAACATAATTGAATAATCATGGGGTAGAGCTTCCGAAACCATTCCTTTACCCTTAGAAAGGGCACAAAGGGCTGTTCTCAAGGTTAGGTTAACAAGTCCTCGGGCTATTTATGCTCTCGAATAGCTATAAAGCCTCGTCAAGCAGGCAGAGCGAGACTCCGCGGCCCTTCCTTCCTTTCGAACAAGAACCAATCGGCTTCCTTCCAGCCAGGCAGCAACAAGCTGTGACGGACATAGTTGGTGAACAGCCGCCTCAAGCGGCCCCCAAAAGACTGCAGTGCACACACTCATGCATGAGCTGGAATACCATCCGGGCCGGGTGCGGTATTGCAAGCCTTCAGGCGGCCTAAAGCTCGGCCCAATTCCACTTCCGCAACCCCCAACTCCTCGGCCCAGTCCGAGGTTGTCGGGGGACCATGATGGTCACGGACCGCCGAAAATATCGTAGAAAGCACTCTCTCCAGCAAATCTGGGCCCATGGTTTTAACCGCCCCGGGACCCACGGGCGCAACTTGCCAACTAACATACAGCAGTCTCCCGATAGGTCTCAGCAGTCTTTCCGGCTGTAGCATCACTACGACAGCATTAAAGGTATTAAAGTATTCAACTAATACCGAAACAGTGAGTTTGGTATCATCCATAGCTTCTCTAATGTCACCAGTTACCTTAAGGAGAGAGGAAACTGCATTATACCCACTAAACCCAGGTCTGAATCCAGCCTAGAAAGGACTTAAGAGTTTGTTAGATGTCATCGTAACCTCAGACTTGGATTTAATAGTTTGGATGATATTTTTCATTTCGGCCAAGGTTACCGGAGACAAATGAAAATGGTCAATATCGGGATTAGAAAGGCCATGGCCCCCTGAGCCCACTTCCGGATCCACACTTGTTGGTAAGCGCAGAATGGCCGCTGTTCTCAGAAAGGACTCTACTGGCCATCCGTCTTGTTTAGAGTCCCGTAGTCGACATCCACGGAAGATCGAGTGCAGTTGTTCTACTCTCAATCCGGACACCATGGAATACAGATAGATATAAAACATTATAAGTACCTGTATGCAGACGACCGTTGACGTATGTATAACTCTAATAAGAATTGATGTTGATATACCCACATGTAGGTCTACTTTTTTAGTTAGGTAGGTAGGTAAATATCTGACTTTTATATTTAACATAGTCATCATATCAGCCACAGGACGTCAGCCACTGCTGAACAAAGGCCTCCCCTTAGATTTCCACAACGAGCGGTCACATGCCGCTCTCATCCAACGACTCCCAGCGACCTTCACCAGGTCGTCTCTCCACCTCGTTGGAGGTCAAAAGATACAACTTCTCTGTATCACAAACTTAGGTAAATGTTATAGGTGCCAGAATAAGACTAGGTTTAATGTATAAATTAAAGAAAGTATAAATTACTAACCAACTTTACTGCAGTGCTCTTTATGGGGGCAGATATTAGACACATTCATATTTATTATATTTGTGGTAACAGTCCTGCTGCGAATTTTATATAAACGAGTGATACAACTTTTCTTAACCTGTCCCTGCCTAAGGCCTAGTCCGCACTGCGATATTTCACCGCGCGATATTTATTCTCGTGACTTATATTCCGTGCTCTAAATTACGCCTAGTACGCACCGCGAGTAAAATATCGCGCGATTTTTGCCAGTTCGATGCTGTTCCCGGTTGAGACGGATATATCTGTATAATATATCTGTTTGTACAGGGGAGGTCTGCTGTGCATCAGAGTGATTAATTGTTCTATTTCAATGTCGTCATTTTCTGCTAAATCCTGCTCGCCTGCCGATCGGGTGGGAGACGAAGCGCGCGACATCTTGTCAATACTATTGTCAGTGCACCACTGACCGAAACGCGCGATTTTTTTTCCGCTGTGCGGCTATAGTCATACTACTTACTATAGCACAAAACATTCGCGCGGGAATAAATCGCGTTCAATTTGCATCAAATCACAGATTTTTTTTCCGCGCGAATTTTATACACTCAGTGCGGCTTGTTCTATAGTATTGAACGTGTTACAGAATTACGAGAAATAAATCGCGCGGTGAAATATCGCAGTGCGGACTAGGCCTAATGCACTGAACCACAGAATACTTACTCTAAGCGGATGACATTAATCATTGATGTAAAACCATAGATTTAAAAAAAAAGGACGTAATCCCATAATATTTTTGTAACCTTGATTTTCAGACTTTTTGTAGGTTGCTTTTTGGCACATAGTTCCCGAAGTAGGTACCTATAGTTTTGCGAAAATATGGAAATCGTTATTGGGTAGCATCTTTATCATTTAATATATATAAAAGACTAAGATTAGATATAAAATGTATATATATAATATATCTAAAACACGGACAAAGCCACTCATATCGAAAGTGAAGCACCCTAAGTATGCCGATTCGCTTGTACACACGTGCCTTACGCACACACATGCATCATAGTATGCCAGTCGACCGCCATTACGCGGCACGACAGCGGCCGTGTAGTTACTATTTACGTTAATTGAAACAAAAAACCAATAATGCCGTCTTGTGTCGTAAAATAGTGTAAAATTAACTCTACATCCCAAAAAAAGTGTCAAGGAATTACTTATCACAGATAAGACACTAGTTTATATACCATTTTTTAATATTTTTGAGATTTAAATTATCGTTACTATTTGGAACACAAAACCTCAACTACACGTGCCTGTGTTGTTAGAAAATAAATGGGTAATTTTCCCGAAAAACTGGGTAATATGTTTTTTATTGAAGCGAAACTTCTTTAGCACCGTTGTGATTTGAAAAATCGGTGAAACCAAAAAGAGACAAACATATTCATAAATAGGATTTAGTCTGCGAATACAAGTATATTTCTTTATTTTATAAGTTATGCACACACAGAAACATAAAAAAAACCTACAATCTTCGTCTCCTCTTTGTTCGGGCTTTCGTAGTCGCGCCACAAACTAGACTAAATCAGACTTAACTAGACTGAACTCGACTTAAATCGACTGAACTCGAATGAACTCGACTGAACTTGACTGAACTAGACTGAACTCGACTTAACTAGACTGAACTCGACTTAACTAGGCTGAACAAGACTGAATTCGGTTGAACTCGACTGAACTAGACTTAACTCGACTGAACTCCACTGAACTCGACTAAATTCGACTGAACTCGACTGGACTAGACTGAGCTAGACATAACGGTTGAGCTGAAGTTTCAGCTATATATTGGCCGAAACCGAAACTGCCGCCGTAACTAGCATTTTTGGCTTGGCTGAAACTGGCGGAAACCGAAACCAAAACTTCGGTCGGTCTCTATTTGTGCTTTTCCCTAGTAAAATAGTGAAAAATAAATTAATTGTGCTTGAGTAGCAACATGTAATCATTTATTAAAAAATACTATTGCAAGAAAAACATTTACGTAAAGAAAATTATCAACAACTTATTTTTATAATCAACGCGATACCTGTGACCTATACTGAGCGTCCCCTTTTTAACTGACTTCAAAAAGTAGGAGGTACCCAATTCGACGCGTATTTTTTTTTATGTACACCGATTACTCTGAAATTTGTTAACCGATTTGAGCAATTCTTATTTTAACTGGTGCAGAATGCTTTCAAGTTGGTCCCATATAAATTTCATTATATTTGGTTGAGTAGTTGTTAAACCAGCTTCAATAAACAGGTTAATTTAACTGCGCTTATCTGGATGATGTATAATATGATGATGATGATGTGTAATAGATTCGATTTCTCTCAGATCAGAGAACCGATTTGAGTAATTCTTATTTTTAGTGTTAAATACTGATACCAAATTGGAAAGAGTTCTTACATTTATTTACACTAAAAAGAAACAAATGAAACTTTTTAACAAAAAAAAGTACCGACTACACAAACCCTACACGATATAAAAATATTAAAACCACTGAAAAGGAAAAATAAAACTTTATTTATGAAGTCGGGCGGGGTGAGGTGCACGCTTTGTCTGCATTAGACCTCACCCGCGGCAGGTATCGGACCGTCACTGATTGACGGGCCCCGTCTCACTGCGACCTGGCTGGCCGCACCTATCTACAGAGAGGCGCGTGCAGAACACACGAGCCACCGTCTCGGGCCTGTTTCTGCTCGCTGGCCGCTTCTCACGGCGGCCGGAGATCGTTCAGCGCTTTCCTCCGGCACCCGCACCCGGTGCGTTTTCTGCGGCGGGAATCGGAGGTGGTCTCCTCCCGTCCCTGCTCTGCCGGCTCCTTTGCTTGCATCACGTCCTCGCAAAAGGAGGCGACGGCATCCCACGCGCTCTAGCGCTGGACTGAATCACGGCCGGGAGCGAGAGGTCACCCTCTTCGACCGACCCATGAAAACACAATACTGACTGTCCCCTTCAAATAAAGTTAATATTCATATTTTATAGGACCCTATAAATGGCTATAGGTACGTACCTACATAAAATACGATTAAATTTTGAATCATAAGTTGAGAAACCCTTTTCCAACAATAGGCTGGCATTATCCCTCGATAATTGTTATGTTTGATATCATGTTATGCCCGGATTAAGAATATAGCACCACTCCATCTCCTCCCGTAGATATCGTAAAAGGCGACTAAGGGAATTTAAACAGACGGGTCGGTAGTAGCGTCCCTTTTGTGAACCGGTAGCCATACTGAGATCACCAACCTGCCTGCCAAGCGTGGTGTGTATTGGCAAATGCCCCCCGAAAATGGTGACACAGTTGTGGAATGTATGGGGTAGGCCTTTGTTCAGCAGTGGACGTATATAAATGGCCGATATGATGATACATAATATACGACCACAATCTCTATTCAGTACCCGAGTTTACGCACCGCTGAGTAAAGGGCAACTTTGCTCATACTAATTTGCCTACCACAGGTGACCAAACACCGGAACTGTGGGCGAAGAATAGCACATACACGCATCGTACACCTCCGACTACTACTTCGGGGAAAATAAGCGTGACGGTTAGGTAATTATCCAGATAAACAACTAAAAAATAATAGTTAACAAAATCGTTAAAAAAAACGCTTTTGTAGATAACCGAACTAAAAAGTAGAAAATAATTTTCAATCAGTATAAATGATGAATACTTAGTGACTAACAAAAAAAAATATGTGGTGTCGTGGGACACCAGGTAGGAACGAAGTTCCTTCGGCTAATGTAGAATCGAAACTTATACACTACTCGCTTGTGTATGCGACTGTCGCGCCTGCGCACGTCTCATTTAACGGTTTTATTCCACGCACTTTTTTCCACGGATTTTTTCTTACGGTTTTACTATCACATTTTTTTCAGTTCGGTCGCGCAGCAAAATCCCTATCCCCTCCAAGCCTGCCGTAAGGAACTTCGTTCCAAAAATCGTAAAGAAGCGTGGGGTACTTTATAGGATATTTTCATGACGACGCCGCTACTTTTACAAATATTCACAAAAATATTTACAACAATAGACATGCACCCCACGCTTTTCTTCGATATTTTTTGTTTTTTGTTAATCACTTTTTGTTATGTAATCACTTTTCTTATTTTAAACTGATTGAAAATTATTTTCTACTTTTTAGTTCGGTTTCAAAAGCGTGTTTTTTTTTAACTATTATTTATTTTCTGCTTTTTAGTGCGGCTAACCACAAAAACGTGTTTTTTTGTCATCGGCCCTTGATACGTGTGCGAAGTTTCAATTCAATCCGACGTTTTGAAGGGGATGAAAATCGACTTCAAAGATTCCGTTACCTAGATACATACCAAGCTAATAAAAGCGTGTTAAAAATATTGATAGGATATAGACTAACGGCAGAAATTAATAAGTCAGTCGTAGTGTTAAGATTTTGACACAAAAACAGACAAATCCAAAATTCCAAAGCCGAATACTTTGGATTTGGGATTGATTATTAATTTCGGCCGTTAGGCCCGTAATAGATCGAGAATCAAAACTCAAGTAGAACTTGAGTCGAGTTTGCATCAATTGAATGTAAAGGCTGCACCTATTACGTAGGGTTCATATTTGATTAACGCAATCAGGACTCAAGTTCTACTTGAGTTACGATTCTCGATCTGTAATACGGGCCTAAGCCAACGTGACCGGTCTGCATAAAAGAGTTCAGATCAAACCTGAAAAATAAAACTGCTTGAATTGGTATCAAAAATCGGATTTATATTTCCGTTTGCTGCAGTACTTTGATGTCATTAACAATTTGCCAGGTTACAGATGAGGCCGCACAGCCGATATCAAGCATAACGTGTACTTTTTATAACAATGATACATTTTTTTTTCAGACCTAATAACCTAAAACTTACAGAAACTACCTACAAAGATATACAGGTAAAGCCTAAATTATCTACAATCGTCAATAAGTTATATACAGATATAATAAAAATACAGCAATGTTATATACACTTAAATTTTAATTAGAATTATCTGTAACCTGAGAAACTTTGATTTTTCCTACATTCTGGACAGTACCATTTGCCTTTAGGCGGTACCATGATACCGACGCATTCGAAATGGAACCACTCTATTGGACAACCCTCGGCGTCGCACGCGATCATTTCCGACACTTCATCGTATGGACATCGACAATAGCAGTAGACGCTCTCACCCTCTCGCGCTTCCCGCACTGCAGGCCGTTGGAAAGCGTATGGTAAACTAGAGGTGCCTGAATTCAAATAAGTCGGAGGCGGTGGCACGGAACTTTGACTGTTAGGCTGGTATATTTCCAAATTTCCTTCGTCACTAGAATCGGAATCGCTCGACTCCATAGATTCAGAATTCATTAAGATACGCGGCGGCTCGGGGTCAGGTATAGGGGCAGTTAATCTAATAGGATCGGTATAATTATACAATCGGCTGGGAATCACGGTTGATGGTACTTCTTTTTTTGCCTTGTGCGTCACAGGGGAAGGTAAATCCTCCTTTCTCCACTCTAGTTTTGGTGGTTGTTGCGGTTTTAATGCTAATGTTGTCACTAGAGTCTGCGGAGCTTCCTCATCACTGGAGTACCCGTAAAATTTATTAGGAACTCGTCTCCTTTTCGACGCTCTTTTTCTTTCGGCAGATGATGCTGACGTGCTACTAACGTCCGTTACAATTGGACCCGATTTTGGGGCCTCTGGGATTTGTACTGTGTTAGATTGTAACGATATTGTTATCTTATTAGGAATTAAAGGCAGTGGCGTCTCTACTTCAGCTTTTGCTATTACATCTTTAGGAATGTTAATTTTTATAGGCCCACGCTTTTTAGAATTCTTGGATTTCTTTTTCTTTTTGCTCTTCTTTTTACTACTAGATGATTTTACTTTCGCTTCAGGTTCTCCTTTGGGTTCCTTGTCTTCCTTATCTTCTTCCTTAATGGGTGTAGTAGCGCGGCTGATTTCACCGGAAATAGAACCAGCGTCTGACGGCGCCACAGAAGAAAGGAGCATCAACTGGTTACGTTTTTCTTCATATAACTTGTTGGCTATTCGTTGTGGGTGCTCGTCATAAAACTCTTCATCTGTCTCGCTTTCATCAGTTTCGAGATCTGTCTCGGCTATAGGCGGCTCAGTTTTCTCAGGAATTAAAATTGGAGTCTCAGACATACCCATCACATCCACATTAGAACCAGTGCTACATCTCCTATTGGGTAATATTTTCTTTAGACGTTTAGTCTTCCTTTTTCCTTTCTCATTTCCTGTATCATCTGATGAATCAGAGTCAGAGGAGCTAGATGATGAAGAAGCACTACTAGATGAACAACTGCAGTTGGAGCCACATGAACAGCTTGTATCAGAATCACTGCTGCTGCTACTACTCAATGATAAGTCACCACGCTGTTTCTTTGGAGATTTTTTGCTTTTCTTTTTAGTATCACTACTTTTAAACAAATCTTCATCTCCATTCATGTCAGTTGGTACTAAACAATAATCGTGATCAGACTCGCAGACATGTTTTTTGATAGGTACAAGTGGAGGAGATTTCTCTTTTTGCTTTTCAGCTTTTGCTTGATACTTTTTGAAGTTATCCCATATGTCTAGTACCTGCTGCTCATTGGGCTTTTCATCGATTACCTCTGATTTCTCCTCAGTCTTAGGAGTTGCTTCAATATCAGCATGGTTAGTTTCAGTTGAATCAACTTCAGATGCTTCATTCTCCATAAATATTTCTTTGGGTTTCTCATCTTTAATTATCTGTGGAATACCACTATCCGATTCTTCACTACTATCACTCTCTGAGAGATTCAGTGCTGGCAAATTGACATCAAGCAATAAGGCATCCTTCTCTTTTAACTTTTTCCGTTTCTCTTTTTTGGTTAGCTGCTCAATTCCGGAGTCAGCATTTGGTTCGGAAGATCCAGCTTCTTCTTTTGGTTTAATTTCTTTATCTACCAAATCGATAACTGGGACTGGTTCTTTAGATGCTTCTGGTAATACTTCACTTGGCACACTAGGCTGCACTTCATTCAAGTCTTCAGTCAGTACTTTCTTTGTATGCTTTTCTAAATGTTTATGGAGAAGTTTCTTTGAAACAAATTTCTCAGTACACCCTTCTTCTGTACAAATATGAGGGTACTCACCGGAGTGAAACCTTTTATGAACTTTCAAGTATACTGCTCTTGTAAATTGTAGACTACATTCTTCACACGCAAATATAGCTGGAGGTGTGCAGAAGTGATAGACATGAGGCCATTTTTTTTGTAAACATTTTTTACACATCACACTTTCAGTGCCATGTTTCCAAAATAAATGGTTAGTTATGTCAGGCTTATTTCTATATGCTATGCCACACCTATAGCATAAATGATGCAGTTTATGTTTCCAAACATGATTAGATAGGCGAGCTTGGTTGTGGCAGAGTTCCAAACAGACATCACAGGTGTGATGAATCTTACGCAAATGTACCATTAACCTGAATGGTGATGGGATAGCATCTACATTGCACAAACAGCATCTAAACATAATTTCAAACTCAGAATCGTATGTTCCAGGGCATAAATGACATATTAATTCACTATAACTATAAAAATTTGATTTACACATTACACACAGTAAAATAGTTTTTTGATGCATTTTACGATTATGTAAATAGAGATCTTTATGGATAGCAGTTTTAAAATAACACTGAAAACATTCAAACATATAGTCATATTGTACATCATCACACTTATCTACACTGTCATAGGAGTCTAAGTTTATATACACCAAGTTTAATTCTTGAGCACCAGTCTTCAATTTATTGGTTATAGTCTCTGGCATCAGCTCCTCAGCAGTGATGCTATCCACAGTTGCTGCAAAGCGGTGTTGGGCCACCATGTGTAAAGCAAGCTGCTCACAATTAACAGCAATCTTACGCACATGATTACAATATATACAACTGTAAACTGTTGATGCCAAGAAGACTTTTAATAGGTCCTTAAGGGGATATTTATCCAGTGGCTTATCTAGAGACAGCTCAGTTACAGGGATTGTGGGCTCCTCAGCTATAGGCTCAACTGGTGGCTCCTGCTTTATTTCTGGTTCAGTTTTGGGCTCTTGCTTAGTGTCTAAATTATCATCTTTTACTTCTATGTCTTCATTAGCTTGTACGGGTTCCTCTACTTTGACATCGGCAGGTGATAAGGGCTCTATTGCCAGCTGCTCAGTTAATAATACATCATTCGTTTTACCCTGTTTTTCTTCTTTAATGGTGTTGTTTTCATCAACAGCCAGTTTATCATAAACATCACTGTCAGACGAGTAATCACTAGATGAATCTTTATCCAAAAGTTCTTTGGGAACTCTAACTGTCAGTTTAGGTACCCTGTTCAGTGTATTGATATCTTCCAATTTATTATCATAAATTGTTGTTTTTACAGTGTTTTCTGATTTGGTTTCAGGTGTTTTAGAAGCAGTTTCCAAGTTATTATTCAATAGTGTTTTCAATGTAGTCTCTTTATTGTTTTCAAATATGGTTGTCTTTACAAAAGGACTGTCAGCTCTATCACATATTGTCATTCTTATTGATGGTGTTTTGGGTGGTCCTACTGGCTCTATGAGTGTATCCTTCTCATATCGCTTTGGAGGTCTTCTTACCCTTGTTGGAGGTTTGTGTATTTTTTGTTGTCCAATAGTGGGATCAACAGTGGAATTTATAATAACAGGGGAATTTGCATTATTTAAACTTAATTTTAACTTTATACCACATTCTTTCTCTTTTTCAAAAGGAGGGCAAATTGCCATTACATTTTTAATAGGTGAAGCCTCTCTTATGGGTTCATTAAATTCATCTGAAACATGTGAATCACTTTCTTCTGAATGTTCTAAGCTCTCATCACCATTTGGGAGCATTTGTTTGGTTCTCTCAGGACTATAGGTATGGTGAATAGGAGTAGAGACAGGTTTTGTGTCTGAACTAAGTTCCATTCCTGAGTCTACTGTGTTGCTAGTATCCTTACTAGTTGTTACTGAACTATCAGACCCAATACTTGTATCACTTATTATTGGTTCACTAGAATTTATTTCTGTTGTAGCTGCAGCTTTATGTGTCTGTGATGTGACAGTCTCAGGCTTACCATCACTAATGTCTTTCCTATCAGAAACAGATTTCATTGATTCTTTTGTTATACTTGGCAATCCATTTGTTGGTACTTCATTGGAACATTTGGTATTCTTTAGGCTACTAGATTTGACAGCATTTTTGCTTATAAGAACAGGCACTGGTTTTGGCTTAACATTATTACAATCATGGTTGAAAAAATCATCTTGTTCACTGCAGATTTCATCACATGCACAACACATCAAATATAAAGTCCCAGTGTAAACACTGAAAAATTCTTCTTTACTGTTATAGCTGTACTCTTTAACATTGTGTTTATTTGATAAATGGGATGACAGTTTCTCTGCTTTTGAAAACATACCCAAACAAAACAGGCAAATATGTCTATTGTGTACTTCTCTCATGTGAAGGAACAGATTCCAGTTTTCATAATAAGTTCCACAAGCTGAACACAAATATACTTTTCTTGTTACTCTAGATGGTCCACTGGTATTGGGTTCTGGACATGGCGCTGCCTCCGGGCTTAGTGCAGGCTCTTTTGCTTGAGCTCGACAAACTAATTGATGTTCCTTTAACATGGCTAAGGTTTTAAATGACATAGAACAGCATTTCCGGCACTTGAACTTTACCATAGGCTGCAGACCCAAGCTCTGTGCATATTCTTTCAACTGGGCTCCCTTTTCAGCTTTACCCTTTTTGAACTGTAACAGTTGGCTTTTAGGCACAAGTCGAGGCACAGGTTTGTCCCGTTCATTAATGACATCACTCTCTGCTTGTGATGAAACATTATGAAATTGATTACGGTCTATGTGCTTAGGTAAAAGTTTGGGTACTCTGTGCACTGAATTTGTAAGGGTGCTGCTATCACAAGTCTTATTCAATGAAGGTTTTCTTTTTTTGCATGTACTATAGTATTGAAGAGAGTTGTCCACAAAAGGTCTTTTTCCAAGATGAATTCTAAGAGGGTTAATACGTTTCTTGAACTTGTCGTCGTTTGAAGAATCAGCGGGCTGCCGGCACTGCTCGTATGGGTCGTCAGGCGGACTGGAAGGCTCCCCACCGAATTCGTGCCCATTGGCGGTTAATTTAGATGGGCGTTCGCCGTACACGTTTGTCAATGACGCTGTTGTGTTTTTATCGTCTTTCGTATTGACAATATTACCATCTTCCATAGTTTTCTGGAAAAATAAAAACATGTGCTTTTGACTACTAGGAAACAAAAGACGCTCAAACAAGAGGAAATCGAAACATTATTTGAATTATCATCGTATCAACAATAATATAAATATTCGAACTGTACCTCGGAATTCGTCCGTCCAGCACGAGTGCAAGAATAAAGATTCGTTTCCATGCATCCGTTTAAACAGAGCAAACCTTACATCAGGCTTAGTATGAGGCAGCCGCGGGCTGATCATTCCCGTAAAATGGCGTCACTCCGCACAGCGAGGAATCGTGATATCAAAAGCGTTGCTGTTTAGTTGTACAAGATAAATCACAGTTCACGAACATTTTCCAGGCACATATTACACAAATGAACGCAAACAAAACTAAAATAACCACGATATATTGTTTATTTCCAAACACATTATCGAAAATCGTAGCGTATTACGAGAAGCTAATTCATGAAGCATAGACATAATTTTTACTTCTTAAAATTTATTTTTTTAATCTTTTCAGATTCTGACCGAGAATAGTGCTTCAAATCATGGACACGTGTTCTAACCATAGACAGTAACAAATAAAATATTAACGTTTGGTACATTTACTTTACGTTTACTATTTAAATTCCATTTGTGAAAACGTTTAATTCAATACATATACAAGTTTTAAGTTTTAACAAAATTGCATGGACCTGTATCCGAATGATGTCTACAATGTTCTTGTATTTTCTCTGTCTAACTACGTAACATGGGCGCATCCTATGTAAATTTAGCGTAGAGGCGCGTAAAATAAGGGTAATTTACAGTCATCTACACAGAATATGAGAATACGGTAAAATTACCGGTGACCTTGGGTCCTATTCCTATTTCTTTCTACTTTTAAACAATAAAAATTTTCAAATTGTCAAATCGTTTTTATTTACTTGTAAAGCTAAAAACGTAAATACTTAGGTATTATTTTTATAACCTACCTAATAACTAAATTAATCTCGTATGTGCGTTGGTGACATCGTTGGTGCATCGATGGAAACGTTGCACGTTGGCACCACGTTGCCGGTCTGTGCGGTGCGGGAGCGGGCTTTGATCTTGTTCAGTTGTGTTGAACTTTTTAACTGTTGGTTTATTTATTTAGGTTAGCCTACAATTGTTTACACAATACATTTTCAATAAAGTCTTTCATAATACATTTATAAGTGCAACAATCACTTACAGGCTAACACACTATATTATTGCATTAAAGATTTATCATAGTTATATAATAAAATAAGTTTTACTATTATTATTTTTTATGTTTTAAACGACTCGAGTAACGCGTTCACTCAATTCATTTCAAAACAAAAGTTTTATTTTATTTATTACTAGCTGGGACCCGCGGTTTCACCCGCCGTTTAATTTTATATATAGATATGAAATTCATTGGATTGATAGTGGCACCATCTGTCAAAGATTAGCCGTACCAACTCAGAAACCTTTGTGGGCTCATGCACAACACTTTGCTAAAGATCATGACATGATCAAATGCATAGTTTACGATTCTATAAAAGACATACACACAAACATTCATTTTTATATATATAGATTTTAGTTTTTCTTTTTAAAACTCCACTTGGCTTTTTGTGCTTGCGCACCTGTTGTGCTTCATACCTGGCCGGTAGTCTCCCTGCATTTGCCGCCGATCGGTCGATCGGTCGGCCGGTCTACTTACTAACTCCAGGGACAAGCCTGTTTCCCCCCTCCCCACCTGCACGCTAACACGGCCGGTTGCCCCTCTAGTTTGGAAGCTGCTGCCAGGTATGGCTGCATTGCCCCAAGCGTCAAGGCCTCCAGCCCCGCCAACAGCAGGTGTGTTGGTCACCCTTGCTACTGCCCTAACCGGCTGTCTGCCTGCGTCTGGGTCAGGCTGTGTACAGCCCTCGCCTTCCGTTGGTCTACAAGCCGAGTTTGGGCGTGAGCCTGCTCCCCCCTTCCTGCCTGTACGTTGGTACTGCCAGGGGCCCCTCTGCTCTGGTAGCTGCTGCCAATAAAGGCTGCTGTGGTGCCCGAAGTGTTAGGTCTCTTAGCAGCTTAGGCGGGAGTTACATTTGGCAACATTACTGTTTGGAGTTTTTAAAACAAAAGAACCTGAATATTTGTACTCTAAACTAGAATATATGAATGCATTTAGTAAATACCCTACTCGAGCTACATCAAATACATTACGCATTCCACAACACAAGACGACAGCATTTCGAGGTAGTTTCAGATATGCTTCTACTAAGTGCTGGAACAATATTCCACCACCACTACGTAGCCTTATGAGTGTGGATAGTTTTAAATCAAAATTTAAAAACTGTTTAAAGATGTTCAACAATCCAGCACATAAATTTATTATTAATCAATCTTGACTCATTCTAAATAATAATGATATATTCTTGATGACATATTCTGGCATTCCATAAATCCTATGCTAAGTAATTTTATTTTATTTTATTTTCTAATTTACTATACAGTTCTGGTTTTTAACCATTTTTAATAATGTCTCATCTAACTGGTTACTTCTCGATTGTCCACTTTCACATTGCTCTCATTAGTCAGGTACTTGATTACCTACCATTATAAATTGCACGAAAACTAAAAAATTAATAAAAATAGATATAATTGCAAATCTTATACCTTAAATCGTATCTCTTATCAATGGTAAACCTTAAGACCACCATAAAATGGAATTCGATTTTCGAGTGACGAAAATCGCCGAAAGGGTATCTAGGTTATTATTTTGTTTTGTCTCAAATATATAACTCCTATTAATTTAGCGTCCAAGCACAACGGTGTTCCTATTACTTATATACGACAGGTTGCCACCTGTGCCCCGAGGCTTCAGCTGAAAATCAGCGCTACAGTTACCTGTTGCATTAGCTGAGCTGTGGCCTTTTAAACGTACGACTCCACAATAGCCTAGCAATATTATATTTATGTGTACCTACAATGTGCTGGTTTTTTGTGTTGTTTAATAAATCTATTTTCTTTCTTTCTTTCTTCTTTCATTCCCAACAGAGGCTATGTGTTTTGGGTTGCCCTTAAAAAGCTCCCCGGGTTGTCCCTAGAGACTGGTCGCGGTTTTTCTTGGAATGTTCCATACGCTTGTTATTTTTCCTTTTTTATTCTACTGATTCCCCACTCTCCTCGGAGCCCGCACCTTTGGGGATGCTTAGACAAAACACCAGGGCTATCAGCAGAATATAGTACTCGTGAATGTTGTCCGGGAGCCCACACAGCGTTCACCACCACGTTTCCGCCACGCAGTTGGCTCACACTGCGGGCTGTAGACCCCAAAAGTAGCACCCAAGAGCACTAGCCGGCTAGTCTTAAGGACTGCCACGGCCGATTGATTGCAGCCGGCTCAGCCACAACCACCCGTGTTAGAGGAGCTTAGGACCAAAGAGGCGTGTTGCTGACAGCGGACAATGACCGCCGTTCTACTGTGCAGCTCAACCTCCAGGACTCCTTCACCGGGAAGGTGGTTCACGGGATCCGGCGCACGGCACAAACACGTGGGAGGTCACGTGGTATCTGTCTCCTAACATCTGCTGGTGTATTGAGATGGTAGAACCGCAATGTCTGACCTCGGGACATCGCAGCGGAAGTAGGAAGGATGTACGAGTATAGGATGGGTAGGAAGGATGAGAATAATGCCAAATTGCAAAGGGTTGAAAGGAGTCGACGGATGGGTCAGGGTGGATAATAAATAAAATAAATACATAGGTATCTAAAATAGAATACATAAAGGAATAATTTCGGCCGAATGAAGTCCACTGCTGGACACAGACCTCCCCCAAAGATCACCACAATGACCGATATGGGTGTGTTGTGGGCTCATTGGGGGGATTTGCCTCATTGGAACCCCTAATAAAAAACCAATTAAAGGAATACATAAACTAAATGAAAAGAATCCGCCCGACGCTTTCAGTTGCGTTTGTTTCTGAAGGAATCAAACCAAATATAGGCGGCAACCTCCAGAAGGATTAATCGTTGGACTTGCCCTGGAGATCAATCATGACTGTTGCGCTTCCCCCAGAGCCATTTGCCAGATTACACGTCGAAAAAAACGTGTAAGGTAGTTGCCTACCTTACACGTAGCGAGCTAGGGCATTAATCAAGAAAATAAAAAGTGTACTAAGCAGGCGCCCCAAATTCTCTTATTGGTTTTTACATCCTATAAATATATTCGTAAATTTTATTTTCACTTCACTTAAACATTAAAACATGTTAAATTAATAATACTATGGTTAACGATCTGTGATGATGGTAAACGCTAAATTGTTTAATAGTCCTAATGAATTAAAAATAATATAAGTATTACTACTTTTAAACGCGTTGAAAACCGTATGGCGATGGAGATCTTATTGTGAATCATCTGTGAATGTTTTTAATACTTCTAGTCAAAATGGTGAACTTTTGCTGTGTACGTGGTTGTAATAAAGAGTCCTATCCTGGCTGCGGCATATCTTTCAAAAATATTGTTTTTTAAATAATCTCTGGTAAACTCACGAAGTCGTCTGTCATCCATGCTAAATGTACACTTACTACTACACTTCAATACCAAACTAAAAGATACATATATTGACATTTTCCTCATCCAGTACAGTCAGCGGAGTTCGAATTTAAACTGCAATTAGAATAAATAAAATATAAAGTAAGAATATTTCAAAATTTAAGATTAAAAAAATACGCATAAGAAGACACTCTCAAAATTATGGACAATTACGTTACAATGCGTCAGGGTTTGCATAAAATGTTTTTTTGAAACATTTAATTCATCTGTGCAATAAATAACAATTCTTCATGTTACACTGAACCTACCCAGGATGTCAGCATTTTTTAAAGTAAGTACATCGGTATAAAATGTTAGTTGGGGTAAGTAAGTCGAAAGCGGGTGAATCCTCACCAATGAATTTAAATAGCTGTAAATCGTGAAAAGAAAATATATCAGCTGTTCAATACTATTATATACCCACTAGACCACAATGCCGTGTGGTGCCGGCTCAGAATGCCACCACCCCATCTCCTCCCATGGGTGTCGTAAAAGTCGACTAAGGGATTAGCCGGAGGATGGGCAGCAGCGTCCTTCGAGTACATTAACAACTCAACTGCGATCGCCAACACGCCTGCCAAGCGTGGCGATTATGGCAAAACCCCCCAATGAGCCCACAACACATCCATATCGGTGGTTGTGGTGATCTTTGGAGGAGGCCTGTGTCCAGCAGTGGACTTCATTCGGCCGAAATGATGAGACCAAAATGTATAAAACAAAAGACATTTTTTCGAGATTTCTGAGTAAGTTCCATAAATGTAGTAAAAGACATTCATATGGATGGGTTCTTTCACCACCAGTTCCTCGGCTTATTATCCTCTTCAATACATTAATAAGAATCATTCATCATCATATCAGCTAAACGATGTCCACTGCTGAACAAAGGTCTCCCCCATAGATTTCTACAACGACCGGTTACATGCCACCCGCACGCAGCGACCTTCAGTTGATCTCGTTGAAGGCTACACTCGTCACACACAACGTTTTCCGGTGCGCGCTCCCACTTAGCATAGCTTGGAACCTCGCTGCAGGAAGGTTCTGCCGCAACGGCTATCAGTACTACGAGCTATGTGCCCAGCGTTAGCAACTTGAAGTGGACTGACTATCGTACCAGGGGCGTAAAATTATCGTACATGGATCGAAATTATCGTATTTTTTAGGATAATGTCTATTATAGATAAATAAATCATATAAATTGTAATATTGATATGAATTCCTTTTGTCAGAGCGAATACAGACATATAATCATAATAATATAACGAAATGACTGCCAACTTTTCTACACAAAATATACGATACATATGAAGTGTGAACATAATCGAAATATCGAACTTATAGTCTCTTGTTCGCATTGGTAGATGCTATACTAACCAATAAGAAAGCGTGTACAGCAGGCGCTGGATAAAGTTACAGTATCGGCAGTGGTGAAACTTAGCAGAGCGGATCGTAAGGACCAATAGGAATAGAGAACTTGTATTTCCCGGTATTTTCCAAAATAAAATCATGCTACTGCGATTTAGACTATCAGCGCATGAGTGAAATAATATAAATTCTCAAATTTTGCATCATGATAGAAATTATCGTACAATCTGCGTACGATAATAATATGCTATCGTACATCGTACGTAGGCACAAAATTATCGTATGTGTACGATAATTATCGTACGGTTCCGAACGCTGTATGTGCCCCGCCGATTACCACTTCAGCTTACTTATCCTTTCAACTATGTCGGCAACTTTATTTCTTCGTATCCCCATAATTCTGATAGCAGTGTCAGGTATGAGAAAATTCATGAAATTTCATATTATTTGGACCACCTAGTAAACAGAGACAAACTCCTTTTCGGCAGCTCTCGCTCGTCTTCATTTTAGTAACATACTGCACGATCCTGTTTAGATTATACACCCATGAGATATTGTAATTATTTCTTCAGTTCGGTTACGGTAAAATATTAACGTTCCATAATAATATGTTGCCAACAATTATATTAGCGATGGGACAAGTCATACTACTCGAGTTAATCGCGTTGAAAAAGTAGTCATTGTTGACTCGAAACGTAATTCAAGTTTATTCTATTCGGTAGACAGCAGCAATCGCATGATGCGAAATAGATGCGTATGTTCGATTAAGTGTATCTAGCCTTTTCGAGCCACTTAGTTGGACGTTAGTGACGCGTAATAATTCCTTCGATTCATTGGTTCAGTATTTCCAATGCAAATATGAGATTAGGATTAAATTTTAAAACACATTACTTAAAATATTAATATTTATTATTCAAATAATCAACAACAAACAGCTATCTCATGTATCACAAATATAAAGAAATGGAAATGGTGACCCTTCCGAATAGCGGCATATATGTTTTTGTAGTATTTGTCTTTGTTCAAAATATAATAAATATGTGCGATCGACATCATTACTTATTTGGTCACAACACTACAACTATCAAATTAGAACTGTCATCGAGAAAATAAAGAAATGGAAATAGTATAGCAGAGGCAATAATAGGCATGCCGATCCACTTTAAAAATTTATCTCCGATTCAAATCAAAATGTGGATACGTGCATCGATACTCAATTAAATTGAGCATTCAAATATCAATTCGCAATTGATCGCGACATTTTCACACAAGCCTAACGTAGACACAGAACATGATTGATGATAACTTACCCTTAACTGGATAGAAATATCATTAAATTAATGAACATAACATCACGCCTGTATTTAGCCGAAGGGGTTAGCAGAAGTGTGTAGACTCCCACTTGTGATCAGTGATGTTATACGTCCCATATAATAGAGGGTCAGTTTATTGCCATACACCGGGCACTAATTCAGATTCCGTGCTACTACAGGGAATTTCAAGTAAGAAAAACCCAATAATACTTTTCCCGACCCGGGTATCGAACCCATGACCTCTTGCTCAGTAGTCACGCTTGCGACCACTGACCAACGTGGCTGTCTTAAGTCTATAGTCCAATTTAGGAACTTAATCGCTAGTTCTTGAATCGGTCCGATTTGAGAGGGATATGAATCGATTCACCGAATTGAAGTAGAGTTCCAGATTGATCGATAAGATTATATATTTTACTCTAAATAATTGCTTATTTGATTCATCGATTTCAGATTGACTTGAGTAGCCAGTCACCGAGCCGAGCTTGACACGGGCGAGTCCGTACGTCAAATAGGTACTTATAACTAATTAAAACCAATCACGAGCTGATTGGTTTGATTTTGAAAAAATGCAATTTTATTCAGGAGTTCGTACATTAACTCGAATTTTCCAAATTAAATTATTCGAATCATCCATCTCTATTTTATGGGACAGATCACAATGTTTTAGTTATTTTTTCGTCGTGGAGTTATTTATCACTCAATTCTAATTTATGAATCAAGTATTTCATGATATTAATTCAATTATGACTGCCTTTTCAATCAACTATACTTTTTATGTATTAATAAAAATTAATCGACTAGTTAAGGAATTGTTTCTTTGTACAGCTAAAGCCGCTGAGTGTCCATCCCTAAACTTTTTTTGCAGTTTTGTCAAAAAGCTTTTTGAAGTGAGGGTGCTAGGATAGGTTTTTATCATTTTCTTTAGTGAGATTTATTTTCTTTACGTTTGTTATGTAGACAATGCAGATACAAGATGATGTCTGATCAGTTTAGAAAAGTAGAACCATATTCCCCGAAGTCCTCGCCGCGAGGAGCGAGGTCACCAGTAGTTTCTCGTCAGGATTCCTCTGGAACACTTAAAACTACCATCTCACTCGGCAAGAACCCGTCTATAGTGCATAGTGGACCATTCTATTTGATGAAAGAACCGCCAGGTACAGTGTGACTCCATATCAGTACAGTTACAGTGATTTATTTACAAGCCATATCACAAATGAAAATATTGTTTGCAGGAGAATGTGAACTTACAGGGGCAACAAATTTAATGGCTTATTATGCGCTTGAGCACTCTTATAGCAAATTTAATGGCAAAAAACTTAAGGAATCATTGTCGTCTTTTCTTCCTAATCTCCCTGGCATTCTTGATGGGCCTGGACAAGAAGACAATAGTACTTTAGGATCAGTGATAGCCAAGAGGCCTATCGGTGGTAAGGAGTTGTTGCCCCTGACAAGTGCCCAGCTGGCTGGGTTCCGGCTGCATCCAGGCCCCTTGCCTGAACAATACCGCTATGTAAGTGCAACCCCACCAAAACGACATAAGACCAAACACAAGAAACATAAGCACAAGGATGGAGTCCCTCCTGGACAAGAAACACCCCTTCAAGGTAAACAGAAAGATTATTTGTCTTGTTATAAAGAATGATAATACTTCATCTTTTATCGAACATTATACATGTTATCATTATGATATCAAATAAATTATTCAAGTCTACTTTATAACTTAAAGACAAGTTGGTACTAGTCTTTCTGCATATTGTATGCAAGTTGTTAAAAGTTTATGATTATTGCAATATGCAATTTTTTTATTTGATTTCACAAGTGTAAAATACTATACACTGATTTTTGGTCAACTTTTATGAGTATATCTAAAGATGAGATGGTTGTTAATTATTTATTCAATGTACTTGAACCACTTCACTTACATTAAAGTTATCATTACCCAAAACCAAACAGTATTTTGTCTTATGTTATGGAAATTACAGTAATGACACACATAATGATTAGTTGGCTATGTTAGTAACAAAAGCACTAAAAATGCAAGATAAAATGAAAATATCAGTTGTTGATGTTTTGTCTACAAATTTCCTGGTGTGGGTTACATAGTTAAGCTTATGTCAACTTAATCGAAATCTTCATACATAAACCGTTTTGACCAGTGGTGCATCTTCTGCCACTAGAGTTACATTTATGCAATACTAGTTGTTATACCTGTTTCATCAACATCATCATATCAGCCAAAGAACATCCACTGCTAAACAAAGGCCTGCTCTATAGATTCATGATGGCCAGATACATGCCACCCTCATCTAACGACCCAGCAACATTCACCAGGTCGTCGGTCTATTTAGTTGGAGGCAGTCAGATGTGATACCTGTTTAGGGTATAATAAACTGTTGTATGAGTCACACCAAGCTAATCAACGTTTGGTTGACAGTGGCCTGCTGATGCAATGCTACTACTGTAGCTGTATGAACTTGCTTAATTTTGCCTTAACTTGATCAGAGACTATTTGACATTCAAAATCAATGGCAATATTTGTCAAGAGGTGTGTTGAATTTCAATATATTCCTAATATGACATGTAAAAGTGTCTGTTAGGACCTGATTTCTGAATAAATAATTAAATATTCTCTTTTTGAAAAATAGTAAATTGCTATATTTGATTTGTAACATAAAATTTGTACAATCAGTTAATAAAACTTTAGATGATTGTACTTTCCTATTTTAAAAGTATAAATATAGCTCAAGTATAATTTATGTTTTTTATGGATTGACCAGATTCTGTCTCCCTAAGTAAATGGTTGCTCCTAATTTTTCCATGAATTTTTCTTATTCTATAACTTTTGGATCATGTTACAAAAGCTACTTAAAGTAGTGGTTGTTAGTAAGCATTATTGAATTAATCTGGATTTAAAAATAATTATACTGATACAGCTTATTCCATGTGTAGAATCATTATTGTTTTCTAGGCACATCAGAAATATAACTGATTATAATAATGTTGAATTATACTGCCCACAGTCCTCCTAACAAGCATGGTGATTATGGCAATATCCCCTATGAACACTGATTGTATGTCTGTAAACTGTATCCACGATACAGGAGGAGTCCTAGAATTGGGCATTACTTTAAAAGAATAAAGATAGAAAGTGGTCATTGGTCCAAGGACCTACAGCAGTAAACGTTTACGGATGATGTGTGTGTGTATACAGCCTATTTTATTAATAACTCCAGATAAATAAATGACCATCTCTTTCCGTAATTGTTTTATAAGGCTCAATTCACACCGAGATGGCAGTGAAGTGACGAGCAGTTTCAGTGCCTAAAATAATGCAGCATTTTAAACTTTATCTTAATTATTAAAATAAGAGACCAAATCAATGCACATACTAACAGCTACAGCAGCTAACAGCAGACTGTACTACTCTGTCAAGAAAGTAACGGGAAATACACAAAATGTTTGTTATTCATCCAAATTTATTTTATCACCTTCAAAGTATGCTTCTTCAGAAACGATACACTTACGCCAACGAATAATCCAATCATCAAAACATTTTTTAAACGCTGTTTCCGGAATTGAGTTCAGTTCTCGCCGCGAATTCTCCTTTATGTCTTCTACCGATTGAAAACGGGTGCCACGAAGTGGTCATTTGAGTTTAGGAAAAAGAAAGAAGTCGGCTGGAGCCATATGTGGTGGTTGCTCGATGGTATTTGTTGAGTGTTTGGTCAAAAATTCGTTCACAATGATGGCCGTGTGTTAAAGCGCATTATCGTGGTGCAAAATCCAAGAATTTTCTTTCCACAAATCTAGCCGTTTTCTTCGAATTTGCTCTCTTAAATGCCACATAACGCTCAAATATTCTTTATTTACCGTTTGACCTTCCGGCAAGAATTCCGAGAGCACAACACTGCGATAGTCAAAGAAAACAGTCGACATGACTTTGAATTTTGATCGGCTTTGGCGTTTTCAGTTTCGGTTCAGTTGGAAGGCGCCACTCCGAAGCTTGTTGACTAGTTTGTATGTCAAACTCGTAAACCCACGTCTCATCACAGTAACAATGCGTTTCATGAATGTTGGGTCGGAATTGACTCGTTCTAGCATTGCCTCAGCGACTCTCATGCGATTGAGTTTTTGAAGAAAATTCAGGTCTTTTGGGACTAGCCGAGCGGTAACATGTTTCATACCCAAATGATTAGTTAAAATGGTACGGATCAACTCGTGAGATACAGAAAGTTCGGCAGCTATCTCTCTCAAAGTTGAATGAGGAATTCCAGTCACTATTTCCTTCACTTTTGCGATGTTAACTTTAGTTGCAGACGTTGATGGCCTACCAGAGCGAGGCAAATCTTCCATCACATCTCGACCGGTTTGTACCACTCATAAGCTCGTGTTTTTGATAAAGTCGATTCACCGTAAGCCTTCTGTAACATTTTCAGTGACTCCGAACACGAAATCCCATTGGCGATGCAAAATTTAAGACAAACTCTTTGTTCGGTGTTTTTGTCCATAGTGAAATTCGCTATACACACTAGATATGATATAACTAAAATCAGCACTGTATTTAACATAAATAACAGATGCAACTCAAACTCCGCGCCGAAATGGAAAGCAGTTGTGCCAATCTAACAACAACAATAAAAACAAAAATTTGAATTTGGAACATTAAACAAATCATCCATTCCCGATACTTTTTTGACTGAATGTATCGTAAGTGCTAAAATAACATGTTCACCATTTTCACTTCAACACACGAGCTTTCTTGTTGAATGTAAATTAGAAACTAATAACTAAACTACTAATTCACGGCACTGAAGGTTCCGCGGAAACCGTGTGACGGTGACGGCCAGGTGGCGTGGCAGCCGATTGGGTGTAGATCCCTGCCGGCCGCTGCCATCTAGGTGTGAGTTGAGCCTTAAGGAAAGATATTATATCTATCTGTGGCTATAGAGGCAGCCACAGCTGAATACAATACCTTTCCTAAACAGGGAGTCGTTTGCTACACTCGGGATCCCAAATCTCACATTGTTGCAGTATTTATTTGAAAAGCTAGTGCTCAGCTAGCAGTGTACATACTACAGTACATAGCCTGGTATTATAATAGAGTTCAGTGCTTCTTCGTTTCTTTTCAACTTAGCAAAACCCACATTGTTAGGACTTAATCATTAAACAGCAATGGATGTAAGAATCAAATTTATTTTTTCAACATCAACAGATTCCTCAAACCCGGACACATATGAGAAGAAACACAAAAAGCAGAAACGGCATGATGATGACAAGGAGCGTAAGAAACGGAAAAAGGAGAAGAAGAGGAAAAAACAAAAACATAGTCCAGAGCATGGAGGTCTTACACCCAGCCAGCATCCCATACCTTAAGCTATCATACCATAGCATGTAAGTTGAAGCTATTGAGCTCAAAGAGACTGCCCCATTATAATCTTAGTATGCAGTATCACATAAATGTGTACAGGAACCAAAAAATATTCTATCAAAGTAATATTATTGCTGGAATTAAAGGCTCAGTTGTATTTTGGTCCATTGATGCAGGAGTTGTAAATAGTAGTAGCCATCTAATTCAAATAAACTCAATATCTGCAGCCACTAGAGTCTCTAGCTTGAATCTAGCAGGGTTGTTATTTTTTTCTCAGACTTGATGGTGTTGTATAGTTTAAATTATAAAGTATTTATAAAGGGTTCTTAGGAAGCGGTTAAAGCTTAGTTACGAAAATTCCATAACGATGATAATTACGGAAACCACTATGATTAAAAAAAACAGAAATTTAGAAAATATTGGGCTTGTAGAACAAAATGTGCGTTTTACTTTCTGGAAGAACAACTTTGTTCGTTAACTATTTCAATAAACTAATAATTTACAAGAGCAAGAAATTCTTAGAGAAGGTTCACGTCAAAAGTAATCAAACTCGCTCACAGTCGAACTCCGAATGTAAGCTAGCGTAAGGCGGTTTGCGGAATATTAATAAATTTTCAACTTTACGTTGACGTTGATACACCATTACGTTTCGAATATTGGCGTTGGAATGTAGTCCGACCTCACTTTCACACCGGTACTCACAATGAGCCTGCTCAGAGTCGGTGGCTAACTAAACGTTTGGTATGAACCATCCTTATAGTTTCCGTTATGTCGTCTGTCCGAACCATTTGTCTGTAACAAAATTCGCCATGTAAGGGTGCAATTTAAATTTATTTCACTAGGTACCGTCTTATCAACATACAATTTATATGGCGGAATCTACCAAGTTACCAATCCGTTTTCTTTAAACGAAATGTTCCTAGTTGACTGCACAAATAACTGACGCATAAAGATGCGTTTTTTTCTTTTGGTTCTTGGAGACATACTTGGCGGTTATTAGTCGCTTTTTCGATTTCTGATTAATGTTAGTTCCAAAAACCTGATTAGTACGCTAAACTTGTTGCATAAGCACATCCTTCATTTGAAGTAAGTATGCCTTTTTAATCTGGTTAAGTGACCTCACGGAATTTATCGTGTATGTACATACTATAATACCGATTTGTGTAAACTTAAGATAGATAGTTCTCGTCATCTCTTTGGGCTTGAATCTTATGAAATTAAGTATTATGTAATATTATACAGTAATTATCATTTCGTTTTACCATTTTGTTAGTTTCCTTTCTTCAAGAAATCTAGATCCATTGTAAATATACATACCTACATCTTTTTGTTTTTATTTTATTTTTAAGAAGTACCATTCTCATAGACGTAATAAATTTGATAGAACGTTATAAAGTTGTTTTATTTATATTCGGATTCGGTTCCTTTGAATGTCTGTTATACCTACAAATCCATCAACTCAAGCTGCAACCGATTGAAGATCGGTGTGTTTGTATGCTCATACCGAGTGACCCTTGGAAAGACGGCGGCGCGCACGTGGTCACGTCTTGCCGTGTGCGCAACACGTCACACAGGTGAGTGAGGCTTCGGGGATCCTTTACAATCCCCCGAGATGTGATTTTTGTACAGTTACCTCCCCACCGCTATAGACCGCTTCGCAGTCATTCCCTCTGAGATGTGCCTTAAGGCGTGGCACCAATGGGTGGCTCTAGATGCCTAGAAGCCCAGCCATGCGCTATGCTGCGCACAGCGGTACGTGACCACATGCGCACCGCTGTCTTCCCGGGGGTCGCTCGGTATGAGCACGAATATTTCCCAATAAGCGCGCTCGCGACCCCTAAGGAGGCCCCCCGCCATATAAAGACGACAGGGGGTTATCGGGGACCTGGAGCTGCCCTTCGGTGCCGAAGATGACCGTTCTGGTGGTTTTAACCGGTACGAATCCGGATGCCCCTCCGTACTTCCCCTGGGCCAAAGAAGTACGTGAAGTATTTCCACCGGCTGAAATAAAAAAGGGGTGAAACTACAGGCGAACCTACGCCACAACACGTGGTAGTCCGCCCTCCGGAATCCAGATATACTCCGAAATACTTACAAACATTCTAATGAAGAACAAAGAGACCTTGGGTTCAGTGTAGCATGATAATGCGATCGATATGAGCGATGCAGTCAAGGTCGATGTATTTATGTTGATCCGTTGCAAACGAGGTATAATGCAGCCGTTACCGCATTAAATTTAGCCTTGAATTGCTTTCACTGGTTCTTCGAACCAAGTAAATACGGGAGTCAGTTTGTTTTTATAGTATAGCTACGCATGTAATCTGATAACGGGTAGGCACCACTCTGCGACATCACAACAGAAAACTTCGGTGGCTGTATATACTTATGCATGTTTTCTATCAGGAAGACTCAATATTCACGGTCATTGCTCCGGCCTTTTAAATTATAACAGTAAATTTGAACATCTGTGTGCCGTAGCCCTCTTATTTGTTAGCAAAGCATATAATTTCCGTATTTATGTGTTACTTTAAAACAGTTAAAGCTTCATTACCTGGAAATAAAAACTAATTGTAACATAGAAAACTTAAGAAAAATAGTTTAAAAACCCAAAAAGAACGAGGAAAATTATTTTCTACTTTTTAGTGCGGTTATCTACAAAAGCGTGTTTTTAAAACTATTATTTATTTTCTATTTTATTGTGCGGCTGACTACAAAAAGGTGTTTTTTTTTTTGAGCATGGCTGAATGTTCTTGTTGCCTGTCCATAGTCTCGATAACTATGGGTGGTAATTATTTACCAAAGTATCTTCTTTCGACGTTTAACTAAAAAATTCTCTCTCCACTACGGATAAAATCATCTGTAGAATGAGATTCTATTCGAGTCTAATCGCACTCTGGCCACGGAAAATTCAATCGACATCTTATGGAGGTATTATATTTAGTGCATGTTTTTGTATGGTGATGAATTTGTCATTTTTCCGATACCCGGAAGAGAGATGAAAAAGTCGCTAATCCTCATCCTGCCAAAAATAATGGGTAACTATTGCATTGTCATCAGTCCTTGATAAGTGTGCGAAGTTTCAAATCTATGCGACGTTTTGAAAGGGATGAAAATCAAGTTCAAAAATTTACATACCAAGCTAATAAAAAGCCCTATGTTTCTTATAACTCCTAGGAGTTTTCAAAGTTACGAGTTACGAGTATATATAAACAATTAATTAATTAAACGCGATATATTTCCGTAAGCTATTTCAAATTCAATGGATGCTGTTCACGTAAACTTCAGGAAATATTGGTTTTAATTTAATGTATGTTGATAGTTGTTAATGCATTACCTATTGAAGTAAGACGTGCTCAAACACTACCTATTTTTAAGAAAATGGTGAAGGAGCATTACCTTTCTCTCTAATTTTTCTTCTCCTATCCTAGTTATATTTGATGTTTATTAGTATATTTTATCATCGTTTTATATATATAATATTTATTGTATATATTGTTATGTATTTTATATTTTTATGTCTAAGTAATATTGTGTATGATATATTGTACACTTGACAGCCCAATATCTCTCTCCTTTCTTCCTGTCCATCCAAAGGTTGTCTGGAAGAGATCGCCCTGTGCGATAAGACCGCCCATTGTACATGTATCTTTTTAAATATTTATCTCTATGTATGTATTATGTGGTGTACAATAAAGAGTATATAAATAAATAAATAAATAGTCCAGCAGCCACCGCCTGTTTTTTTCAGTGATTAATAACAGGCCGAATCTTCGTGAATAGGTTCGGTTTGCTGAGACGCCCAAGATTTCCTCTGTGAAAATTCTCTAGAGGTAGCTTGAATGTAGTACGCAGGTGAAAAACATGTCAATTTGGTGGGGTGTCGAACTATGGTGTCGAAATTGTCCGACTAACAATAAGTTTTTTTTTTAAACTCTAATTCTATTGAATGTACCTATTTATATTATATATTTACTATTATCTTTATTGTTCGGGAGGAACATTTACCTTATTTGTTTTGTTTATAATCATTGTGATTTGTTTTGACATTATAATATAGAAGTTTAAGCATTACATTTTTAGGTTATTCAGCCAGATTAGTTTTGGTTTAATATTCAAGGGGCTATTTATTTTGGTTTTTATAAAAAATATCTACATTTTTGTTTTATCCAACCTTGACATTGGCATAGACAAACCGATGGAGACATAAACTAAAATTGGAATTGGATTGGAATAAGTTTTTTATTGAAATGTTAAGATAGTTGGATAATAAACTCTGAAAAACAATTGTCCTACAAAATCGATGGATTTGACTAGCGTCCTCCGCTCCGAACATGTCCAAATAACGAGGACTAAAAAATTATTAATAATCAGCAGATTTTTTGTATACAGCTTCATAAATATCCGAATAATGGAATGCCACATAGTCCTACAAATTTAGCGGTACGTTTTCTCAGTCCCACCCTTGGAAGTTGTCGTTTCCACGGTAAAACTTTTTTCATTAATAACCATAGGACAAAAAAAAAACATGTTAAGTTGGTGCATTCTTTGCGTAAATCAAACAGTATCCTACCAAAAAATGGATATGTATCGCTAGCCCTACAAGAATATTGAAAATAACACAATTTCGTAGTCGTAGTTTTGGTAATTTAGGACAAATGTATCTGTAAGCAGACCATCATATCAGCCACAGGATGTCCACTGCTGAACAAATGCCTCCCCCTTAGATTTCCACAACGAGCGGTCACATGCCGCTCTTACCCAACGACTCCCAGCGACCTTCACCAGGTCGTCTGTCCGGGTCGTCTCACGCTACGTTTTCCGGTGCGCGGCAATGATATTATATATTAAAAGAGGTAGATATGTTACATACGCGCCAAACGTAAGAACCAAAACTCCCCCAATTGTAGCACTTTGCAATCAGTTCACCCAAAACAGAACAACGAGCACACGCTGTCATAATCTCTATTTTTTATTAATTAAGTGATAACAATGCCGTCGTGCGTATATAGAAAAAGCACAAACTTTCAAGCAAACATGAATAAAGACCTAGGGATCTCATACCACACGTGAGTAACAAATAAAATAAAATATTTGAATAAAAATACTATTCAAATTACTTATAGAATAATATTCTCAAAGAAAACCCAGGTCAAGCAAAGAAAAGAGAAAACATATATATTCTATCACAGCTGCGACAAACAATTTTAGATAGCTATCTCTTTTACTCTCATAGTTTTTGTATCTTCTTTCTTACAGCATAGGTAGATGCGCAGTTTTGTATGTTTATACTATACAGCGAGACTGAATTTTGCGCGCCGTTTAATATGGACGTAACATTTCTATGGTATAATATCGTTGGGTGCGCGGTCTCCATTCGAGAACCTTTTTGCCGCAACGGCCATCAGTTCTACGAGCAATGTGGCCCGCCCATTGCCACTTCAGTTTACTAATCCTTTCAGCTATGTCGACAACTTTAGTTCTTCTACGGATCTCATTTCTGATTCGATCTCGTAAAGAAATACCAAGCATAGTTCTCTCCATAGCTCACTGAGTGACCTTTCTTATGAGGCCCATTGTGAGTGACCAAGTAAGCAGATACAATACTTTTTTTGAAATAATATAACTGTAGTTGTATGAACTGTAGTAGTATATGCCCTGCCTAAATAATACCAAAAAATACAATTATAAAACTAATTAAATATAATCTTAATCTTCGTTGGATTCCGATGTCGACGCCTCATCAGTTTCGCCTTGAACATCGTCTTCTTCTTCGTCGCAATTGTCAGAAAAAATATCATCTGAATCTGTCACAAAATAATGAGGAAAATTAACAAACTGCAGCATAATCATCAATACGTAAGAAGATTAATAATAGAGTACCTTGAACATCAAAACAATTGTCCAGGAGATGGACTGTGGGGGCCATCAAACCTATAATAATGGTACTTGCCATCAATTAATGCCCCATCCGCAATTTTCTGGTTCCTTTTCGGTTGGACTGCACATGTATGCATTACACCATATAGGTACTGCAGACTGATGTTCATTTAATTTGCTGCAATAGCTCTTGTTGGTTGGCGGTAGCACTGAGGGATCGCATTCAACTTTTTTTTAACAATCTTCTTGTCTTATATATTGCATTTGTAGCTTCTTTCAAACAACTCGTACCGTCCTTTGTTGACGTCATTTTTGGTTTTTAATGCATACACAATCTGCACACGTACTCCGCAACCCGGAATACCTCACTCGATGTTGCTGTACAAAAGCCTCTTGAAATTTCATTTTGTTATTAAATATCAACTACCACTTTTTGTGTAGGACAGTGGTAAAATTGAGTTCTACACGTACACTATATTCCCGATAGGAAAAAATTAAAACTAGGTTGTTATGAAATAAGTGTTACCGTGGAATCGACAACTTCCAAGCGTAGGACTGAAAAAACGTACCACTAAATTTGTGGTCATTCCATTATACAGATATTTACGAATCTGTATACAAAAAAACAGCTGATTATTAATTTTTGTCCTCGTTATTTGGACATATTCGGAGCGGAGGACGCGTCAGTCAAACCTTCGATTTTGTAGGACAATTGTTTTTCCGAGTTTATTATCCAATTATCTTATCATTTCAAAAAACTTATTGTTAGTCGGTCAATTTCGACACCCCACCAAATTGACATGGTTTTACACCGGCATACTACATTAGCTACCTCTATCGAGAATTTTCACAGAGGAAAACCGGCAAACCGAACCTATACACGAAGATTCGGCCTGTTATTAATCACTGAAAAAAACAGGCGGTGGCTGCTGGACTATGAGATTTTTAAATAAAAAGTAACAATATTATGTGGTAGGTATTTATTTAAATTGCTGTTGCATATTTTGACATTTTTTAGCGATATTGTTGCATATTTTAAGCATTTTAAGTTGCCTATAATCCGGTCTCTAACTATAATATATTCGTCTCCTTTATTGAAAAATGTGCTTGTACCTATTGCACTAGTCGTTCCAGCCTATAAGAAAAGTAAAAAAAACCACACGTTCAGAGCGAAATTTATTCAAAATATTCAAATTTATACAATATTAAGTCTGTTTTCGCTTCATATAAAAAGACAGTTGGTCATTCATAGTTAAATTGAAAACAAATAAATTAGTAATGCAGCACCAAAATACATACATCGTACTTAAAATATTACGTTCCTACTTACAAATTATACTGACATTGATCTTTATATACGCAGGCCGACACGCTAGCAACACTGACTGTTTGGCCTGTCAGATATAGACTATAACCTCTATGTAGACAATGTCAGACAAATCTAAAATATATATAGATGTTAACTAAATACGACAATAGTGTCTACATACAGACTAAAGTTGTATCAACGTGACGCAAAAAAATAATAATTAACATTTTATTAACCGAACATGCAGAATATTGTTTGATATAGAACTCCGATACAAACTGATGCCTGACAGTGACCACTAACCAAAGTTGATAAGTCGGTGGCGTGGAAGTGGTCTAACCTGACCAAAGTCAGCTAATACAGGCCGACACCAATTTGTACAGTATTTAGTGTAACTACTACAGCGAAAGAAGTCCTGCATGTTGTTGAACAAAATTGACTATAGAGTTGCAATCAACTGCGTCTTGTGTATGAAGTAACATTTAAACAAAAATCTACAGATATACATACATGTTACATCCATACGTTGTACATATAAACAAGTGACAAGCGCGCTTCTCTACCACTACCCGCATTTCCAATTCATTCCTACTCGAAACTACAATACACATAGTTTTATTGTATTACTAATACATTTTGGTGCGCCATGGCACAGTACGTTAAAGTGAGCATCACTAACAACTATATTTATATATAAGCGACAAGTTCTGTAATCTCCTGTACACCTTCAGATATATACTACGTCTTAATCAGTTTATCTTCTGTTATACTCAAACTAGTTTGAGATCTGATTGCAATGTTCACAATAAAGTATTTAAGAGAATGTCAAAATAGCAAGATAAATATAATTTACAATGATATCAGTTTAACAGCATGGTAACTTTGTAGAATCGTAAATGAAATATCTCGAAATTAAAAAATACAATGGTCAGTCCCACGAAAACTCCGTCTTCGAGTCCCTAATCCTATTGGACGTTTTGTTCTCAATAGATTATCACATAATTCATGGGATACAATTTTGAGCAATCATATTACAGTTAAAAGCATTACAAACGATTAAATGCGTCTGATCGACGACGTTTACAGTTGCGTATACACTTAACTATTTGAATTTGTGAACCAATGGCAAGTAACAAATTGATCACTCCAATTATTAGTAACAAAGCGAAATAAAATCGGCAAGCTAAATAAAAACTCTTACATATAAAACCTATACAGAAAAATACGAACGTAGTTAAAATAAATAATTATTTATTATAATTAAACAAAACATTAATATTATACATTATTCTCATACTTTACAGGGAATATTTAGTTATAAAAGCGATTTATATTAGTTATATTATACGGTCATACATTATACAACCATATTATTGCATTACGTAGGTGTTCCTACAACATTTCTGCATGAAAAATAAAAATATATTCATTAATAGAATGTGTTCCATAAAAGCACGAATTATTTATTTATACACAAATGTTGCATATCACCGCAAAGCGCTCGTTCAAACTGGGCAACAGTTGCGTGCAGACCCATATTGCTAAATATTTTCTAACTATTCAAAATGTATATAGACGTATAACTTAAAGTGTTGAAGCTTACGCAGTGATCCCCGTCTGAACCAACAGAATATCTTAAACATGACGAGTGTCACCGAGCTTGAATCAAAATGACGAAAGTCAAATTCAAGGTAAAAATGCCAGCATTGTTTAAAATGGTACTAATTCTCTGTCTTAGATAAACATAATGTGAATACGATATTATATTATAGCAATTGCAGTTCACGGTGACGCATTGTGTTACTTACATCACTGACATACGGTTCAAATTGAATTATATTCATATCTCATATTATTATTTTTCGTGTTAACCTCGCCTGATAATATGTGACGTCGCGGGCGACGATAGTTACAGTTTGTTGATTAGGATATTTCTACTATCATAACATCAAATACTCATAATTCCGTCCAAACACAATACAACGCGAACATGGTTGACAGGCAAGTTGCCCTCATAAAAAGTGTTATTGATTCGTTATGTCACGAAGTAAAAGATACATTATTTTATGATCAACATAATACAGATCAAAACGATAAATGTTTGGTTATATATTAAAACAAAAACGTCAAATTATTATGTGTGAGAAAATGAGAATGTTAATAAAATTATTATTCATTGAATATTTCAAAGTAAATATGTGTCAGAAACTCTTCGGACACTCCTTCATCCAAAACATTTTGTAAATCGTAGGTGGTTAGCCAGCATTTGCAAAATGCTATCAAATTGGACAAAATTCTCTTTTGTAGTACAGAATGCTCTATGCATTCATCGCGGACTATACGTATTAAAACAATTCACATAACTCTTGATACATGGCTGCTCGTCCACATGCAATTTGAGTTAGCCGCTCAGTAAACTGGCAGTGGATGTGTTACAAGGCGTTTAATTTTGTCACAGGTCCTTCAGTAGTGCGGACTTCGCGTTCTTGAGTTTGTCTAGTCGTTTCGTGAGGTGGTTGTTCTCAGTCTCCAACTCTTCGACCCGGTTGAGCGCTTCTCGAGCCTGCAATTTAATAATGAGTCTTAATTTATTGCAATAAGGTAGTATTTTGCACAAAAGTGGCTGGTAGCGTTATGTACAGACGTTATTTATACGTGTACAGTTTTATTTATAGCACTCTTTCAATACGTTTGTGAACAAAGGGGCAGTTTTACACATAACATGCAAAAAGGTTAAATCTTATTACACAGGATTTGGATACATATTCACCAGTAAAGGCTGATTCCCACATCTCCAGTCTTAAGCAGAGCGCGAGTCGTTTTGATAATTAAATGAGACGAAACGTCCAAATAAGTACTCTTAAACTAACTACAAATAAATTAAAACAAGCAAGCTTTACAGTAGTCGCATATGATGTGGAACATCTGACATCTCACCTAGCAACATTAATAAAAGATCGAAATTCAGTACAAAAAAAATGTATGAATGGCGCCGAAACTCAGCACATCGCCGCGCATGCGCTAAAGCGGGTGCTGCCACAGATATGTAATAATTGGAATCAAAACTTTTTTGTGATGCTACTAAAACGGGGCGTTCCGCATATTTAAAAATTCCATTAGAAAAAAAATATTACGGATTCTACTTGGTGATATTAACTTCTTGGATTTGTCCTGTATCGTAATGGAAACAAAAAGTATTATAACATTATTTTGTTAGAGATTTTTCTCTGTATGTTATAATTTCATTATATTTTAAAATCTTCCCCGGCTTTCTGTTACACACTTCCTTCCCTTCTCACGAAATCACTCCCACAGATTGCAGGAAAGCGAGAGGAAACATGATACACATAAAAAAAAGTTGTTAATTTAATATCACATTTCTTTTTTCGTGGTCGCATGTTGCAAAGCATTCGAAACGTCAGGAAAAACAAAAATCTATAATATACGCGATATAATCCGTTTAAAAGTGTTTTTATTATGAGTAATAATCGCGAAAACCTAAGACATTACTATCACATTTCTTTTTGTACCGAATTCACAAGCTCCGTAAGATTGGATACGTGAAAATCGGGCTAAAGATTGGTAAGAAGTTATATTTACATAATATTGTTAACAATTTAGCAGTTTCACGCAGGATGGGCACGTTCTATTATTGACACTGAGCGTTATGTTGGTAGTCGGTTGCGTGTAAGGTTCGCACACTCCGTGTATTAGGTATACGCAACTGTACCGTTAACTGTCGCCATTATTGATAACGGCCCAGAAGTCAACGACTTCCTGAAAATCAAATCACGTAATTTAATGTTACTGGTAAAGACCTAGGTCTTTTACTGCAAAGGGCCGGCTAGGTAGGGACCACCCCAGTGCCAGATATTCGCCGCTAAGCAGTAGTGTTTCAACTTTAGATATTACTGGGCTCCGGTTAGAAGGGCACTACCGTTTTCAGTCATTAGCCTTTTTGATGGATTGGCGTTGTTTCTCGATGTGCCCGGACTAATAATGATTATCCTGATACTACAACACAACTTTGACAGATGTATGATGTACCAAGATTGCAGCACACAACGACGTTGTTTCCACTCGCAAGTGAATATCCCAAAATACGGTGAAGTCGTCATTTTTTTATTTGTTGGATTGATACACAATTCGCCTTTTACTTAGTACCATTATCACCTGGGCAACGAGGCGTCTTGTGTCGCCCACAACCTCACACGCTGCACCTTCAACCTCGTGCCATGCACAACTTGTAATATACACTTATATGATCGTACTTCTCTCTGCAAGCGGCGCCGCTCCTGCTTGAGCTGCTCCTCGTGCTCTTCCTGGTGGTCCTGCCGGGCCCGCAGCCTCGCGAGCTGCGCTTCGAGCCTGGCCACGTGCGCGGCCTGCAGCGCCGCCTCGGCCTCGGCACGGGCAGCTCGCGCCTTCGCCTCGGAGACTGACTTGCGAACCGTCTCCACTGAAAAAATAATTTTATGTTTAAAAGATCTATTTGAGTTTATGGTATATTTTTTAGAACCCAAGCAATTTACTAATAGTACAAGAGCTAGCAACGTGTTCGAGCGGCCAGGATGGCGTCTCGTCCTTATCCGTGCGGGATCGGCCCTCTCAATCCTGGTCTGCGACCGCCTTTTGGAGCACGAGGCTCGCACAGAAGGAAACCACTGCACTTACATTTTTCGCTGCCAGCATAGCCGACGCGACTGCCGACAGAGTAAGCTTTGGCCCGAGGCGATCGACCAGGTTCCGCCACTTGGCAGCCCACGCAGGGCACTCTTCAAGCGTGTGATATGGAGCGGCCTGATCGCTTCCATAGTGGTGGCAGAGTGCCATGAGTTGACGTACTATGCTGTGCAGGTACGCACCGAAACGTTGCCGGTGAGTACCTTCATCAGGCGGTAGGTGACGCACTCGGCCCTCTTGAGCGAGGCGGTATGACGGCCTCGACGACGCGCTTAATCGCGTTCTGAAACCAAAGGTGCTCTCGGCACTTTTCGAGAACGCACCGCCAAGCCAAGGCACCCCACTATCCTCTCGGGGACAAGGCGTTAGAAGTACTCTTCGAAGCCCCAACGACTGTCCAGGGTGAGCCCCAGGTACTTCATGTACCAGCCCATCCTGATTTGCGCGTCACCAATGCGTATCCACAAACTAGGTGGCTCTCTGCTCCCCGGCAGTGTTCCACATAGCGCGTCCGTTTTGTGACGGCCAACGCTACCCTATCCCGTCGATTTCTACTTGCCGACTGAAGCCGGTGAACAGCCGCTTAAAGCGATACCCAAGAGAGTGAATACACCCACGCGCGGGCCGGAATGCTATGGAGGCCAGGTGCGGTGTTCCGACTCTTCAGACGTACGACGGCTATCGGGGACGGGAAGGACGCTGGTGCCCATCCTTCGGCTTATCCTAGTCGCCTTTTACGACACCCACGGGATGAGATGGGTTCGTGCTATTCGTAGCCGTGTGGTGTCCACATGGCCACAGCCAGCATGACTAAGATTATTTAAGCATTCACCGCCTCTATGGCATCTGGCTATGGTGCTGTTCAGCTCTTTGCTCAGGTCGTTAACATACATGTTGAACAGGCTTCGTGGGGATCCTTTACAATCCCCCCGGGATGTGGTTTGGGGGTAGCCTTTTTATGGTCTCTTATCCATCGCTAGAGGGGTTGATCGCTTTACAGTCATCCCGTAAGATGTGCCTAAAGGCGTGGCACCAATGGGGGGCTCTAGTGTTATTGTATACAGGACCCAGAGCTTCCCTTCGGTGCCGAAGATGATCGCTCCGGTGGTTTTAGCCGGTAAGAGTCCGGCTTGCCCCTCCGGCCTCCCCCCGGAGATCCGGGCGGAGGAAGTACATGATGTATTTGAAACGGGTGAAAAAAAAACCACAGCAGTCAGCCTACACGTCTCCAACAGTACATTATCCCATTTTTTTTATACTTTGCCCCACACTAGGATTTCTCCTGTGTCGTGGGTTTACAGACACAAATTTCACACACAATACACCCAGACCCGAAACAAATACCTGCAGATCATACAACTATTTGTTCCGTGCAGGAATCGAACCCGCGACCCAGAGCGCAGCAGTCAACTGTACCAACCACTGCACTAACCGTGCCGTCAAATTAACTTGATTGTTTCATACTCACGTTCGTTTTCGTATTCGAGCTCGTGGTGGTTGGTGACTCCATTCTGTCTAGCAGCTCGCTCCTCGTTCAGCTGTAGCTTCAGTTTACGTACATCTGATTCTAACGCCTGCTTCGAGCTCAGAAGTTTTTGCAACCGCACATCTGTAATGTTATGAATACTTCATGTAGCAGTTAATGTTATATGTCTAGTACCTAAGGTCTTAGCAGAATACCAGCGCTGCTTCATCACGAAGTTCCATTTTTGTCTCTCAGCTAAAATCATCATATCGGCCATTTATACGTCCACTGCTGAACAAAGGCATCCCCTATAGATTTTCACAACTGTGTCATCATTCTGGAGGGTATTTGCCAATGCTCACCACGCTTGGCAGGCGGGTTGGTGAGCGCAGTATGCCTACCGTTTCACAGAAGGGACGCTGCTGCCCATCCATCTGGTTTAGATTCCCTTAGTCGCCTTTTACGACATCCACGGGAGGAGATGGAGTGGTGCTATATTTTTAATCCGGACACCACATGGAACAGCTAACATTTGTATTTCCTATAACTCTTTTTACTGTTCATGTTTTATATCTTTTGCCTAATTGTTAATGTGTGAGAGCAAAATAAATGAGGTTTCTTTCTTTCTTACTTATATTGATTGTGTCTTTTGCCTGGCTGTATTGGCCTGACATGCTCACTAAAATGTCTTGCTGGCGGTGGCGTTGTGTATCGGGTCGTTGGGGTCCCTACAATATGGTTGAGCTAAGCTATGCTGATGCATGAGTCATGCTCGTGAACGGGTGCCGTCTGTTGGGACTGGTCAGCCGTTAACTGCCCCAGCAAATACATTATTATAATATCATTGTTGTATGTTCCATCTTTACCAAAAAAATTTCGTTGTATGTTTTACCATCAATTGTATCAATCAACATTGTAATCGCAATTACTTTAAAAGAATATCTATGGAGTTTATTGCCCGCTCTTCTGTACAGGAACAGAAATTTGGAACCGTGCAACTTTGATTTTGACGTTTCATAAGTGCCAATATTTGGTTTATTAGAAATAAAAAATTGACTTTGACTTTGCTTTAATTTTGTGTGAATTTCCAAGTGTTGGGTTCCATGCCAATCGATCGGTTCGTCACTAGATGCACGCTCTAATTGGTTTGCGAGTGGCAGGAGCCAGATTGTTGTTACACTGCTGCTGCAAGGTCTGAACCCCGCACGGAACCAATATTTGTTTGGCCTACAACCATGTTGTACCGGGTCTGGGTGTCTGTGAATTTGAGATTTTTGTTTGTAAACCGTCGTGGGTAAATGACAAATACTAGTGATGTAATAAAAAGCGTGAAATGGTTATGGCTAAGGACCACCCTTTCATCCTATTTCTTTGTCCAAGATATGATCAAATTTGAGCAATTATTTTTTTAATAGGTGCAGAATGCTTTCGAATTTGTCCCGTATAAATTTCCTTATATTTGATTAAGTATTTTTTTACCCGCTTCAGCTTCAGCTTCAACAGGTTTAATTTGACTGCGCTTATCTAGATGATGTCTTAATAGTTTCGATTCGTCCGAGATCAGAGAACCGACTTCACCGAGTCATTCTTATTTAGTTTTTAGTAGTAGTTTAGTGTTAAATTCTATATAATACAAAAAAAAACACCTATTTAGTTTTTCTAGCATTTAGGAGAAGATTGTTCGCCGTAAGCGAATCAGATATGAAGTATATCATTGGGTTCTACAAGATAGCTATACTTACTATTTACTTTAAATATAAGTGACGTGTCATGCAAACAAGACATGTATCGATTATCATCATTGTATCATTGGTCATTGATATAGACAAGAAACAAAAATGGTCCTAAAATTGATCCAAAGGTACTCTTGACACTTGAAACTACTCTACTCTTCGTAACTTGAAAGTCTATAGATGTGACGTATCAATTGCCAGTCTTTGATGCCGATTTAACAAATAAGAGGTTACAAGATCTGAAGATCTACCTTGAATGTACTCAAGTTTCAGAATGAGTGTGCGGTGATCCACGCAATCGAATGCTTTGGACAGATCGCAAAACACGCCTTAACCATCATGCGCATCCTCATCAACCTATATCGGTCCACGCTGGACATGGGCCTCTCCTAGCGTGCGCCACAACACTAGATTATCAGCAGTCCGCATCCAGCCGGACCCATCAACCTTCTTCAGATCGTCCGCATCCTCCCAGGCCTTTAATACGGTTTTAATGATAGTGAATCTAACTTCTTCTGTATATTGTCCTCTAGTGAATCCAAACAGTTTCTCATGGAATATCATATTCCGGTTAAAATGAGCTAACATTTGAGAGTGATGTGTATGTGTAGGTTACCGAGCGTGCCCTCGCCGGCGTCATTGAGCAGCTGCTCGGCGGAGTGGCTCACGAGCGCCAGCGCCGGCACGCGGCCCACGGGCTCGCCGCACTCGGGCTGGCCGAGCGCGGGCGCACCCAGAGCCGCCGCGTCCACGAACGCGAAGCCGGCCGCACCCGCAGCAGCGTCGCGCGCCCGCACAGCATCTCGCGCCGCACCCAGCTCGCGCGACACCGACTCGTGCTCGCGCTTCAGGCGTTCGAACGATGAGCACTTCTCTTTGTGCTCGCGCTGTCAAACAATTACACCTATATAAGTTTTTGAACTATCGCGAATTTCACTCCTACTTGACTATGTTTTCGGGACTTTACGCGCACACTAATTTTATTTTATTTTTTATATGTTGACTTTCTTCTCGTGACCACGGTCAATGCATCTTGGCCGTAATGACGACGTTAGTCAAAATATCGTTTTGATTTGTCTTATTTTATTTTTTGTTAGATATGAAATTACACATAATTAAGGGCTATCAAAAAAAATCCATGCGTGTTCCATATCCGCAAATAGCGTAAAAGGTGACTAAATGTCTAAACCAGAACGATGAGTAACAGCATCCTTTCTGTGGAACCATCTTCTTCATATTTTCAGCCAAATTAAGTCCACTGCTGGCTGGACACAAGCCTCCCCCTAAGATCGCCACAGCGACCGGTCTGGGTTTTGTGTGCTTATTAGCGGGTTAAGCAAAGCAAAAGGCAAGTTGCAGGCGGGTTGGCGATCGCAGTTGAGTTGTTAATGTACTCAAAGGACGCTGCTGCCCATACTCTGGTTAATTCTGTAGTCACCTTTTACGACACCCACTGGATGAGATGGGTTGGTGCTATTCGTAACCGGCACCACACGGCACCATACTGTAGTTATACTCCGCTCCCCAACCCACCTACAAAGTATGGCAAGTACTGGCAAATTCTCCCTAAAACTGTGGCGTTCAATGCTCTGCAACAATACAACATGCAGTCCACCAAAACCATAACAACAGCAACCGGTAGCAATGACGTTACAGATTATTGCCATCTTGAAAGCTGACAAATTGAATGACTATTCTGCCATCTATAGGTCGCCAAAAGGTCTCGATAATCAGCGACAGAATTAGCCGCTAAAATACGGAATTTGAAAAAAATTATACTGCCTTGCACTTTTCTGGAATAATATCCTAAACATTTCTTACACAATTGGGTAAACTACTCGGACCGGGCCAAGACTCGAGACAGACTGCACTGCAAATTCAACAACAGCTTTCCTCAATAGCTTATTGCTTCAACCATCTTCAGTTGCTTGTTTTGACATTACTTATACCTACATGCAACTACGCATATTCCTCATGCAGCTCTTATTTTTTATACTGCAGCAGTTCTAACTGGAATGCCCCACCTTGTCGTTCTTCAGTTGAGTGTGCAGCGTACAATACTTTTCTACAGATGTTTATTATGTATGTATGTTTACCTGCAACTGAGAGTATTCCTCTTGCAACTCCTCTATCCTGTCCTTGAGCAGTTCTAACTGATATCCAAGCGCCGCCTTGTCGTTGTCCAGCTGCGCATTCAGGATCATGGCCTTACGGAACTTCTCTTCGACCTCTTTCAAATCGTGCTGGGAATACCAAAAAGTGATAAATACTTACGACAAAAACTACTTTCTTGGCTCAACGAAATTTGCCATAAAACAGCTCTAAACTTTACTATAAGATAGACCAAACACTTATTAAAAACAAAAAAACAAAAATCTCGAAACTTTTTGTCAGCAGTTGTGGTGGAAATAATAACTTTTTATAGTTTCACTACCAACATATACAGGCAGTTAAACGTGATTAGAAACTATCATACCCTAAGGTCCTTGATGCTGAAGGTATCATCGGTGGAATCTTCAGAGCTGCGTCGCGGCGAATGTACACCGGCCGGGCTAAGCGCCGCCAGCCGAGTGCCACCGCGACGACCCACCGCCTCTGTAAGTTTACACGTTTATTTATTTATTTATATAGGTACATACCGAAATATCTTATATTTATATTTTTTCTGCATGTGTGTATGTCACTGAAATTTAATGAAATTTTCTGTGTATGTTTGAGTGGATGGTTTAGATTCACAATTATTGTACCCGGTAGGTGGCGCTGCAATTGGGTTTGCATATTGCCTGTGCCAGTATAGAAATAGGTGTATAAACTTACATAAACATACAACTACATAAATATTGTAATATTTATACATACTAAATAAACATACATATTTAATAGACATATTATACAAACTAGGGAAAAAAGAAAACCAGTGCCGAGATGCATCTGCCGACGTCTTATCAAGTCGGTATTTACGTACTTTTATTTTAAAATTTTGCCGACTGTTAGACATTCTGATTTCGAGGGGGAGCGCATTCCACGGTAAAATGGATTGAACAAAGAAGGTAGAATGAATAAAGTAGAATGAACGAGTAAAGGAGTGATGAGTGGGACATTAAAGAAGACGATTATTAGTAGAAGCGAAGATATTTATGGGGCTATGTGGAACAAAGATACTGGAAATGGGAAGATAAATAAGAAGGGGAATTAGGGGCTTAGAGTATAGAGAACAGAGTGGTCAGTGACCTCGTGTTTCTGCGCTGGCGAATGGGTAATTTAAAAGAGATCGATATGCAGAGACATGATCATATTTTCGGAGATTGGAGACGAATCGAATGCAATTGTTGAGAAGACGGTCAAAGTTATTGAGTAGATTTGCATTCAGGTCAAAGTAGCACACATCACCATAGTCGTTTATATCACCAATTAAGGTCTGCACAAGCTTTGCTTTTGTATGTGATGTAGAAAGTTCTTGATGCGATAGAGAGATCGTACGATTCCTGTCACTTTTAGGTTTACATTTGAGACTTGGGACCGCCAATTAAGAGTAGAGTCGAGATGTAAGCCAAGATCTTTGACGGTGTTGCTGATATGTATGTTTATGCCGTTAATAGGTGGGACAATAACATTGCCCACTTTGCAAATACTCCTGTGGCTTCCTACAATGATGGCTTGGCACATGGTGGTGTTTATACAGTTCTTTATAGTTTCGAAATCGTGGTTTACGGCTCTGACTGCATTATTTAAATCTTCCACTCGAGCTTGAAAGTACATATAACTATGGGTCATCGGCATACAGATGATACGCACACTTTGGGTAATTAGATTTATAAAAACGGAAAATAGAAGAGGAGATACTATCCTGCCTTGTGGAACGCCTGTTTCCAGGTTGCACCAAGATGAGGTGGATTCCTCGACGTGGACTGATTGCTGACGCTCCCGAAGATATGATTAAAACCATTCCAGCGCTTCGGGAGAGACCATAAGATGGGAAAGGTTGGAAAAGAGGATGTTGTGACTGACGGTCTTAAATGCATTGGACTATTTATTTATTTATACTTTTACGCACAATGATGGTACAGAAGGCGGACTTAATGCCATATGGCATTCTCTACCAGTCAACCTTCTGTACCACAGTAGTTAAACTGACGATGCGCCTAAACACTGAGGCCATATCTCCCATACATGGAACAGATGTTCATAAAGCGAGATGAATCTGAAAGTAAACCGAATCGTATTAGCGGTTTCAGCAGTTTGGTAACGTGTTACCAGTGCTGCATGTTTTGGATGCTGCAGCACATCCATCATAATATAGTTACTTCTTACGGCCGCGTTGCGAGGCATTTGTCTATCGTGCTTAAATGGATCGATGTCCGCATCAGGCCAGTTATTTATAATGCTAAAAGTATTAGTTTTAAACCTGCTTCTATTTGACTATGCAATTTTTGTGAGTAGTTGACTACGCATGGGAATCCTGGTGTCGCCGAGCATTAGGCACTTTTTATTCTTATAAATAAATGTGTACATACCTGGCGTCTTACCCGCATACATATCGTACGCTTTGTCGGCATGGTCCTCTTGTTCGCGCTGCTGCCTTTCCAGCTCGCGCATGCGTATCTCGCGCGCTTCGGCCCGTGCCGCGCGACGAGCGGCTAGTCGCTGCTCCGCCTGAAAAGAACAGACACTATTTAATTATAAAGCTTTAATTTATTTAGAGAACTATATTTAGACTTACAGTAGGTAGGCGAGAGTTCAGATGTACGGCTACAATAAACTTATTAAGCATGCAACGAGAACGTTTGGGTTGACAGACGATATGAGAGCGGAATATACTCTTCTCTCCTGCATCTTACCATACAGCCACGCGCAGATAAGGACTGTACTATTTATTTTATAACAGGCTCCTCCGTTACGGAACTATATAGTATTATATTTAAATAGTACGGGTGTCTAATTAATAAAAGGTGATATTTGAGATACCCAGGTCTCGCCTAGTCGATTAAGTCAGACAGGTTTAGATCATCCGTCGATTTAGATCCGATTTCAGTTGATACAATATATTATTAGGAATTAAAGACCTCTTTAGTTGTTTAGTAACAGCTGTTTAGTAAATATATGAACATGATTTAATTAATACATATATGAAAAGTTGCCAGCAGCAATACGATGCTGTTGCCCACTATGTAGGTGGAAGATGTGAAGTTACGCGACTTCAATTAGCACGCGCGCCTGTTGCTGTAACCAGCGTAGACGGGTGCCAAAAGTTTTAAACTACAAGCTCTCGCACATTTTCTCCCGAAATTTGTTTGAATTTAATCTCAATTATGCAGAGCGTCGCGAATTTTTACAACAAAATTAAAATGAACACTGGTAATGGACTTTCCATTTGGAGAATAAAATTTTTATAACTATAGTTACCCATTTTTTCCCCTATAAGATATATTTACATTAAAACTAATATTATCGATAACTGTGGGCCTAGCACGAATATTTTGACGTACAGTAACGTAAACGTATTTCTAATGTGACTGAATTTGGTATCGAAAATACAACTATCCTATAGCATTTTCTTTTGAATTTATACGACAAACGCAATTCGTATCATATAAAGATATGAATAAAGTCTTCAATTTAAATTAACAATATGTGCGAGTCAAGTATTTTCAATTCAAAATTCACTCACATTAGCGATACATTTACGTTACTATACGTCAAAATATTCGTGCTAGGCCGTCGGGACGTGCTCTATGTGGAGATCGTTCGAGTTCCTGGATGCCTTCGGTGCCGACGATGATCACTCCGGTGGTTTTAGCCGGTAGGAGTCCGGCATGCCCCTTCGCCCTTTCCCGGGACGAAGAAGGTACATGAGGTATTTCCAATTAAAAAAAAGGCCCTCGGGACTTAGATGTTGGTACCGACCGCGATCGTTTAAAATCTGTGTTAATATTCTTATTTACAGACTATTAACATATGTATATTAAAAGTAGATATTATTAGACAGTTACGTAGTCATTAAATTATCATAACAAGTTGCAACTATTTAGCATTAGTAAATATGCGAAGACGTCTTTCATTGCAAAATAACTTCTCTAAATCAACAAATAAATACAAGGCATAGTTAAAACAATACAAAAATATTAGTCTACTGGCTTAATTTCCATCATTTACGTTACCCGGCTCACAATAAAATTACATGTCTAACGCTCGAACTATTCGACCGTACTTGTATGAAACGTGTACGATGTGCTAACGGTTTTACGTTATAATCATGACTTTGGAAGAAAGTGTTGAAACTGATTCGGAAGCCAGCCATTAAATTTATACTTTGTGGTGAAGAACTAAACGGTGAAATTAAAATGTTCTCTGATATGAAGATTTGCTTGTCATGCTGTCACTGGGAAAAGGAGACTTGCTTAAGCAAAGCTTACAACGCAGCCAAGTAAGAAACACATTCTAAAAAACTATGCTGATTTACGCTAAAACCACATAAATCTTGTCCGTCATGCTGTTAAAACAACTGTCGCATGCCATATTATTTGTAAACAATATGATACCAACGAATGCGACATACATTACCTAGTTAGGGTTCTGTACGTCCGAATGAAAAAACGGCGGAACCCTTATAGGATCACTATTCACTCGTCTGTCTGTCACAGCCAATTTGCTCCGAATGTACAAGACCGACTAAGTTGAAATTTTGTGACCCTAACATTAACGTTTTACGTAAATAAACGAATTTTGAATATGAGGGTCGCTTTTGGATGCGAAATTAGAAAAATAATGTTTTGTTGACTGTACCATACGTTCGTGTAACACGTGATATGGAAGGGCTTACTGTAAGCTGTCTTTTTTTAATAATTTTTAAATAAGTGGCTTTAAAGTTATTTAAGAAAATTGATGATAATTTACCAATTATCTTGAAAACCACTAAGCCTAAATTAATATGAATAATATGCTGATAATAGTTCTTTACTCATAGATTACAGGAAAACCTTATAAGAAGTCTCAGAATAACATGGTAAATCTTTCAATATTGTGCATACAAACTTACATTTGCAGTTGGAATGTACAGGGAGAACATGTTTTTCAACTACGATGTGAAATTTGTTCTTGGAATAAATTATTGGTACAAGTCAAAATTCAAAATAGACGATATATTCAGCAATTTCCCTCTACAATCCGGTACCATTCATACTTTTTTTTAGTTACAATAAACACATTTTAGTCAGATTAAAAAACAACATGGTAAATAACTTATTCATCGTACGGAAACCTCTTGACGCGAGTTCAACTCGCACTTGTCCGGTTTTTTTTATATAAAGATTTATATTAATGTCTTGACAGACAACATAAGACGATGCAGGCCTGCCAAAACGTCATCTCATAACAGCTCAGTTTATATTATTACAACAAAAAATTATAACTAAAATGAAATTGTTGAAGCCTCAAACTTTTAATTCTCCATTAAGTTCCATCCATTAGGTAGTGCACTCGGCACAGATTGGGGAGTCTGCGTGCTCTCACCGAGCGACCCCCGGGAAGACGGTGGCGCGCACGTGGTCACGTGCCGCCGTGTGCGCAGCACAGCGCAAAGCGAGGCTTGGGGGGATCCATTACAATCCTACCCGAGAAGTGCCTGGGGGGCGACCTTTTTACAGTCGCCTTCCCTCCGCTAGAGGGGGTGATCGCTTTACAGTCATCTCTTCCGAGATGTGCCTAAATGCGTGGCACTAATGGGCGGATCTAGTATGATCTTACGAGGACCTGGAGCCCCCCTTCGGTGCCGTAGATGACCGCTCCAGTGGTTTTAGCCGGTAGGAGTCCGGTATACCCCTTCGCTCTTCCTTTCCCCGGGGTGAAGGAAGTTCCATGTAGAATTACCACTGGACATCAATAATAAAAAAAAAGTTGTAGTAGTAGGCAGTAGGAGCAGAACGGCGGTGATGAGAGAGCGTCAAGAACATTAGAATGGGCCGTTTTTAAAAACGACTAAGCGGGGTCGTCGCGGCACGATGGAACGGACGGAAGGTGGCAATTAGCGGCCGTAGCGATGTTTTTGTTTTATTTATTGACATGAATCACGAAATCTATACAAATAAATAAAATTGAAGTGTCTGTTTGTAATGACAAAATAACAGCTTTTTACTAAATGCATGCGTGCCGTGTGGTGCCGGCTCAGAATACCACCACCCCGTTTCCTCCCGTGGGTGTCGTAAAGTCGACTAAGGGATTAGCCGGAGGATGGGCAGCAGCGTCCTTCGAGTACATTAACAACTCAACTGCGATCGCCAACCCGTCTGCCAAGCGTGGCGATTATGGCAAATCCCCCCAATGAGCCCACAACAGACCCATATCGGTCGTTGTGGTGATTTTTGGGGGAGGCCTGTGTCCAGCAGTGGACTTTATTCGGCCGAAATGATGATGAAATACAACAAAAAACAAACAGCTTGCAAATGAAAAGCTGATAGAACAAATGTATGAAATGTGTGATGATTATTGGTAAAATACGGTAAAGAAAAAATTAAAACGTAATTAAAACTAGATTAAAAACAACCGGACAAGTGCGAGTTGAACTCGCGTGGAGAGGGTTCCGAAATTGCTGAATATATTGTCTATTGTTGAATTCGGACTTGTACCAGTAAGTTATCCCAAAAACTTAACATCGTAGTTGAAAGGCATGTTTTCCCATACATTCCAACCGCAAATGTAAGTTTGTACGCACAATATTGAAAGATTTACCATGTTATTTGAAGACCATAGACTTCTTATAAGTTTTCCTGTAATCTATAGGTAAAGAGGTATTATCAATAGCAATATTTTTTTCAAAATTTTTGGCTGTAGTTTTGGAAAAAAGTTGGGGGCAATGGTCAATTTTCGTCTATTTTCTTAATTAACTTTAAAACTATATATTTTAAAATTATAAAATAAATACATTTGAAATCCTCACAACAAGGCCTTCCATTTCATGTTACACGGTACAGTTTGCAAAAAAAATATCTTTAATTTTCTATATTACCCCCAAAAGTGATTTTACAATACCCCCATTTACAAAATTCATTTATTTACATTAAACGTACGTGTTTGGGTCGCAGAAATCCAAATGTGTACCAAATTTCAACTTAATCGGTCTAGTAGATTCGGAGCAAATTGGCTGTGACAGACACACGAGTGATCCTATAAGGCCTCCGGCCGTTTTTTCCTTCAGACGTACGGAACCCTAAAAATATGAGGACATTTTACACAATATGCCGCATTAAAAGACAGCCCATATTCGCCCACCCTCAAAAGCTCTAAACTAAAGTGAAGTGCAACTAGCGAACAGTAATAATTATAGTTTAATGAACGCTTGTTATCAGCCCATTCGTAGATTGTAAAATGCACTACACATTTATAGTATTTCTCCAGGCTATTCTACACTTTTCTAATTGCCTGTTTTTTTGACTATCTGGTCCTTGTTACTGCCATGTTAAGATTACATTTAATTTAACAAATTATAAATATGGTATATAATCGGACAAATAAGATTAAAGTGATATGATAGGTATTCAAAATACAATAATGTGAATATTAAGTCCTGTTAGCTAAAGTACTTAATCGCTAAATGGTCCTTGTTTCCGCATTCCGTGCTACGCCGAGAAAATACAATGAACTCTTCAAATAAAAATCAATTCAAAATATTTTATGGCGTTTTTTGAATATCGTATAATGTGAAAATTATGTACAATGACATCATATGATAGGGGTGTAAAGTAACAGCTAAATGCGGGTGACGGGAAGCGGTGGCGTAATTGTGCGATAACACTGCCCTTCCTTCATTCGCAGCGTAGACTATTATTACAACCTTATCTATTGTCTTCCGACCATCACGTCGAACCAGTCATGCGTGGTTAAGACAGTAAACGTGCAAAGAATAGATTCCACGCAATAACCACAACATTATTCCACGCAACGAAACGAGTCAGCTGCTCCATAAACGTTTTGGTATTATGTCACACTAGCTGGGACCCGCGGTTTCACCCACGTTTAATTTAAAAGAAATTTAGAGTACTTCGACATAGACACTTGACATAGAATATATATGTTGGATTTCAAGGGTTTTATTGTTTGCGCCCGGAACCCTAAATATTTTTCTAAAATAAAAGTAGCCTAAGTTATTCCTAATAACGTCAGCTATCTGCCAGTGAAAGTCCCGTCAAAATCGGTCCAGCCGTTTCGGAGATTACCCGGAACAAACAGACAGACAGACAGACAAAAAAATAAAAAATTGTTTTTTTGTTATAGGTACCGTATATACTTTCATATGCATTCAGTAAAAAGCTGTTATTTTGACATTACAAACAGACACTTCAATTTTATTTATTTGTATAAGATGATTGAGGCTAAGCCAATATACGAATGTGGTTATTGAAAGTAGTAATAAAAAATGAAGACAAGACAAAAGTATAATATGGCATAATCATCATGAAATATTAGACTTAAAAAGAATACCTAAATGATGTGCGCAGTCCGCCAACCCGCACTAGGCCAGCGAAGTGGACTAAGGTAAGGTTTGCATCATGAGAAAAGGCCCGTGCCCAGTAGTGGGATTATGTAATGTTAGTAGTCTATAGGCAGACCTAGAAAACGTTGGCGTGACCTAAGGCCAGTCCTTAGTCTGTAGGAAGCTGCATAACAAAATTTGTGGATGGATATGCAGTAGGCCTTTGCCTAGAAATGGGATAGCGAAAGTTAATAAAAAGAAAACAAAGAAGTGCAGATACACAATTCAAAATCCTAAAAAACAAAGATATCACAATCGGTTAATGCATGAATCGATTATAGAATGAGCTCATCGGTGCGCGATAACGCAAAAATGCGATAAAATATTTTTTTTGACAATCCTAGAATATTCAAAACTCTTTAAGGATGGAAGATAATTACATCAAAAGCAACTGTCCTCAAATATTTGCACCGAAAATTATACATTCAAAATGTGATTCATCCCACATGGCTGCTCAAAGTACCTAAATAAAATGTGTTTGCCATCGACGCTGACATCATCCTTGAACACAAAGCGCTAAGGATACGAAGGTCATTCCCAAAGACCGGCGATCCTTGTAAACTCGTGGACACTTCAATTGATGAAGATATAGCTCTAATTGAGCAACACAAGGATGTTACTTTTACGATTTAAACGGTCGGAAAAGACAAAATTGGCACATATACAATTTACAGGTACTTATGAATAGTGAGTTTTTAGTTGCCGCGTTTCAAGATGCAGATAGCCTGTGGAGAAGAACGAGCAAGCGAATTCATGGTTACTCTTTTTAAATCATAATAATATGTTAAATAACCATAGCTATATTGTTTTCGAAATAAACGTTATGTGAGGATAACGTAGCAAAAAAGAACCTTGGCTTCTTAAGTCTACATTAAACAGACCTTATGAACTAAAGTTTTAATTAAACTGTCATGGCAGCATTAGGCTGACCAATCGCAACAGACGGCACTCGTTCGTGCATGACTCATACGCCAAAATCGCTCAGCTTAACTATATTTTAGGGAACTCAGTGACTCGATACACGACGCCATCATCAGCAGGACACTTGACTGAGCATAACATACTTAAACTGCCAGACAACAATCACGTCAAATAAACAAAATAAACCCACAGGGTACTCATACTTACAGTATACCTACAATTAATAGGTATTATTATTTGTAACAAAAACCTTTGTAAAACAAGAAAATAGAATAATAATAAACAAATAAAGGAAAAGGAATTAAATATAACAAAAATTGTAAACCAAGAATATCAATATAAGCTTTTATTGGCTTATATTGACATACTTCAATCAGCTCAATCCCAAAAAAAAATATCGTCCATCTATACAAATAAATAAAATTGAAGTGTCTGTTTGTAATTTCAAAATAACTCCTTTTTACTAAATGCATATGAAAGTATATACGGTACCTATAACAAAAAAACAATTAATTTTTTGTCTGTCTTTCGGTTTGTGTGTCTGTCTGTTTGTTCCCGCTAATCTCCGAAACAGCTGGACCGATTTCTACGGGACTTTTACTGATAGCTGATGTTATAAGGAATAACTTACGGCCGAATACTCAAACGACATTTAACTCGTTAAGCACTGCTCTACTGTTTGGCGCGCCGTTATCTTAGTTTTTCGTATACTCACGGCCGAATACTCAAACGACATTCAACTCGTTAAGCACTGCTCTACTGTTTGGCGCGCCGTTATCTCAGTTTTTCGTATACTCAAACGTCTATTAAGAGCATCATTTAAATAAATTTGGGATCCAATTAAACTTGCGCTTAAAATGCCACTCAATGTAAAATTCGTATACTGAAACGTTACTTAAGCCGTGACAGCTGTCAAATCGAGGTCTTAAATAACTTGAGTACCTGTCGAATTTAAGAGTGGTCGAGAGCTATCTTAAATAGTTTTAAGTACAGTAAAAAGTTATAAATAGAAATTAAAATGTCCTTATCATCACTTTCTGATGAAGAAACTACCAGAAGAAGTCGTAGAAACGTGAAAAGGGTTAACGCCTGTGAAAAATACAACGATATCGTTTCGAATGCGGTTCCGAATCTCCAAGGAAACTGTGTTGGACTTGGATTCAGTGATAGGCAATGCTATCTACTACTAATATAGTAATCTGTGATGCTATCAAGCCTCTGACTAAGCGCAATCGAGCTTTACAGTCAATAGATCAATCAGCTTCTGATAATTCTGCGGTTTTATGCAACAGGCATTTATCAAACATTTATACCAGATGTATTTAGTGTGGAACAACCAACTGTTCACCGAATCGTGCACAGAGTTACAGCTAAAATAGCTGAATTAAAATGTGTACATCTTCACATGCCAACTCCTAGCGAATGCTTGGAAGTTGCACATGATTTTACACAATAGCTGGATTTCCAAGAGTATTGGGTGCTGTGGACTGTACCCATATTAAAATAAATTCACCAGGTATGTTCCATCTTATAACCAAGTTACTTGTTCTATAATGAAAGTAAGTAAAAACTGAAAGGTCTTAATAGAAACAAAAAATTGTTTGCAGGAGGAGTTCAAGCTGAAACCTTTCATAACAAAGGGTTACTTTTCTTTGAATGTCCAAATGGTGTGTGAAGCAAGACTGCGCATTAAAAATGTGATTCCAAGATGGCCAGGCTCTGTACATGACAGTACAAGTTTTAATGATTCACCTTTGTGTGCACAACTAGAGTGCTGCGACTTCGAAAACATGATGCTTTATGGTGATAGTGGTTATCCATGCCGCTGCTATTTAGTAACACCTTTATTAAATACAAGGACTCCTGCTGAAGAAGCTTATAAACTTATGGTGCACTTTCTAATCAGGATACATCTCTAGAGGTTGAACATTCCTTCAGACATTGCCGAGGAGGAACTTATTGAATAACAGACCCATCAAGGAAATTCGTTTTTTTTATTGTCAGGACAATATTAATTAAAACACATTTTTCTAATTAACGATTGTTTTATTTTAATATAAAAGCTTAAAATGATAGCTAGCTTATATTGTTTAACAATAATTAACAATAGTCAACCTAATGTTATCAATATCACAATTTCTATTCAATATAGGATTTATATAAAAAAGAATAAACTAGAAATAGCAATAATCACAGTAATGTTTACAATACCACCAGTCTTTATTTAATATACAAATAATAATAAATAAGAATTAGTAATGCATAGTCAAGTCAGTTTTTATTTCAAATAGGACATGCAATTATTAAACCTTTAAGCTGAATGATGCCAATTGGTTAGTCCTATGGAGAAGAGTCAGTACAAAGCGAATTCATGTCTAATAATTGATATTAGTGTTGATGGATACAAATTATGTTAAAGTATATAATGAGAAAAAATTGTTTGATGTGTAAAGAATTAAAGGTAGAACATACTATTACATTATTATAATTTATTTGCCATGGCAGTTAACAGCTGACCAGTCCCAACAGATGATACCCATTCACACAACTGCATCGCTTAGCTCAACCATATTGTAGGGAATCCAATGACCTGACACAATGCCACCACCAGTAACACATTTTAGTGAGCAATTTATGTACATTAATGGCTACATGCTGCTCACACATTTACAGTTCTGTATATATCTGTGTAATATTGTACTTTAATGTCACAAGAAATGATACATATCATATCATTAAGTTATGTACTTATGTAAAGGTTTATTTAGATTAAATTAATAATTACATTTATTAACATTAACCATTGATTGAAAGTGTATACACACACAACACTTCACTAAAGTCAAGAACTGTAAAAGTAATTAGACAGGGCCTGAGAGGCATCTTGCTTGATAATGTTAAGATTATCACAAGTTTTCATTCAACACAATCTTCTTCTTTTCTTAGATCATGGCTTCTGTAAGTATCTTTCACAATTTCGCCAATGTCAAGTATAAGGCAACGTTGTACGGTGCTCAGATGAATCAATCTTTAAATATTCATAAAATATTTCCCAAAAATGTAACATATCTAATAAATATGTCGGCAACGTCGTACGATTCCATTAAATTAAAAGCGCACGTTTAATTTGGCATCTTTTGATTAGTTCATCGCGTTATTTTCATCAACACAATCATGTATGTATGTTTATAAAAAATATATTTGCTTAGTTGTAAAACTGGTGATAGGTACATAACTACTGCCAGCTGTTACAAAATCGTTACATTATACGTAAAGTTACTGACGATCCCAGTTTAATTTATTTCTTTAGTAAAACAGACAGAACAGGTAATGCTGCAGCTATAACTTAAAAAAAATGTAAAGCTCAGTCTCAAAATATATTCTTAACTGATTTATCTAATTTTTCTATTCATTTGCGTAATTTAAAATTGTTACTATTTAAGTAAATACTGCGTGAAACTGAAAAGTAATTAAATTGTAATCGAGAACAAACTGTTTCTAGATAATGTTGCCCTATTAGAAACATGTAAGAGACGCTGAGCTGATTATGGTCTTAAAACGTTTGAGTAGCGTTTGAGAATTCCATTTTAATTTGGGGGCTGTACCAAACTAAAGGGAACTCCGCTGACAGACTGAGTTGAATGGCGTTTCAGTATTCGGCCCTCAGACGTCTATTAAGAGCATCATTTAAATAAATTTGGGATCCAATTAAACTTGCGCTTAAAATGCCACTCAATGTAAAAATCGTATACTGAAACGTTACTTAAGCCGTGACAGCTGTCAAATCGAGGTCTTAAATTACTTGAGTACCTGTCGAATTTAAGAGTGGTCGAGAGCTATCTTAAATAGTTTTAAGTACAGTAAAAAGTTATAAATAGAAACTGAAATGTCCTTATCATCACTTTCTGATGAAGAAACTACCAGAAGAAGTCGTAGAAACGTGAAAAGGCTTAACGCCTGTGAAAAATACAACGATATCGTTTCGAATGCGGTTCCGCATCTCCAAGGAAACTGTGTTGGACTTGGATTCAGTGATAGGCAATGCTATCTACTACTAATATAGTAATCTGTGATGCTATCAAGCCTCTGACTAAGCGCAATCGAGCTTGCATATATAATCGAGCAAAATGTGAACATCTTCACATGCCAACTCCTAGCGAACGCTTGGAAGTTGCACATGATTTAACACAATAGCTGGATTTCCAAGAGTATTGGGTGATGTGGACTGTACCCATATTAAAATAAATTCATCAGGTATGTTCCATCATATAACCAAGTTACTTGTTCTATAATGAAAGTAAGTAAAAACTGAAAGTTCTTGATAGAAACAAAAAATTGTTTACAGGAGTTCAAGCTGAAACCTTTCATAACAAAGGGTTACTTTTCTTTGAATGTCCAAATGGTGTGTGAAGCAAGACTGCGCATTAAAAATGTAATTCCAAGAAGGCCAGGCTCTGTACATGACAGTACAAGTTTTAATGATTCACCTTTGTGTGCACAACTAGAGTGCTGCAACTTCGAAAACATGATGCTTTTTGGTGATTGTGATTATCCATGCCGCTGCTATTTAGTAACACCTTTATTAAATACAAGGACTCCTGCTGAAGAAGCTTATAAACTTATGGTGCACTTTCTAATCAGGATACATCTCTAGAGGTTGTCCTTCAGACAGTACTGAGGAGGAACTTATGGAATAACAGACCCATCAAGGAAATTAGTTTTTTTATTGTGAGGACAATATTAATTAAAACACATTTTTCTAATTAACAATTGTTTTATTTTAATATAAAAGTTAGAAATCTCAGTATTGTTTAACGATAATTAACAATAGTCAACCTAATGTTATCAATATCACAATTTCTATTCAATATAGGATTTATATAAAAAAGAATAAACTAGAAATAGCAATAATCACTGTAATGTTTACAATATCACCAGTCTTTATTCAATATACTAATAATAATAAATAAGAATTAGTAATGCATAGTCAAGTCAGTTTTTATTTCAAATAGGACATGCAATTATGAAACCTTTAAGTTGAATGATGCCAATTGGTTAGTCCTATGGAGAAGAGTCAGTACAAAGCGAATTCATGTCTAATAATTGAGATTAGTGTTGATGGATACAAATTATGTTAAAGTATATAATGAGAAAAAATTGTTTGATGTGTAAAGAATTACAGGTAGAACATACTATAATATTATTATTATAGATTTGCCATGGCAGTTAACAGCTGACCAGTCCCAACAGATGATACCCATTCACACAACTGCATCGCTTAGCTCAACCATATTGTAGGGAACCCAATGACCTGACACTGCCACCACTAGTAAGACATTTTAGTGAGCAATTTATGTACATTAATGGCTACATGCATGTACTTTAATGTCACAAGAAATGATACATATCAACTATTAAGTTATGTAAAGGTTTATTAAGATTAAATTAATAATTACATTTATTAACATTAACCATTGATTGAAAGTTGACACACAACACTTCACTAAAGTCAAGAACTGTAAAAGTAATTAGACAGGGCCTGAGAGGCATTCATGTGCTTGATAATGTTAAGATTATCACAAGTTTTCATTCAACACAATCTTCTTCTTCTTCTCTTAGGTTATGGCTTCTGTGAGTATCTTCCACAATTTCGCCAATGTCAAGTATAAGGCAACGTTGTACGGTGCTCAAATGAATCAATCTTTAGATATTCATCAAATATTTCCCAAAAATAAAACATATCTAAAAAATATGTCGGCAACGTCGTACGATTCCATTAAATTAAAAGCGCACGTTTAATTTGGCATCTTTTGATTAGTGCATCGCGTTACTTTCATCAACACAATCATGTATGTATGTTTATAAAAAATATATTTGCATATTTGTAAAACTGGTGATAGGTACTTAACTACTGCCAGCTGTTACAAAATCGTTACATTATACGTAAAGTTTCTGACGATCCCAGTTTAATTTATTTCTTTAGTAAAACAGACAGAACAGGTAATGCTGCAACTATAACTTTAAAAAAAAAGTAAAGCTCAGTCTCAAAATATATTCTTAACTGATTGATCTAATTTTTCTATTCATTTGCGTAATGTAAAATTGTTACTATTTACGTAAATACTGCGTGAAACTGAAAAGTAATTAAATTGTAATCGAGAACAAACTGTTTCTAGATAATGTTGCCCTATTAGAAACGTGTAAGAGACGCTGAGGTGATTATGGTCTTAAAACGTTTGAGTAGCGTTTGAGAATTCCATTTTAATTTGGGGGCTGTATCAAACTAAAGGGAACTCGGCTGACAGACTGAGTTGAATGGCGTTTCAGGATTCGGCCCTTAGGCTACTTTTATTTGAGAAACATAATTAGGGTTTCGCGCAAAAAAATAAAACCCATGAAATCCAATATAGGTACTCTATGGTAAGTGTTGTCTATGCCGAAGTACTCTAAATTATTTATAAATAATCTAATTATTTTAAATTAAACGACGGGTGAAACCACGTGTCCCAGCTAGATAACTTAGAAACCCGTTTTGCACAGCTTCTGTTTCATGCACTTGAATTTATTCAGACTACATTTTTTAGTATGACTGGGGATTTTATTGCCAAAACATATCCATTTAAATGCTTTGCCGATCTTCTGGAGCCAGCTGGCAGAAAGAACAAAATTTGTTTTTATGTTAGCTCCTCTGTATATCGATCCCAAATAAGAAATTATTGCTGCGTTAGAAAATCATTAACTAATTGTACATACAAATGACGGCAAGGATAAATAAAGGTGTTCCAGTTAAAGGTCGATAATCTCACCCGCCTATAAGTAAGTGTCAGTTTGCCCGTCACCGGTATTTACCAATCTGTTGACATTTTTATTGCTAATGCACTTCAAACTGATTGGAAGATAAACCTATTATGATCCCATTCCATTTATCTCTAATAGCCTATTACAAATTGTAATACTCTTTTTGATTTTGACGCAAAGCAGCGCATAATTGTGGCTAAAAACCAATTGTTCGACAATTTATTGCTGTATTTGATACAGTGTATTCATTTCCGGTAATTGTAATTGTATGATTACTCAATGAAGTGAAATATAATACTAATTACCTGTTGCATAATTTGAAGGACATTATTTAAAAATTTATTTACTAACAAATTATAGATGATGGAACAAATAAACGTGCAAAATGCAAAGTGGACTGTCTCTGGAATTGTAAACAGAGTCGTTCGAGTGTGAAGAATGAATATCATACCTGTGGAGACAACAGTACCCCTAGTACGAGTTTCTTTTTGCAATCTTAACGTAATAGTAAACTACACGTTAAACGCGTTTGGCGCTGCGATTGGTTGAAAAATTTTGAGCGGGCCAATCGCAGCGCTGATCGCCGAGAACGTGTAGTTTACTATTACGTTAAGATTGCAAAAAGAAACTCGTACTAGGGGTACAGATGAACACGGCGTGACAAATCTTCAATTTTACTTAGTTTAACGTTAGTTGTTTATATTGTTAGAACAAACAGATAACTCAAGGATGACGTTGGAAACCGGCGAGAAGTGAGCGAACAAACGTATCATCAACATATTAGCTAAACGTGTTGAATGAAAACATCCCAGTTATTATATTCAATACATACTAATAGATAACAATAGTGCATTTATAGTTCAAATAAACACCTACGCGGTATACAATAAATTCCAGTATCCTGTTTGAAAAGTAGCTGAGGGAAAACGAGCTTCGTCCTAATCGACAATAAGGGCAATAAAGACATTAATATGATAGTTGTGGTTGACCAAACAGTTACAAGATCTGCGTAATTAATACGTCCGCGAAAACTAGATATTATAAAGCAGCCTTAGTTACTTACATAGGTAATCAAAATACGAGCGGCCAGACAGAATAACAGCTCCAATGGTGACATGTCGAGGCTGTGTCTGCGACTATGAGGTCACCAGCCATGACAATACCATCACACAAGTGTTCATAGCTGATGTCACATGTGTACTGACCATTACAATACATATATATAATTTATTGTAATACGCGACAAGTTTGCGGAAAGTAAAAGGAAACTACACTTTTAAGAAACCGCGTTTAGATGTTTTCTTCATTTATTGTTGTACCCGATCATTTCGTTAGAGGTGAAAAGGTGACTTACATAAAGGACTAAGAGTTTGCAGCCGAGTGCTAACAAGCTCTCCGGAAACGTCATATCGATGCAATCTAGAAGCACGAGGTCATCTCACCGCAGCTCCGGGCGATTACAAACTAACTACGCTGTGTAGAACTATAGCCTGACCACTACAATCGTAACAATACAAATAACTCAGTCACGACCAATATTATGCCTTAAGAATCCCTAAGTGTTACAAATTGTATTTTTCACAAAACGCTTGAACGATACATTACGTTCAAAGTGGCGAGTAAAGTAAACCATGTTCACCTGAGACAACTTTGTTTCTGCGACCTTCAAAACACACTGAACGTAACGAAATATACTGAGATAAGATAATCTACCACTGCCTAGTGGGCATTTGAGGCCATTAACTAAATTAAACTTAAAATGACTACGTAAGCACACATTCATAAGGTAAGTAATGGGAAGGGATATCACTGATAGTCGATTGTTATGACTCACCTGCAAGTCCTTTTCGGAAGCGGAAAATAATTTCCGATACATTGACACAATACAAAATTCAAAGAAAGGTATGAGATCAACACTCAAAATTAGTCATACGTACATGATTTTGCTGGTCTCCAAGAATGCCCACTATTGAGGGATTCTGATCACCGTGTGAATCTCTGCGCAAATCCGTTAATACAAAGCTTTGGTTTTCTACATCACTTGTATGATTCTCACTATTTTTATGACCATTAAGTCTGGGCTGCTCCACTACATTATCCACATTAGATTGACCATTTGTTACTGCATTCTTCTGAATATCTTTATTCACAGTTTCATTGATGGGCACGTGTGAAGGTGTAGCCTCATCGGTGCGTTCGACGATAGTTTCGTCATCGGAATCGCCAAAATCACCGTCAGTGAAGGCTTCTCCGCTCTCCTCATCGCTATTGTCAGGCGTGACTACTTCAGAGCGATGCCCCATGATTAACGGTGGGGCAATGTTGCACTTCTTCGTAGAAAACAAACAAACGGAGTCGGGCAATGTTTTCGAATTCCCATCAGCAGCATGCGTCAACAAATATGCTGTGTGCGCAGGCGAGTAGATTGCAGCATCGTCTCTACTGCTGAATAGAAAGGAAGGACGCAATTTTTGCACTGTGCTCTTCTCGAACTGCACTCTATAACGAATCGCGATAACGTTTATTGTCGCGCTATAGCATTATCTTATCGTCGATGTTTTCCACTTTATTAAGCATCGCTCCTTGACCAACATTCTTTATTGTTGTGTAACTATTTATTATTTTGTCAACATTCAAAGAGTTTATTTAGAAGCACTTGTCACAATGACTGTTTATGTATAATTGAGAACAATAGATGAAGTCATAAAAAAATAGTTAAAAGTTACGCACGAGATCGTGATTGAAACTGCCACGTTAGGGCAACCAGCATACGTGCGGCTGCGGCGACGTCTACGACCGACTGCGAGCGACCGCCATATTTGAGCTGCACGTCAGACCATGTAGTAGTTATCGCTTTCGTAATAAATAAGGCTGCTACAGTAAATTACGGGAATTAAGAAAAACACGGAAGCACGACTCTTAGATTAAGAAATCGCGACATTTTTGTGCAACAGTTTGAGACCAAAATATAATGGACCTTTTCATAACAAGGTTCTGACAAGTGAACGCGGAGCGAACGACCAGATGTACGGGCTTTCATAATCGGAATTAGTTATATCCTAGATTCTCGAATAACTCTTAACGACGTCATCCAAGTTGTGAAGTGAATCACTGCCTTAACGAAGGCCTAACTAACAGACAATCCCATCAATTTTCTGATCACCAGAGCCAGCTTTGTTTAATTGGGCACTGTTTTTGTACGCTAGACCTACCGTAATAGACAATATTGAGAACTAAGGTGCGGGCAAACGTGTCATCCTTACATTGTTATGCCAATAAGAAGTTTATAAAATACGTTGCCGCTCATAAATCTCACTTGCACATTCACCCAGAGCTGGAACAGCGTGGCTATTCTGTAAGAACTCACTAGCAAACTCACTTCTATATCCGAAGTGTTATGTCTAATACCGTATTGTTTCTACTACTTTTCACTGCGGATTCATAAATGAGTATGCTTCACAAGCAAATTCACTTCACATCTATAGTAAAATCTCGAATTTTGTATAGTTTTTACTACTTTTCACTGCGGATTGCTGAAGGCTACAGAAATATTCGTTCCGTGCGGGAACCGAACCTGCGACCCGTAGCGCACAAAAGCTAGTCGCTTAGCCACTGCGCCAACCATGCCGATTCAATCAGTTAGCTAAGCTGGCCTATGGCAGTCGTAATTCGGCTGCGATCGACGGATACTTGAGTTCTACTCATACTCATACACCGACACGTTATGGTGAGACGGCGCATTCGTCCAATGAATTTTAAAAAAATGCGTAATTTTGATTTTTGCACAATATATTTAGCGTATCCGTCCATTCCAATTATTTCATGGCTAGGTCTAGCTGGAGACCCTTCAAACTTCGCCAATTGTTCGGTTAAACATCCACATCTCCCTTGAGATGTATGCGAGAAGGCTATCAGAAAAAAACTTGACTAGGTCAGTATATGGAGAGAGCCATGCTTGGTATTTTTCTACGAGATCGAATCAGAATTGAGGAGATCCATAGAAGAACTAAAGTTGCCGATATAGCTGAAATCATTAGTAAACTGAAGTGGATATTGGCGGGGCACATACCTCGTAGAACTGATGGCCGTTGGGGCAAAAGGGTTCTCGAGTGGTGACCGCACACCGGAAAACGCAACGTGGAACGACCTCCAACGAGGTGGACAGACGACCTGGTGAATGTCGCTGGGAGATGTTGGATGCGGACAACATGTAACCGCTCGTTGTGGAAATCTATGGGTGAGACATTTGTTCAGCAGTGGACGTCCTGTGGCTGATATGATGATGAGGTCAATATAATATTGGTAAGGAGATACTACTATGTACTATAAACGATGCGGTTTATCGTCAACACAATATTTATTATCATCATGTCGGCCATTTATACGTCCACTGTTGAACAAAGGCCTCCCCCATAGATTTCACAACTGTGTCATAATTTCGGGGGGTATTTGCATCAGTATAAGGTAAGTACTCACCACGCTTGGCAGGCGGGTTGGTGAGCGCAGTGTGGCTACCGGTTCACAAACGGGACGCTGCTGCCCATCCCTCTGGTTTAGATTCCCATAGTCGCCTTTTACTTAATTAATAATATGATGTCTTTAGCTATTTTTTAACGATTTTACACATATTGTGACAGGTAATTTAATTAAGACTTATAGACATAGTATTATGCTTTCAATCTGATCTACCATGACATGGTATGAATATGAACACTAAAACAATTTCATTGTTAGTGACATTGAATTTATCACCGGAAAACATGTTACAATATGTGCCGATAACCAATGACAGCGCGTGTCACAGTAATAACAAGGAACAACATTTAGTTATATTAATAATGCATTTTATATGAATATACCTTTAGAGCCTGTTGGTGCCTTAGTCATGTATCAATTTTGATTTCTATAATTAGTCAATAGTTCAAAAGGTGTAATTAGTCGGTTTACTATGTATATGTATATATATGATATAATTTAAATCTAAACCCGTAGCTAAGGTATCTATACTAACGTCTATCTGTACTTACAGTGGCTGCAGCAGCTCAGGAAGCTATCTTCATCAGCCCAAGATAAAGAATACCTCCGTTTGAAGTATGAATATTTAGGTACTACTACTTTTTCATCGATCGCCCTTTTTTTTTATTCGTGCCCTTTGGAGATTATTCATGAACTTCCTTCGCCCTGGGGAAGGGCGAAGGGGTATGCCGGACTCCTACCGGCTGCTAAAACCACTGGGGCGGTCCGGGTCCTCGTCTGATCACACTAGATCATCGATCGCCGTTGCTACTTCAGGAAAAACAAAAATCTATAATATACGCAATTGATTTAAGTGTTTTATTATAATTCCTAGTGCTTCAAGGAAGCCATCATAATGATTAATTATTTTAACAGCCTTTCCTTATTTCCTTTACTAACATTTATAAACATATCTTGTACATTTTGAAATATACACATCAAAACAAAAATTATATACATTTAAAAATATTCAACATAGGTTAGGGCTACAGAGAAAGGAACCTCCTATGCCCACTATGCGTGCCGTGTCAAGAGCTGCTTTCTGTGCCCTTGATCCAACCACCTAACAAGAGCCTCTTTAGATGTTACTTATTAATATATAGGTTCATTAACTGAAAAAAGGCCTCCCCCATAGATTTCCACAAGGAATCGTGTCGTCAGTTTGGGGGGAATTTGCCAATACTGACTACGCTTGGCAGGCGGGTTGGTGAGCGCAGTATGGCTACTGTTCCTCTGAAGGGACGCAGCTGCCCTCCTTTAGAGTCCTTTAGTCGCCTTTTAGACATCCTTGGGAGGCGAGAGAGTGGTGGTATATTCTTAATCCGGATACCACACGGACAGGCCAAGCCCTCAAGCAAGCTCCTATATGAATAATTCCAACTTGACTCCTAACTGTTAAGACTCTTCATACAATAACTTTAATATCTACTTCCATAGAAAAGAAAATCTTTTGTAATGTTAATGTCAAAAACTTTATAACTACTATTAAACCATCGACCCTATTGGTACAAGTAAAACTGTTACAAGAAACCGCCCAGTTATACAAGACAGACCGTAAAACCTATCTCAGGATAGGTTACTGTCACATCCGGTCAGCGAGCGACGTACTATTTAATGAACTTTATCGACGGCGGAAGAAATCCAGTTGCAGTGAGTTTGCTATAAAATGTTCTCGGACTTGTGAAACATTGAGGTATTTTCATTGCGCCATTAAACTTCAGTCATTTTCTAAGATCAGCTCAAAATATCCCAGAGCAGACAGAATGTAAAAAACCTTTTTTTTTGTTGGTTTCCAGTGGAAATTCTACATGGACTTCCTTCGCCCCGGGGAAGCCTACCGGCCAAAACCACTGGGGCGGTCATTTTCGGCGCCGAAGGGATGCTCCAGGTCTTCGTAAGACCACAATAGAGCCTCCCATTGGTGCCACGCCTTTAGGCACATCACGGAGGGGATGATTGTAAAGCGGTAACCCCCTCTAGCGGAGGGAAGGCGACTGTAAAAAGGTCGCCCCCCAGGCACTTCTGTACGGACGATTGTAAAGGATCAAGCCTCGCTGTGCGCTGTACAGCGCACACTGCGGCACGTGTCCACGTGCGCGCCACCGTCTTCCCGGGGGTCGCTCGGTGTGAGCATGCAGACTCCCCAATCTGCGCGCCCGCGACCCCTGGGAAAATGTACAAAACCTAAGGTGCCGCCTTATCTTTATAATTCTTCTGTACGTGTGTACTGAACTCCTCCTAAACGGCTGGACCGATTTTGATGAAATTCTGTGTGTATATTTGAGTGGGTCCCTGGATGGTTTAGATTCACAATTGGAACCGGTAGGTGGCGCCTGTGCGAAGCTGGGGCGGGCAGCTAGTTCTATAGAAAATAGTTTTAATGTATTGACAAATTAACGCCTGTTTGCATGATTTTAAATTTATGTTGTTTATATGAATTTACCTTCAAGGGCTTTCCGCCTACGACAGTAAAAGCTATAGACTGTCTAGACTAGTTTCGTCTTACAGATATAAATGGCACATTAAGTATGAATAACAGAGCAACGGTAGGTTTCGTGAGCGGCCACTGTTTACTGTTTACTGCGATCGCCAACCCGACTGCCAAGCGTGGCGATTATGGCAAAACCCCCCAATGAACACACCCGCTGTGGTGATCTTTGGGGGAGGCCTGTGTCCAGAATGATGATGATGATTTCTAAAGTTATTACAGGTAGCGAGGTTCTAATGCTGAAGGCAAACAACACGGTTCCCAAATAAACTACGATGATTATTGTGAAGGTAGATGACGCAGTCTAACGTATTACCAGTCTTAGATGCATGCAATTTTTAATATATTATGCATTTATATAGCACTAGTATTGCTCTAAGGTCAAAAGTTTAAGGCTATCGCATGAAGGTTAACACAGGCAATTATCTAAAACCTGTTAGATATATTTTGTTACCATAATAAGTACCTATTTTAAATATCACACAGTGCAAATATTTTATCAGTCTTACAGCAGAATATTTAAAAAAAAATTAATTCATCGTTTCGTTGGAAGTCTTGCTATGCTAAGACTACCAGTCTCGGATAATTGGACCAAAAATTATCGCATATTGTTTCGTCCTTTGTTTCCGAAATCCATTTCTACAATTTCGGTGCAATTTTTGTTTTTTCACATTACCCCACTCTGGGACTTTTCCTGTGTCGTGGGTGCGTGTACAGACATGAATTCCACATACAATACACCCAGACCCGGAACAACTACCTGCAGATCATACAAATATTTGTTCCGTGCGGGAATCGAACCCACAACCCAGAGCGCAGCAGCCGACTGTATCAGCCACTGCACCAACCGTGCCGTCTATAAAACTGAAATTAAAATAATTGGACCAAAAGCCTACGTAAGTATGTTGTTTGGTCCTTGTATCCGAATCACGAATTCACGTGCCGTTTTCAAAGTCAGAACATATTACTCGATTATAAGCTTACTTTTCTGGTTCAGAAAATTTCCTGTATGACTAGTATGGACTTGCCTTCGACTCTCGACACAACTACTCCAGACAAAGGTGCAAGGACGTCACGGCTACTGTAACCGACACAATACTCGCCCAGTAGTCGCTATCTACTACATTGTCCATATAGTCGTAAACCTGACACTGTTAAATATTAGTTCTTATTCCTTTTACTTAAAATGCGTTTTTATTTCACACCAACAAGTTTTAGTGATAATAATACAGTAGAGGGATTATTATTTTAATGTATGTTATTATCGTTTAAAATTCGGAGGAATCCATATCTAGCGCGATGAAACGAGATCGATTAGAAGTTAAAGAGATGTCAAGTGCGCGACGCCCATTCGTGAGGTTAGTGTAACTTATCATAGGCAACCGGAAGAACCCGTGTGAGGTTCGCCTCGAATTTCAAATAGGCATATTTTAAAAGGAAATATAAAAAAATGCATTATTTGAAATTGATTTCAATTGGGCGTAAAACTAATGGAATCCATGGATATTGTCTAAATTCCTCTTATGTTGTTTTTGTTGAAACGTTAATTTGTAATATTTAAACTTTCTAGGGAGCAATATTTCAATAGACAAACGCATAGCTATTTTGTTCGAGAAAAAAATGTTTTAAATTGTTCACATTTAATCATATTTTACACCAGCACTACACGGATACTGATTATATTATTAAAACACTCAAAGAGATGGGATCTACTTCAGTTGCCAATTCAAATGCTGTCATTTGCTTGAAAATATCTGGTTTTCGAAAGATTCTTAAGATTTATCATTGTTACCACAAATTGGCGCATGATGACACCGTGGAGGAGTCAGTGTATTTGAATTCAATATTTTGTATCCTTAAATATAAATTGATTACTATTCGCTGCTCAAAGCGATCGGCGTATTCCGAGCGGCCTCACAGATTTAATGGTTATAAATTATATTAAAGCTATCAAGCAATCAATCACTGCAAACGTTATATTATAATCACGTGCTCGTAGTAATTTTACAAAATGATTGAAAGTATGTATTACAGGCGAAACATTTATTAAATTTATCGTTGTCATAAATTGAGTTAAGAATTTCAAATATGTTCTAGACGTCATGCTTCAATAGACCGGACATAACTCAAATCGATCATCACTCAATACTATCACTGAAATAATCTATTTCAAATTAAAACTGTTTAATATATTATACGCGCACGTATCAACGAACCGAACGACAGACCGACAAACACTGATTGACGAGCACGCAGCCAGACGTACGGAACGCAGGCAAAAACAGCGCAAACGCAACTCTTGACCGTACGCGGGAATAATAATTGAGATAACTGCCGCGCGATTGTCGCAGTGCACTGCGTAAAAACAGATCCCGGACGATTAACTGTTAGGAGATCGAACGGGATCGATGGACGGCGAGGTGCGCACGCGACGGTACGCGGACGTAAATATCGTGACATTTGCGACGCATCTGCTGCCATGAAACCGTCGCCAACGCACGTGAGATGCACTTTCGTAATAGCAAAGGTGAATGTTCGATATCTCATCTATTTATATGTAACGATAAATTAATAACATAGTACATCTAGATACTACACATTGAATACAATCATATTACAACACTAAATTGGAACACATCCATCGTTAAGCTCTCCTAATAACTTGTAAAGAGAGACAAAAGGTTAAATAACCAAAATATTGATAATTAAATAAAACAGCTTTCGTTTTATCTATACAAATAAATAAAATTGAAGTGTCTGTTTGTAATGTCGAAATAACAGCTTTTTACTGAATGCATATGAAATTATATACGGTACATATAACAAAAACACAAATTTTTAAATTTTTTGTCTGTCTGTTTGTTCCGGGTAATCTCCGAAACGGCTGGACCGATTTTGACTGGACTTTCGCTGACAGATAGCTGATGTTATAAGGAATACATAGGCTACTTTTATTTTAGAAAAATAATTAGGGTTCCGCGCAAAAAAATAAAACCATTGAAATCCAATATATATATTCTATGTTAAGTGTCTATGTCGAAGTACTCTAAATTTCTTTTAAATTAAACGCGGATGAAACCGCGGTTCCCAGCTAGTTGGTAATATATCACAACGAGTACACGCGTAGTCAATTACTATAACGATTATTTCGCTCTTAATTAAAAGAAACGATAGGGGAGTTGTACGGTACTTATTTTTAGAATTACTGAGTGTCCTGTGTGATTCATGAGAGAGAAGCCTGTATTGTGGAGACCACACGCGTCCGTTGTGTCTATTGCAACGAAGACATAAGTTGTTACAAAATGTCTCATATTATGCAAATATTTTGCTTTCACCAGAGTCTGCGGACCGGTCGAGATTCGCTGTACCCACGTGTGCGAATTATTATAGTCTCTTATGTAGACGCTGTAGAGTCCGTTATTATATAAACCCGCTTCAGTTATTTTGTATCCTTTTTCGATGTTGTAATACTTCCAGTGGATTATGGTTTAAGTCCATCTTCGTTTGCAATTTAATTTCATTTTGATGAGTGCCTAATTAGCAGTTATTTACTAACTTGCAGACTGCGATATGTCAAGAAAGTGATGTTTTTTTTATTTGCCGTAGTACGCAATACCGAATTAATTTGCACTGTCTTCTGGGATACAGGTTAGGACCTACTCCAGGAGGCTGAGCTCATTTGTTTTATAAAATATTTGGTCGCTAATAAAAAAATAAAAATAAAATATCTGTGTTAACCGTATATGTTAAAACTGAGGTGACCTTAGTCATCCTGCGACCACGAATGCTTAAAAGTATTCGAAACGTCAGGAAAAAATTAAATCTATAATATACGCGATCTAATTAGTTTAAAATTGTTTTATTATAATGTGTAACAATCGCGAAAACCTAAGACATTACTAAGTAAATGTTAATCTCATCCAGTTCCTTCCTTATAATCTAAGCGGGACGTAAACGATTGAAAGCAATCAAGGCATAAGGGGGATTTTAAGAAAAATACTTTTAATAATTTACATTACCAAAGAGTACTTACTAATTTGGGTCTAACTAGACAAACAATCGATCGAGCGGACTCCTCATCGCTGCTGCTCTCCAGGCAGTCAGACAGGGACGGCGAGCGTTGAGGCCACGACTTAGGAGCCTTCTCCGTGCACGGCGAAGGAACATCCAGCGGCGGCGGTAGCCACATACCCTGACCACGCCACCAAGAGACCAACGCCGGCGCCACACCCACAACCATCGCCAGCCCCAAACGAACCATCGTACCAAGAAAACACTCACCACTCAGTCACAAAAACAACAATCAAAGTCTCACGACAACATTGTCAGCTTCGTCGCTGCACTATAGGAAGTGCCTGACGTCGTCTAGCGCATTGTTCTTGAAACATCTATTTTAGATGGATGCAGTGTCACACACTTTCACAAATGCAATGTGTCACCAAACCGGCGAACGGACGCGACGGATTATCCATCAACGTGTCACCGCCAGACAAACATCACACGTGCGCGCGCTAAACTATACCTAAGTTAATATCCCACATAAACATGATTAACTAAGTTGTTTAACGTGCTAAAATACTAGGAGCTACCGTCACATTGGCAACACAACCGTCACAAAACGCATCATGCCAAACGAGTGAGTGTTCGCAATCCACGCAGGTAATTTCACGGAAGACCGGCAATTGCTCCACGGTGCGCCCGGAGCAAAACAAAACACACAGCACGAAATTGAACGTTTCGTAAAACGCTTATTGAAAATGTCGAAAGTCGATTCGTCCGGGTGCAGCCTGGGACGGTGTTCCCTCGCGCTCGCAGCCAGACGAGTGGCGGTCGTTGACGCTGGAGCCCCCCTCCGTCGAGCCGGCTCGGCCGCCCCTCCAGCCGCCCGCCCAAAAGGAACAACCCCCTTAGTCCTACATGCAAGAGAGTATCGCGCGAAATGACTGCTTGTTGAAAGGGCTTCTCAGAAATGAATATATGGAAGCTGCTAACATTACAGTTTATTTTTAATTCCCCCGCCGAATCGGTCGTGTTCCACAAAATGATTGACTTTGAGTACCGTTAGCGCAATCTGGTGTCGTAAACTAGGTCAGGCATGTATGCAATACTTGTAACAGCCAATAAGCAATTTGTTTACGAACATTGTAGTTGCATAAATCAACTTAACAACTAAAATCGCATTTAAGGGATTATACATACATAAGCAAGATGTTAGTATACAATTACCTAAAATATAAGAATGTAAGACGTAAGTAACGAGGTAACGCCCCAATAAACTTGATTTCATAACGATTTAATCCATGTGAAGCTTCTTGTAAAGCATGTTTTTATTGCATTATTTTTGAATTGTTTATTGTTTGTAATACTTGATTTCTAATTTTCTCACACAAATCAATTAAATCAAGCACACAGAGCTAGCACGCAATATCTGCACTGGGCGTACGCAAACAAGCTCGGTAATACAAGCATATTATTGCATTTGCAAAACATAGGATTGGTTGGGAGGCGGGGACTGCAACCAGGGATTGAGTTGATTTACGACCGAAATTTATAAATCGAACCAAAAATCTTTCAATTAGGGATTATTCGCACAAACGGATGAAGTTCAAAATTTTAAATCTAAAGATTTTGGATTAGATTGATTATTAATTTTGGCCGTTACTTAATAATAAGAAGTTATGTATTTGACTACAACTTCATCGTTACATTTCTGCGGACCAAAAACTAAGTACAATCAGAATTATATATATGGCATTATAATGATGACAATAATTTTGCGGATTGCATCAGCCGGGGAAACTTCAGGGATGGAGCGTAGACAGATCGATGTTGCTGCTTACGTCACCAAAGCCCAGACTAGGGGCGGGCAAGCGGATTCATGCGAATACTATTTATGTTAGCATTCTGGAACAATATTAACGTTTATTCCGTCGTAAACCGCTTAATGAAACATAATCTTTTTTTTCAATGAGCTGTTTTGAAAACTGACTGCTCAGGTTTTCGGTGGAATGTTCCATCGGGGATTAAAACGAACAAACTTACGAAATACATTCACGTTCTTTAGGAGTTATGAGGCAGGTTCACATACATGGATAGTCATGTCGGTTATAAAAGATTAATATCTTCTTTTGATAAGTGAAACAGATATCGGAATTCTTCCCAAAGCACGTAATCTAGCATACTCATTAGGTCAGTGACGGGCAGCAACGGTGAGAAACTGGTCAGTCACTGGTGAAAAAGCCAGCTCTGCGGTTACTAACACGCTTGACGGCTAGTAATATTTCCTTTTTAGGAGAGGCATCTTTTCTTAAGAGAGGAGCGGGTCGTCTTAGACGAAGCTTTGTAGAACAAGTCAAGGAGAAAGTCAGAGTTAAGCCGTATTAAAATGTCAGACAATAGGCAGAGGATAGATAGCAGTAGTGAATGATCCACGGACAAGAGTCTGGTCCTTAAATAAAAGAAGAATGATCTGTCCAATAGCGGACTACGATAGTTTTGAAGTTGATTAAGTATCAAAGACCTCAACATCCCCTCGTAGCAAGAGCCAGAAAAGCAGGCCCATCCACTTATGCAAAACATCTTGAAAAACAACGCAATACCGTGATGGTGGCCCGCTACTCAAAGTGCTGTCTTAGCACTAAAGCGGCTGAGCGCAATTCTGAAGTCAAATGTTAGACCTAATTTGTACTGTATCCCTATATTTCTCATTCTTATCTTCTGGCTCGAGAAATACACTCGAGGTATTATAATTTTAAGTAACAGTAATCGTAAGCTAGAAGAATAAAACGTAACTCATGACTAAGGCTCTTGTAAGTGAATGCAGAGTAAGTGGCTACTGCGGCCCTTACATAACACAACCAGGAGGGTAGGCCGCATCCGCGAGGCTGTGTGGAACTGGGACGTCGGATCGATCAGGCACAGGGCGACGACCCCTAGCGACCAGGTGCCAAATGACCTATATTTGTTGGCCCCACTGTGCGTCAATGCAACTCACAGACATTTTAATAAATCTGGAGTCAATCTTGGACTATAAATCTAAATGAGTCGTTAAGTTTCTTGTTAAGTTTATAAATATACATAACAGTTGGTGACATAGTTATGTTTATACGTTTTCGAATTAGAAAGTGCGAACTGGATGCAGACTTATCCGCTTCTAACATGGACATTTGCTTATAAGAGTCACCTTCTCACGTTATGATGGCATCAATTGCCAAACACAAATTGTATTGTTTTTTTTATTTTTTTATCTTATATTTAGAATAGTAACACGTAGACAAATAGTATCCTGCGGACCGCTGTCGTAAATGCGTAACGTAAACAGTCTCCATGTGTCCGTAAACAGCGTATGATTAATTTCGCTGTCACACACACAAGCGCATAAATAATGTTATTGTTAGCCATTTTCGTCACAGCACAAATCGTAATAATTAAATATTTTATGGGAACACCGTTCACAAGGAAATTACAGAACACAAACGGGTCACCGAGCGAACAGTGTCATATCAGTCACCGTTCAAATGGTTACACATTGTGTGTGCCGACTGCCGACTTTGTAGGTGTTTCTGTCATTATGCATTACAAATTCTTAAATACATAGATCTAAATCCTTCTAAAACAGATATATTACGTGACAACACTTATTATACTTAATCAAATAAGGTTTACATATTTTCAATTACGTTCAATGTAAATGATGTGACTAACTTACAAGTCAAAGGCATTGATTCACAAATCAGTAAACATAAAGCTGCTAATACTATACTTGGAAATAAATAATACCTAAAAGGGAAAGAATTTACGGAATAGGAATGTTTGCCATTAATATAAATTGTCAATTACCATTCTGTAAAAAATAATTTTAACTGATGATATTACACTAGGGGTTTTTCCAAAACCTTCGAAAATCGATCCGATATATACGAGGTGTGTTCAGAAAATAGCGGGAATTTTAAAATTTCGCGGGTTTGGAGAGTCCAATTGTCAATATTTTTTAATTATTTTGATATACATGCCCCTGAAGTACGATACATTTTTCAGCTGCATTCAATGCTTAATGCTTACTTTATCTGTAGCAGCCGCTAAGGTTAGACGTGTTTCTATGAGCTTGGCGATCTTCGTTTGTTAAAAGAAATGGATCAAATTTTGCGTAAAAATGGAATAAAGTGTGTGAAATGTTAACAAAGGCCTATGATGAGTCTGTTATGAGTAAAACTAGAGTTTACGAGAGGTATAAGCGTTTCCAAGATGGCCGTGAAGAAGTTGAAGATGACGAGCGCCCCGGACGCCCCAGCACATCAACAACCGATGAAAACGTGGAAATTGCATCATGAATTTTTGCCTGAAGGACAAACGGTCAATAAGGAGTACTACCTACAAGTTCAACGCCGTTTGCGTGAAGCAATCCAAAAAACACGCCCGGATTTGTGGAAAAACAATTCATGGCATTGCTTGTTCGTGAATTCTTGGCCAAAAACAATACTGTAACGATGCTCCAGCCTCCATATTCGCCAGACAATCTTTGGGGGAGGCTTTTGTCCAGCAGTGGACGTTTTTCGGCTGAAATGATGATGACGATGATGCTTGTAAAACGAGGGCCCGTAAGGTTCTCTTTATTTTTGGAAATAGGAATAAGTCACACGGAGCCATGTGACTTTTTCCGCCTCTGTCAAAGATTATGTCTGCATTGGGGGGTTTTGTCATAATCACCACGCTTGGCAGACGGGTTGGCGATCGCAGTTGTGTTATGATTGTACTCGAAGGACGCTGCTGCCCATCCTTCGGCTAATCCCATAGTCGCCTTTTACGACACCCACGGGATGAGATGGGGTAGTGGTTCTTAGCCGGCACCACACGGCGTACAAGCATAGATGACATAAAAACGCATCGTTGAAAGAGCTAAAGGCTATCCCAAAAATCGAGTTTGAGAAGTGTTTCGACGATTGGAAGAAGAGCTGGCATAAGTGTATTAATATTGAATGGGGACTATTTTGAAGGCGACACATTAATGTAGACGAACGAAGTTTATTTTTTCTTCAAAATACGAAAAGTCCCGTTATTTTTTTAACAAACCTCGTATGTGGTTTGAGTCACGTGGACGCGTGGGGCATAACCCTTTATTGTATATCTTTGTCTTTTATGAAAGTCTTACAACTATTTGCTCATATAAACTCTATACTTTCTTTTGGCGAAGGGTGAACGATACGCTGTGCTGCCTTCATTAGACGGTAAGTAGACGTTCAAGGCATACAAAATGTTTTATGTGTTTAATATCTATTTTGCATACATTATTATTTTCTTCATTATTTAAATAGTCAGAACGATCGCATCCGCATCCCAGTGAAGGTTTTTTTTATTGAAAATGCACTTATACGAAACACACGAAAACATAGATAAATCTGGAAGAATATGGAATTACGATCTAGATAACAACAGATGTTGAATTCTGTCTTGTACCAATAATTTTGCCCAAGAACAAACTTAACGTCGTAGTTAAAAAACATGTTCCTTCTTCCATACCTTCGATCGCAAATGTAAGTTTGTACGCACAATATTTAAAGATTTACCATATTATTTTAAGACTATAGACTTCTTATAGATTTTCCTGTAATCTGTAAGAAAAGAGCTATTTCATATACTTTTTTCCAAATTTTAAGCTCAAGTTGTTGAAAAAGTGGTCAATTTTCATAAATTTTCCCTGGCTGGAGGCTATTCAAGCTTCACCAATTGTCTGGTTAAGCAATTACATTTCCCTTGAATAGAGTGCGAGAAAACCATCATAAAAAAAAACTTAAATAACTTTAAACCATTTGTTCCTTTTTTATATTTGAGACCCGCACAGGAAGCCCTTTAATTTGTTACACGGTACAAATAGCATAACTTTTTTTATTTATTTACAAATAAAATTAATTATTTTCAAAAACTGACCCCTAGTTCAAAATTTATTTATTTACGTTACACATCCCTGTATGGGTTGCATAATTTTATATATTCAAAAAATTATATCTTAATCGGTTCAGTAGATTCGGAGAAAATTGGCTGTGACAGACGGAAAGACAGACACACGAGTGATCCTATAAGGGTTGCGGCGTTTTTTCAATCGGACGATCGGAACCCTCATAAGTATTAGACAAGAACGAAATCGATTTCCTTTTTTGCTCCTAGCAAGACAGCCAGATGAAGCACACGCCATGTATGTTAAGTCCGTTAGTTGAGTTAGTTCGCGGAAATAACTGACCTACTGCAAGGTTTCCTACACGCGCGCTTTGAATTACACGTGACTGGCACAATACTGCCATATTTTATTTCCTTTTTTCTGGTTACTATATTCCATTCCTATTGGCAATTGATTGCGCTTGGAATTACACGTGACTGGCACAATATTGCCATATTTTATTTCCTTTTTTCTGGTTACTATATTCCATTGCTATTGGCAACTTACTGTAATGTTTTAAGCGTGCGTGACTATTAAGATTTTGGTCCTTTTGTTGTAAGGTTTAATCTCTTTTTCATACCACTAAAGTGGCAAACAAGCATACGTTCCGCCTGATGGTAACCGGTTACAGTAACTTATGAATGCTTGCAACATCAGGGGTAGCAGTCGTACCCCCGGGAAGACAGCGGTGTGCATGCGGTCACGTACAGGTGTGTGCGCAGCACAGCGCATAGTGAGGCCTCGGGGGAATCTTTTACAATCCCCTCGAGAGATGCCTGGGGGGGTGGCCTCTTTACAATCGCCTTCCCTCCGCTAGAGGGGATGACCGCTTTACAGTCGTCCCCTCTGAGATGTGCCTAAAGGCGTGGCACCAACGGGTGGCTATAGATGGAGATTATTCGAGCTCCTGGATCCTCCCTTCGGTGCCGACGATGATCACTCCGGTGGTTTTAGCCGGTAGGAGTCCGGCATGCCCCTTCGCCCTTTCCCGGGGCGAAGGAAGTAAACGAAGTATTTCCACCGGATCAATAAAAAAATAAAAAATAAGGTATCAGTCGTGCGTTGCCGATCCTGTATAAATCTTTTTGAATAGCCCCACGCTAAAGTCTCTTGGGAACACCTCGGTGGGGAACTGATTCCACAAACTGACATGCGCGGGACGAAAGTCTTCTGAAACCATAGGATTTGAGAGCATTTTGGGTTTGCGGATTGCCTCTCGCAATCGGCGGGAACTCCCCGCCGCGCCGGTTAATAGTAGCCGTTGGCATCATATCGAACAATTCCTTAAAACACTGTCCGTTGTACAATCTGTAGAACAGACACTACTTGTGAGCGTCAAAGCTTTTATCCAGGTGCTCCGGCACATAAGTGATAGCAGTACTCCATGTGGGACTGGACTTCCGACTTATGAAGTAGTAAGTAGTCTTTGCTCCAATGCCAAGTACCACCTTGCTTTGTTAAGAACACAGAGATTTTTGCCAGCCTGCGTCCGGTTGGACGCTGCAGTCGCTCGAAACGTCGACACCAAAGGATCCCAATGCGTTGTTAGGGGCGTGTTCTGGATTTGTGCAGCTACAGCAAATAGGGTTTTCTTAGCGATGAACGCTTAGACTTGTGTGGTACTACGAATAGCACCAACTCATCTCATCCCTTGGGTGCCGTAACAGGCGACTATGGGACTAGCCGAAGGATGGGCAGCAGCGTCCTTCGAGTACATTAACAACTCAACTGCGATCGCCAACCCGCCTGCCAAGCGTGGCGATTATGGCACAACCCCCTAATGATCACACAACACACCCATATCGGTCATTGAAGTGATATTTGGGGGAGGCCTGTGTCCAGCAGTGGACTTTATTCAGCCGAAGTGATGAACGCTTAGACTTGTGTCTTGGTGAGGTTAAAGTGGAATAAGTTTAGTCGTCCCCAATCGGCGACTTTAGAGTACTCTTGATTTCAGACACAAGTTGTCTCCGACTTTACTCTACTATGGGATATTAACACGCCCCGTATCATAAGTGTCCCCGGTACTGTCGTCCGGATAACAATGAGTTTTGTCGATAGATATCATTGATTTGCAAAAACAACAATGACGGGGACAGCATGGACCCTTGTAGCACGCCAGCCTTAATGTCCATGCTGTCAGAGTAACTAGTATTGGCAACAGTTATGATGCAGAAGCATCGCAATCAAAAAACGCCGCAAAATGTTCGGTAGAAGTTAAAGAGAGAGCGGGCAACCTAGTTGTAGTCCGTATGATGGTAGCTTTGATAGACGACCCGGTGCCAGACCCGATCGAATATTTTCACCAAGTCCAAGTCAAATATTTTTATTTCAAATAAACCAATTACTGGCTACTCATGAAACGTCAGAATTTGAGTTGCACGGTTTCAATGAGTAAATCCTTCGTAGAAGATCCGACGGGAAACTCCATTGATACGTTATTTAAAATTACAATATATTAAGATCATATACAAATTGTTTATATATTGATCAATATATCGATGAGAAATAAATATGGCAGCTATACAGTACAAATAATAACGCCATATGTCCCTATCGTCAACATAGTCTTTAACTTAATAATCGTTTAGTAGAAATCGTCAAAGTCAATGCCTCACCTTGACTCTCAACGGCATGCCCCACGGTGAGTGAGATACACTAGAAGGTCACCAGCGGAACGACTATGCACGAAAGCCATATTGGCGTCGCTGTCGTGTTCGTCACACGCTCCATTACCTTAGAGAACAGGGAGGTAATAGCGGTAGGCTTGTAATTCGATTCGATTCTATCGCCCTTTTTGGGCACTAGAAGTACGTGGGCAGTCCACGAAGATGGACCTAACCTAGTAGAGTACGAAAGCGCAAAAGGCGCGTCAATACAGGACACCATTCAGGTCTCGGCTACTCGACTTATGAACGTCCAGAGAGAATAACTCCCGCCGTAACTCCCGTTGCGTTATAAGGATTTCGGACATGGAATTGCTGCACTACGGAATAGTGGTAACGCGCCCTCGTCGTATAGGGTCAAGTTCGCGGCAAAGAGAGCTTAGACGCTGACTTTTTATTTGGCACTATGAAGCTAGTTACCATCGGCATTACGTAGTGGTGGCAAGAACCACGGCAAAAGTTTCCCTAAGCAGTTTGACCAAAAGTTATTCTACCGTCGACTGAACCTCGATACAGCATTTCGGTAAAGCTACATATAAAATAAAAATTGTAAGATGTCAAAAAATGTATGCATCATCATCACTATACATCATCATATCAGCCAACCTACGTCCACTGCTGAACATAGGGGAGCTATTGATTTCCACAATGATGTCATCATTTTGGAGAAAATTGCCAGCACTCGCCACGCTAGACAGCTGAGTTGGTGAGCGCAATATGGCTACTGTTCCTCAAAAGGGGCGCTGCTGCCTTTGGTTTAGAGTTCAGTCGCCTAGTAGAACATCCACGGGAGGAGATGGAGTGTTGCTATATTCTTAGTCCGGACACCACACCGATTTGGTTCCAGCTAGTATAAAGTTAAATCGCTCATCAAATCCCAAAACATTCACTATGGGCATGCATGTTTTATGTTTACCAAATCCTCACGTGCTACTGTAAGTACTGTCTCGTATTATGTAAATATTTAACTTGGCTGTTTTATACGCTACTCTTATCGTTTAATCTGTTAGGACGTTCATGACGTTTAGATATTGTATCAAAATATAAAACGATAAAACAATCACAGTAAGTATATCTAAAGTACATGTACTGCTGAAATTAACCAGAATATTTGAGCCCTTAGTGCAGTGTGATATGTATTTTGCTTTAGCCAACCCAATAGATGATATGAATATATTATTTATGCGCAAACGCATACAGCGTGCATCGGATCGCAGTGCGAAACAAAACGAAGCGCGGCCGAAATAGACGTGGCCCGGTCGCTTGCGCTATTTACGAATATTCGGAGTATGGGAGGTGAGACCCTTCGCGACACTAACTAGTGCTCTGGTGCAAGTGACGCTTTCCAGCTATTAAAGCTAATTGCGGCCGCTATGTCCCAGGAATATTTCTCCTAAGGATGTATATTTACTAATGTTTCTAGCACTTCTGCATTAGTTTTACACATTTATATATGTAATGAATGAGTAATGGTTTAAAACGAGCATCAAATGCACGATATACTAATATATTTAGAAATAGTACAGGAAGGCCGTAAATAAATACGTCGACGATTAGAGGCATATAATGTTATGATAAATAACATTATATGCCTCTAATCGTCGAGTCAACCCGAATAAGATAGTTGAGTAAACAGACATTTGATTAGTACTTGAGGAGTGGATCGTGCGGAAACTGATTTGACGTTGGAGTTGTGACCCTCTTTATAAGGTACCACTTGTGACGGACATGCGTCGATTCACGCTTCACGATTATAATACCAATCAATAGCAACCAGGAGACGGTGAATGACATGTTTTTAGTTCAGCAGCAAATGCTGGTATTCAATTTCGATTTATTTGTCAAATTTGTTAATTTTCCAAGGCATTTTTATGGTAATCACTCAGATATCTATGGTAACCACCATATCCAGATACAAGATAATTAGCCATAAAATCTATACAAATAAATAAAATTGAAGTGTCTGTTTGTAATATCAAAATAACATCTTTTTACTAAATGCATATGAAAGTATATACGGTACCTATAACAAAAAACAATGTCTGTCTGTCTGTCGGTCTGTCTGTCTGTCTGTCTGTTTGTTCCGGGTAATCTCCGAAACGGCTGGACCGATTTTAACGGGACTTTCACTGGCAGATAGCTGACGTTATAAGGAATAACTTAGACTACTTTGATTTTAGAAAAATAATTGGGGTTCCGCGCGAAAACAATAAAACTCTAGAAATCTAACATATATATTCTATGTCAAGTGTCTATGTCGAAGAACCTAAATTTCTTTTAAATTAAACGCGGGTGAAACCGCGTGTCCCAGCTAGTATTCTATATAACCTCAAACTTATAGGGCGACGTTCAGATTTTTACTTATTATACAACTGGTGTCTGATTAAGAATATAGCACCAGGCCATCTCCTCACGTGGATGTCGTAAGGGACTCTCATCCAGAGGGATGGGCAGCAGCGTCCATTCTTGTGGAACAGTAGCCATGCTGCACTCAACAACCCGCCTGCCAAGCGTGGTGAGTAAAATGATAACACAATTGCGGAAATCTATGGGGAAGCCTTTGTTCAGCAGAGGACGTCCTTCGGCTGATATGGTGATGATGAAATAAAGGGACTCCAATTTGAATAACTAATGGGTGAGAACCATGAGGAATTTATGTCTATAAATTGGACCCACGACATTATAGCGCAAAACTACATGTGTTGAATGCTGGATTGAACCTGATTTCTTTCCTATGTCTTTTATTTAAACTTCCCGTGTATTGGTTCTCGATGTGTGGTTCCTGCTCCGTGTGGTATCTACATGGCAGAGAATAGACCAATTCTCCATTCTTCAAGGGTGTCGTAAAAGCCGAAAAAAAGTTAATATCCAGAGGATGGGCTGAAGCACCCTCCCGTGTGCTTTAAATATACTGTTAACAACATAATTAAGCCGCCTGTCAAGCGTGGTGATTATGGCAATATCCCCTATGACCGCTCATTGGGAGGCCCACGTCCAGCAGTGGACGTTCACGGGATTATTGGTGTATCTTAATGCTAACTATATTCTAACATGAATCCAGTCTGGCATGATGTTAAATCCGATATTCCACAAACTTTCCAAAGTATCTGTTAACCCTATTGCGCTGACAGCTCATAAAGCAATAATCGCTGGATTAGAAGGATCCGCTATACACTCGACCAGCTCGTAGTTATCACGCGTACGTACACACTTAAGTAAACTTGCAAATATTGTATGTTGGCTGCGGATTTCATATCCTGATTATTTGATAAATAATTTATGGGTTCTATAACGCTTGTTATTGACCACCAGCTGAGGATATTAATACATCCTATTTGTACGCCTATGTTTATTTAATTTTTGCTGCTTTAGGAATTATAAGAGTAACTATGCTTTTCATTTTCTGTGTGGTGCCGGCTAAGAATACCACTAGCCTATCTCATCCCGTGGGTGTCGTAAAAAACGGCTATGGGATTACCTGCAGGTTAGGCAGCAGCGTCCTTCAAGTACATTTATAACTCAACTGCGATTGCTAATCCATCTGCCATGTCTGTCGATTATCGCAACAATGGGCACACAACGCAGACCGGTATGGTCGTTGTAGCAATCTTTGGGGGAGGCTTCTGTCCAGCAGTGGACGTCTTTCGGCCGAAATAATGATGATAATATACTGCTTGAATTATGTTTAGTAATGCTCATTCAAACATGTGATACAAACGTATTACGGATGCACCGTGATGTGTCTCTTCTTGAATATCGAAGCTGTCTTCACACATCAGCCCGTAAATGTCCACTGTTGGACATGGGCCTTTTAATGATCACTACGATGAGTGGTCATATCGCCATTTTCACCACGCGTGGCAGGCGCTTTAGTGATCACAGCAAAGGCGGATCCAGGATACCAATCTAGGGGGCTCGAATTTCTCATGTCAAGAATTCTGATCCAGGATTTTAATCAGGGGGGGTCGAATAACGAATAGAGTAAATAGAATCGTTTATTCCGTAATTAGGTCATAACACTTTTACGTCATGTTGAAACTACAGAAGGCATTACCTTACATGGCAACCTCTAAGAACAAATGTCGAAAGAAACTCACCAATGCCAATGACATTTTACAAATAGACGCGCCTAACACGAACATTATTGCACTACAAAATAGCGCGCCTGCCGCCATTAAACCGCGTAGTAAAAAATAAAACAAATTACAATTTTATAGTATCGATTGACGTTGCGTATTTATTTATTTATGAAATAAAACGTCTTTTTCTGACAGTTGCAGTATACTTCGTGCATCGTCCATAAGCACAGGATGGCATTATTTTTTCGCAATATCTTACTGAATCTTATGATTCACGTCGAGTGGCGACACTGGTCCGTGCGTGACTAAGTGAACTCCGGGCAATTACCTTGCTTTCATGTGAATATTGTAGAGCGCGGGTGACGCATCGACACTTATAAAAACATTTTAGAGAGTTCGGTCTTTTTAGGGTTCCGAACGTCCGAAGGAAAAAACGGCGGTACCCTTATAGGATCACTCGTGTGTCTGTCTGTCTGTCTGTCCGTCTGTCACAGCCAATTTGCTTCGAATCTACAGGTTGAAAACTGAAATTTGGTACACATATGTATTTCTGCAAACCAAACACGTACGTGTAACGTAAATAAATGAATTTTGAACATGGGGGTCACTTTTGGGGGCCAATATAGAAAATTAAAGAATACTTTTTCCAAACTGTACCGTGTAACATATGAAATGGAAGGGCTTGTTGTGAGGGCATCAAATGCAAATGTAATTAATTTATAATTTCAAAATTTTCAAGTTATTTAAGAAAGAAGACAAAAGTTGACCATTCCTCTCTTTATCTCCGAAACTACAGATGCAAATAATTTTTTTTTTCTTTTTATACTAACTCTTTTCCTATAGATTACAGGAAAACCTATAAGAAGTCGGTTTGCTTTAATTTTTCGACACACATTGGTAGCGAGGATGGTCTTTTATTTGCCGGGAACCACACAGACCCTATCGCTAAAGCTATCTCCGATCATATTCAATCTCTGTGTAGATTACAACACCCGTCTCGATGGTAAGACAAAACAATAAAAGCGTCTATTAGCTCAAAAAAAGATCCATCTCGGTGATAATAATGGATACCTACATACAATGCGTTTTATAAAACCATTCATTAAGGTTCGTTAGTAAGTTTCCTGTGTCCAATTTCTTGAGTGTGATATCAAACGCGGAAAAGTAAAGTAAGTTGGTCGCTGAGGTGTTGCACGCGGAAGTCTATTTCGATCGCGCGTTATTTTACCACCACCATTATCAGGTAGCATATTACACAGTGATCCAATGCAGAAGATCTAAACAAAATAAATTTGGACAACTTCTACATCGCTCCAGTATCGAGCGCTTTGTTAATGGGGGTTAGACAGTCATAATGCGTGATAGCACTATTCTTCATCATCATCAGCCCACTACAGTCCCACTTCTGGGCACGGACCTTTTTTCAACCATGAAAAAGATTAGGCCTCTGACCACCTTTTTTTAAATTGGTGTCCAGTGGTAATTCTACATGAACTTCCTTCGCCCCGAGAAAGGGCGAAGGGGTATGCCGCCCGGACTCCTACGTTTCCAACTCCTAGTCATCTTCGGCACCGAAGGGTGGCTCCAGGGCCACCTTCATACCACACACACATTCGATTCGCTTAGTGCGGTCAGGCTATGAATGGGTCATAGCCTGACCGCACTAAGCGTTGCTAACCTCAGCTCCTCAATCAACATGAGCTCCTCAAAGTTTTATGATGGGATAGGATTAATTTATTAATCACCTCTTGATCTATAGGCAAATATTAATCAAGTACCAGGATAACAGATTTTTTATAATAACGAAGGAATTCTTATGGTGTATTACTGAAAGACACTAAGAATTCCTTCTGAATTCTTCTTCGATCCTCTGTATTCCCGTAGAAGTGTACAACAGTGCACGCTACTGTCGTACGCCTACATTGCGGGCGTGGTAAACCCTATTACGAATGACTGACGAGCGTATTTCTATGTCCTCAGAACGCTAAGATCTGATTTTCTATTAGTTAAACACGAGCATTACCCAGCCAGGGAATTGAACTCATCAATTCGGCCGAATAAAGTCCACTGCTGTACACAGGCCTCCACCAAAGATCACCACAACGATCGATATCGGTGTGTTGTGTGCTCATTGGGGGGTTTTGTCATAATCGCCACGCTTGGCAGGCGGGTTGGCGATCGCAGTTGAGTTGTTAATGTAGTCGAAGGACGCTGCTGCCCATCCTCCGGCTAATCCCATAGTCGCCTTTTACGACACCCACGGGATGAGATGGGTTGGTGCTATTGGTAACACACCACACGGCATTGAACTCACGACCTGTCTATACCAATATGGTAATAAATAATAATAGATGATCCTATCCTTTGAATTCGGTGAAACGCGCATATGAAATTAAATACTTTTATAACATAAACTAATCTCTACGTTTTATAGAATAGGTACGGAAAACTATTAAACGGTATTCCTGATGATACCTACATGGCAACCACACCCATGCACATCGGCAATCTATTGATTACTAGAACCAGTGGGGTTCGATATCGTAGCGTACGGATTTTCTTGGTTTGTATTGATTCTTATGGAACTGCGTTCAATACCGATCTGTAGCTCTACTATGAGTTTACAGGGCCAACAGGCTCGCTAGTGTCTCCGTAAATAATTTATATGAAAGATAGTAAAGCGCCCCTAGCGGTTACCGAAAGAATTAAAATTCGTACCATTGAGCAACATAGATTTCGATAGGTAAGAAACCTAACGTAATCTACTCGATAGATACGTTTCCAACTGTCGCCATATAAAATGGCACCATGAGTCACTAATTCGACAGAAGCGATAGAAATATACGCTTGCGATAGTAGTTACGTAGCTCACTAGCATTTTGAGGTGTGAAACATTTGTTTACATTATAATTAAATACGTTTTTGAGTCTATTAAAATCTAGATAATGTCTGAAAAAGCTTATTAAGCATTGAATGCGTTAGTGGCCTTTGAATTTAATGACCAACGACGTGAATAATGTGAATTTCAAGCCAAAATGAGAATTCATGTTGGATACCAATTAGAAAATATAAGTGAAAGAAAGTATATTAAACTTTAAGGTCCTTCCGGTTATTCTCAAAGGGCTTGGTTGATGATACCATACTCAGATCCAGTGCTCAATTCTGTAAAGGATAATTTCAATAAGGTTACGAATGGCACCTACCCATCTCATCCCGTGGGTGTCGTAAAAAGCGACTGTGGGATTAGCCGGAGGATAGGCAGCAGCGTCCTACGAGTACATTAACAATTAAACTGCAATAACCAGCCCGCCTGCCAAGCATGGTGATTATGGCAATACCCCCCGATGAGCACACAACACACCCAGACCGGGCGTTGTGGCGATCTTTGGGGAGGCCTGGGTCTAGCAGTGGACTTTATTCGGCTGAAACGATGATGATGATAATATAAATGAAAGCAAAAACAATACTTATAAAAATTTGCACGGTTGGCGCAGTGGCTAAGCAAATAGGTACGTGCGGTACTGACGGCTTACTGCGCTACGTCTCGCGGGTTCGATCCCCACATGGAATAAATACTTGTATGATCAACAGATAGTTATTTCGGGTCTGGATAATTGTTCATGTGAGAATTATATCTGCACGACACAGGAGAAATCCTAGTGTGGGGCATTATTTTCTTAAACAAAGGAAAGTAAAGCAAAACAAAATCTACTCCTTCACATACAACTCAACAACACTAAAAATATAACATAAATCAAAGCAAAAACAATACTTTATAACAATAATTTATTATGCTATTTATCGGACTATTTTTTGCAAGAGTAGCGCGTAGTTGGCACAGTGTGCGGAGTTTTGTATCGTCGTGTGCGAGTTGAGTTGTCTGCCAGTCAATATAGAGGGATTAAATTTGACGCCCGGTATCACAAGTGAGCCGATTTGTGCTTAATAACCCCCCTTCATACATAAACAAGGTAATCTTTCTGAAGTGTGTGCTATGTATGATTTGTTCATGTCTATTCTTATCGTGTGGGTTATCAAGAGATAATAAAGTACTTCAAGCCATTATAGACGTTGTTGGCACTTTAATTTTGTATTATAATATGTATGCAGTGTGCATTGTGATATTATTTTTAAATGTTGTTAGTTCAACGTAGTAAGAACCTAATTTTATGTATTATATAACAAAATATGTGAACTCCATGTCCTTCTGGTAAACAATAAAAGGTAATGTAATTTTATACTTTGTGTATGCTATAAAGTGCCATCTGTTGACTTATTTTATCGGCATGGCACATTGAAGGTTAGATCATTTTCATTCATGGTTATGACATTGTCATTCAAATGACTAATTAAGCAAAAAATTGGTCGTTATATGGTTCACCTCTAGACATTTGTTCACCAGCCTTGGGGCATTAGCTGTGTAATTGGCTTAATAAGATCAAATTCTAGCCAGAAGGATTAATAAGTCATGGGGCATCACACATGTCAATAATTTGATTAATAATCTGTTAGTAATCTGCATATTGGCAAAGGCCAGACATAAATGGACAGTACTGATAGATATTATTAATAGACCACTAGCAGAAAGGTAATGTTCTATGGAGGTGTGTTTTGTTTTGTGAGTTAATTGGACAACTTTTCCTTAATTACTGCCTTGTAAAGTACACTACTTTGTAGTGTACCATTTATTGTTCACTGAAAATGAAAGATAACTTATCTTATGTGAACTAATAATGAGTGGTTAATTGCCTGATCTTGTAATATAGAGCATTTGTGAGAATATTAGAGTTGGTTCACTACTCAATTGCTTATGTTATGTAAGAGCTTATCTCATAAATATATAAGCTTATATCATGACTTATGTGCTTACCTCTCTGGCGATCTGGTCGAGAGCCTGCTCCTCTGCTGTGGCCTTGGTCTGCGTGCGCTGTCGCCGCGACGGATCCATCTCCGCACGACACACTTCACACTCTGCACACAAACATTCTTCTTTAGTTAATAGTTAGTAGGCAACAATATTTTTAAAAACAAGTAGGTGGTGATTGCGGTCTCTTATTAATGTTATTTATGTGATTTAGTATTGTGACGCTGTACTGTACTGAACCAAATAAATAGATCAGGGCTAGTCCTCGTCTTCTACTATCCATGTGGTACACAATGTAGCCTGCTACAGAGCCTGAATGAACAAATATACCTCTGCATGAAGCAATAGTTCATTATAAAATATTTTAGTGATCATAAACCCAATATCAAAGCTATACAATTTTACGCAAGCATGCTCCATCATCTACCGCATCAAACACAAGCCTAAGAGGAAATAATATTTTAATATTCAACAATATTAAATAATATATTTTATCCCTATGACCTTAACCTCATCGCTTCTAGTTAAAATATGAATTCAAAATTATAACTTTAGAATTATAATAAAACAATTTTTAACAGATTACATCACATACATACCGATTTTAGTTTTTCCTGATATTTTGAATACTTTGCAGCATTTGTGGTTGCAGGATGACTAAGGTGACAGACATGGTTACAGATTTAAGTTATTTTAAAATTGATTACTTTTTAAATCGTCATTTTTTATTATCTACCGTACAGTTAAAATTAAAATCTGTAACAATGCCTGTCAATTTTAATGAGTAATAATTGCTAAAATCAAGACATTATAACTAGTAGAATATGAAAGCCATGCAAGTATGTTAAATATAACAAGTAGAATACTTAGCCCTGAATAAAATGTTATGTATGATAAAACATTAAAATTGTAACTACATATTGTATTCCGCTGATAAGTAACAATGTATCACATGCTGTGCGGTAAACCTTGGATTAATTGATGGCTGTGACACTAATGTGTCAGGCGCATGCATTAATATTGCAGAACCGCCAACAACCAGGTTATCACTAACTAGTATTATTCTGCTATTATTTAATTGCTTGTTATTTCATTTAGACAGGGTTTGCTATGTCTATTACTTGCTGGTTTGTTCTACTTACAATATTACCAAGATGCAACACATTTTAATCTATTGTATGGGTTATGTTATGATAAGTAAATCATTATCTCTTTTGTAATGATGACCGTCAACCAGCTGTTATGTATGCAGGCTGTTTCTGAGAGTAAAGTGCTAAAACACTGATAAATTGGCAAGAATTCCAAACACTGTCCCTTTTGTTATGGATAATGATGTGTTTAAATATTATTCTCTAATCTGTCATTAATAGCTCCATCAAGTATGCATTATCAATCACTGACAATGTCCATAAAAACAATATAACCAACTGAACATACTTTTACCTTATATGTTGCTTCTGGTGTTGTTACTTACAAATAATATAAAATTAAACATTTTAAGACTTTCACAAATTTCTGTCATATTACACTATGATTTTAGGACTTCACAAACACATAAATATGTATCTATAGTATGTAGAATATATAAATTTTTTGTAATATATCTTTTTTGCTACATTTTTTTTTTAACCCAAAGGTTGACTGGTAGAGAATGCCATATGGCATTAAGTCTGCCTTGTGTACCATCATTGTGCATAAAAGTATAAATAAATAAAAACAATATTTTGCCTAACCTCATTAGATTTATAAAACTATTTATAGGTACTTAATATTAAATAATGAATCTTTGAGAGCTTACTAATATTTTCAATGTCATATAGGTACCAATTAATGATTTAAACTATATTTATATCACACTATAACAATGTACTATACACACAGGCACTACAACTGCTGACCCACTGGAGGTTCTTGCCTAATTCTGTCTATATGGACAACCACTAACATATTGTTACAATTTTATAAACATTACACTCGGCAGTCACATAATGCGTGACCCAAACCAATACACACAGTGGCATATTTTAGTAACTAATATTCATAAACAGTGTGTGTACTGTCTGACTATAATCATAAACTAGGTAATTATCATATTATTAAAAAACAAGTTGGCTATAACCTAAGGAGTTCATTGCGCTTATCCCACATGCCTGTTTCCTCAAAACCGTATTGGAGTCACGATCATCAGGAAAACGGGTGGGCACAAAGCCAACAGTTTTTTATGGTAGTCACTACAATGACATCATTGCATACTTACTGGGACAGTTACAGATGTAAACACATCACTGCAACGCGTACTATCACCTACTTATCGGTCATCAGTCCCGACACGAGCTCACGATTATGCTAATCAACAACGAATCGCCAAAGGAACGTAAAATATTGCAATTTTTTGAGAAGTACGGCGACACCAATTCACTGCCTACTCAAATCACATTGATAATGCATTAAATTCACACTTTGCACGCAAAACTACAGGTTATTTGGCACAGTTTTAAAGTCATATAATCAGATGTATAATTTTCAACGTTAAAAATCGTAAATTAAGGCATTTTTACTGAAAATATTTTTTTACAAAGCCATGTATGACATGCATGCCATTGCCATATACAACCGTCGCGTTCGTGCGCGTTGTAATGACAAATGACAGTTACAGTTACGGATACATTCTTTACTTTATATGTTGGATATCCCAGGCTGATAGATCCCAAGATAATAGCAATCTGTTTCAATTTCGATACAAAACATTTGTATTTTGTCATGTCTATTTATATATTTTAAAATTATTTATGTTTATTCTTGTCTTCTTGTTTTCTGTGTTGCCATTTTTGTATCGTATAGGTTTTAGAAAGACGGTATTGTCTTTTTAAAAAATTTTTACTTAAAATATGATTATTTAATAAAATTGATAACGGTTATCGTAATTTGAAAATACATAACGACTTTTTTCCAATGGTAATATATTATATTTATTTTGTACGTATAATAACAGTGATGTGTATTCATCATCATCATCATATCAGCCAAAGGCCGTCCACAGCTGAACAAAAGCCTCCCCATAGATTTCCACAAAGTCCGGTCACATGCCACGCATCCAACAGCGACCTTCACCAGGTCATCCGTCCATCTCGTTGGGGATCGCCCACACTGCGTTTTCTGATGTGTATTAAATTTTGTAATAATAGTGAAACTTATTTTATTTTACTAACGATTTCTGCCTAAGATGTTTATATAAGTGTAGATTCGTTGCCCACGCTCTACGATGGTCACATGAAAGCAAGGTAATTGCACAGGTCGTTAGTCGCGCACCGACCAGTGTTCCGGCTAGACAAAATTCTTAAACGTAATTCTTGCAACATACTGCAAAAAAAATGCCTTGTTGTGTTTGCAGAACGTTAATGCACGAATTATACTGCACCTGTGAAATAAAAAAACGTAAATCTATACTGACACGTTACGTCACACATGTTCAGGTCCATTTACGGCCAACGAGCATGCGCCATGCAACTGCTAATGCCATGTAACTAACGGTGTATATTCATCTCTTTCTAACAACTGGTATGACGCAGGGTGACTATTTTCTCTACCTTCTTTCGCGCACTGTTTGAGAACTGTATAGGTATATTATAATAAAACAATTTTAAACGACTGAAATCGCGTGTATTATTGATTTTTGTTTTTCCTGACGTTTCGAACACTTTGCAGTCATCCTGCGACCACGAACCCTGCAAAGTGTTCGAAACGTCAGGAAAAACAAAAATCAATAATACACGCGATTTCATCCGATAAAAATTGTAATAATCGCGAAAACCTAAGACATTACTGTGTATATGTATAGTTATATGTACTGTAGCCCTAGCATGAACTACTTGTGTGAAAGTATTCGTATCGTAACGTTAATGTGAGTGAATTTTGCATTGAAAATACAATTGTCCTATAGCATTTTTGTTTAAATTTATACAACAAACCATTCGTATCATATTTAAGAATAAAATCTTCATTTTAAATTAAAAATATGTGCGAATCAAGTATTTTCAATTCAAAATTCACTCACATTAACGTTATGATACGAATACTTTCTAGGCAGTTGTTCGTGCTAGGGCTACAGGTATTAGCTATAGTAAAATTTACGCCGTTCTGTAGTGTCTAAGGGTGAGATTCAGGGTCACCCTCAGAAACGAGTCTAAGCTAAGTTCACGATTCCATCTGTCCAAATTAGGGGCGTAAGTAGTGCATTTTGATATATGGAAGCGTAGGTTCACGCTTAGACTCGTTTCTGAATCTCACCCATAATGTTCGTGTATGGGTCATCTATTTGTAAAATATCATTGATTTCAGCATGTTTAAAACTGTTATCTATAAGAACGATGATCTTTGAATATATCTATCGTGAATATAATAACACCCCGCCTGACAAGAGGATTGATGACCGCAGTATGATCATTAGCACACGGGAGGAACTTGATGTCAACTGTTAATCGCCTTTTATGGCGTCTATGGCCTATGGACGGCAAGAGATAGTCTACTGCCGAAACCACACGGACACACGTCCGGCACATCCAAACCTCGATGTTTATATATGTAAATAGAGACTGATATCAACACACCTTTCTAGCCAGCTAATCCTTCAATACGAAACTATTTTTTGAACACTTGAAATGACATAAAAGGAGATCAAGTACATAAAATGCATGTACTTTGTACTGATCTTATCTTCACTCACTAAGAAAACTATAAATGCTTCGAAAACTCCATGCCAGCTACCAAGACCACCTGATTGTCACCCAAAGACCATCTATCGGAGGCACAGAACATATTAGTTTTCCATGATTATTTAACGAAAAAATATCGATATATTTTAACCAATCCTAGCTCAGTAGTCACATAGAATGGAGCAATAGTAATAAACAAGTCGAACCCTGAGGAACTATTACTTAAATCTTCTGCATTGTTATTGGACGGATTCCTTACTTGTCTCATTGTTGTGTCAGCCCATTGCGACCATAGAACAAAACTAGCTGTATGTTTTGTAATGGGAGGTGTATGAGTTGGGACACTGAGGGCAGGAGGGAGGAGAGGGCAGAGGCAAACCTGTGGGGGTCATTTCAGAAAACAGTTACATGCACTTGACGCGCAGTGTTTTACTATAAAACATTATTATATTAATATAGGCTGTTTTATCAAAGATTGAACAAATAATAAACATAATTATATAGAAATGAAACACCTGTGTCGCTAATGAAAATTAACTGTAATTCACATTTCAAACATATTGCAATCCACACTTCCATACATTCTTATGTCGACATTTGTGCCACTCTGGGTGACTCTCTATGTGAAGTGAGTAAAAATATATATAGGCTACAATGTCTTACAGGTTAAATATAAATTTATTCACTCTTAGACTTAGGTGTGTCTTCTTTGTAATAGAGAAAGACGAAAGAGAAGAGGAACACTCCCACCATCATGGAGAAAGAGCTCACATAGTATGGGTATGCGCTCGGGATGAAGCGCTCGTACTGTGTGTGCTGCAGAGGGCGCACTGCAACCTGCAAATAATAATAATAATGTTGCTTAGATGAAGTAGAATATATATCAAAATGCTGTGGCCATTGATAATTGATTAATGGTTTTTTTTCTGGTTATCAATTTAACTGACAACTGTTTTGTTTATTGTGTAAGTTACAACAAATATTTAATTCATAACATTAAAGGTAAGATTACATCAGCAAAAATGTATATGCTCCAATAGCCGCATAAGGCGCATTGCCGTGTGGTGCCGGCTCAGAATACCACCACCCCATTTCCTCCCGTGGGCGTCGTAAAAGTCGACTAAGGGATTAGCTGAAGGATGGGCGGCAGCGTCATTCGAGTACATTAACACGTCAACTGCGATCGCCAACCCGTCTGCCAAGCGTGGCGATTATGGCAAAACCCCCCAATGAGACCTCAACACATCCATATCGATCGTTGTGGTGATCTTTGGGGGAGGCCCAGCAGTGGACTTTATTGGGCCGAAATGATGATGATGATGATGTTTGTAATCCCGGAATATTAGCACTTGTATGGTATGTCCATATTAAGAGTTCGTCAAGATTTCTAGCAGTGGACTTCATTCGGCCGAAACGACGAATAGCCGCATACTGACTGAGCGAGCAAGGCAATTGCTCGAACGAGCGAGCGAGGGGAATCACATGCTGTCCCGCCCGAGTGTGCCACGTCCCAGCGCCTCAATACCAGTGATGTAAAACCTACCGATTACTCGGTAGATCTACCGTATTTCACCATGAGCTAACGAAATACCGAATTTAGGTTTAAATGATGCATGAAATATAGGTATATATTTGTTCAAACTTAATATCATACACTTCCCATTGTGTAGCAGCACAACACAAATTATACAATAGCAGTGCCACAAAGGATAGTTGGGTATTCCACTTTAAAAAAAACTCCATGAGAAATACAAATAAAATGAGCTTTACAATGCACTTCCTAAGGAATAAAAAGATTTTTATGGCATGTGGCACATTACTAGTAAGAGGATAGACTAGAGAATTTTTGAGGGAGTTGAAAGATCCCGGTCGCTTTTAGTTTTTTTTTATAGCCATGTAAATAGCTTTAACATTGACAGCTTTAATTTAAGTCCGAAACTTTGCGAGTAAATTTAAAAAGACTAAATGGCCAATGTCATTAATTTTGAATTTAAAAAACTGTAATACAATACACATCTAAATAAGATTAAAATTCAGAGTCTACGACTTATACTTTTTTTAAAATTTGTATTTGAATTTAAAATTTGGGTATTTTTTTAATAAAACAATAAAAAGTCGCTGAAGAAGAATCCACAGGGCATGAGGAATGTTTAGGGGTCTGAAAGGATAGCAGATGACCCCCCCAGTCGACCATTTCAGTTTGGCACACGATGCACCAAACACCCTGTATAATGGTGATAGCAAATATGGTACGAATTCTTCAAATTATTTGTTCCCAACTTGTAATCTATTTTCAGACATTTTTTTCTATTGAATAGCGTTTAGGATTCCTTTTTTTTTTCTGTATAAGTATAGTAAGAATTATTATAAATGCAGTGGTGGCGAGGGCTTTCCGTACATGGGGCCTCGTGACGATATTGAGAGAAACTAAAAATGTGCATAATACATACGCTTGTCTCGGCTGTTGCGCTCACGGCAGTCGCGTGCATACATTTCAGACCGAGACTGCTTTGCGCGGCAAACGTCCAAGGCAGCTCGCTCAGTCAGTACGCGGCTAATCAAGAATAATCATAAAACAATATGTAGGTATATATCTAACCTGCGTTGAGTGATACAGCCTTGTATAACCAATTCTGTCGTAATCAACTTTGAACTGATAAACGCCCCAAACATCTGGAACCTTGAACACCGCCTCATAGACTCCATTGGGCTTCTTCTGCAGAGTGATACGGATGAACGGGTCTATGCGCACGAATTCCAGCTGGACATCGTTAGCGTCGAATGGCTGCCATTTACCATTCTTCAGCTCTTCAATTTCGATTCTGTACACCTGTGCATAGTATAAATCGTACAAAATATTCTTCAAAAATAGAATTATTTTATGACTCAGAGAATGGGGTTGAAAATTGTGGCACTTCTATTTGCCTCTTGCTCACTCAATATTGCCGTCTATACTTATTCACACATGCAGGTATGGACAACAAATAGAATGTATTATGTTTTTGTTTTTTAGGTTGACCAGTGGTGTTTTAAAGAGATTTTAATTGAATTTAAATTTTTATGTTCGATTTATTTATTACTCTTTTCAAGGGCTATTTCTGGAACTTTTTGAATATTAAAGTGCTTTCTGATTCTAAATTGCCAATCGCTTAGCCACTGCACCAACCAGATTATTGTCCACACCGTAAAAGTAAACGCTTGGTTGCCATGAAACTGTTGGTTCATGGTGATTATTATAATTACATAGTCTGCAATAATTAATACATATGCAATCCTTAGCTGATGCTGATTGCTGTCGAAATTGATTCTGTACCACAAAACTACACTGCCGACGGGCATATCACAAATATATCCTAGGCACCGACATATAAAAAAAAAAAACAAGTGAACACTTTTTCATATGCAGACGTTACTGCTGGCACGCGCCGCCATTTTCCATCATATTCTTTAATTGACTGAGTATACACAACAATTATATATTTAATAATATTTTTCTTTCAAACAATAAAACGGACACCAAATAAAGACAATTATTATATCTATAAGTATGTACATAAGAATAGCACCTTAATATTTTTATACTAGAACCTTCAACTGAGTATTTATATTACACCAGTGAAAGAATCGTAAAAATCTGTAATGTAGTTTCTTAAAAAGTCGCGCACATCCTAAATCTCGACTTTATTCCTCTTTGAATAAACATTTACACTCATATCTGAAGAGAACAGCTACATAACAACTATTATTTATTAAATCATATATCGTACTAATAACGTCATAATCATACAACAATCCTGAAGTACTATCACTACTATCAATATTCATACTCACAACAGTGTCAGTGATAGTGTAAGTTTTGGAGGACTCCTTCTCTCCCTTGCGGTGATGGTCCACACTGCGTACGCGCAGGCGGCCGCGTTCACCGAACGACCACTCGCTCAAGCGCACCGCCAGAGCTTTGTTACCAGACTGAGCTGAGTTTACTTTGTCACCCTGCATGAGCAAATCAATATTAGTAGTTTAATACTCTTTAGGCTAAAACATAAGTAATTTTTTGATAAGATGTAATATAGCTCTGAATGTCTACTTACACAGTGATATGTTTCTGTTCTACATATTATCCATGTGGTGTCTGGATTAAGAATAGAGCACCACTCCATCTTCTCCCATGGATGTCATAAAAGCCGACTAAGGGACTCTAAACTAGAGAGATGGGCAGCAGCATCTTCAACCCATCTGATAAGCATGGTGAGTACTTTCAAATTCCCCCTAAATATGACACAATAGTGGAAATCTATAGGGGAGGCCTTTGTTCAGCAGTGGAAGTACTTTGGCTGATATGATGATGATGATGATTCTAAATATTGTGGCTCTAAAATGTCAGGGTCATAAAGCGACGAAGACTTACATGGACTTTAGAGATGGCAGAGTTGAAGGCCTCATCAGAGAAGAAGAACAGGGAGCCACTGAAGACAATGCGGGCATTGTTTCTAGCCTGCAGGGCGGCAATCAGCACCGTTTTGCGGCCTACGGCGTGGGGGTACTCTTTAACCTGTGGGTAATAATAAAAAAAAACTATTCTTTATGAAACATTAGACATCTAGATCCTGTAATAATACCTATATATAATTTTGTGGATGTACACATTTTAATTTACGTGTGTTATATTTTGAATTAACAAATTTATTAAATTAAAATAGATTGGATTTTTTGTTTTGACTAGTATACCTGTGTGTACAACCAATCTGCTACAGTTATGTGAAAAACAAATTTATTTGGTAATAAATGCAGATTTTATTAACACATAGTGTCAGTACATACCTGGCTCTTAGGATTGTAGCTGTATGCAGTAGAGTCAGCAGTCAGGATTGGAAGGACTAAGCTATTGTCTTTATCTAAGATAAGACCAGTGCCTTCAAACAGCAGTGGCTGGGTGTTCTGTTCCCCAACTATGGTAGGTGCAGAGATTAAGTTTTTCGGCGACACCACAATTTTGGTGTGCTCACCATCATCAGACACATCATAGTTGAAGTGGTCAATCACGGCCGCAGATTCCTCATCCATCTAGAAAAAGTAGTTTGGTTAATTTTGTTGCATAAAGCATTACACTGTGGTGGATTAGAGGATTACAAACTTCACTTCATAGGCTGACTGAAATAGCCAACACACAATGAGTAAATATGGTGACCAATACTTGTTTCTCCTGTATGAGAAGCCTTTGGATTGCTATAGGACATTTACACATTCACATAGTTAGTTGATATATTATTATTATATATCAATCTGTCTGGAAACTTTACCTAATGACTACAATAAACCAAACCCTTGCTTGGCAATCCAACTGCGATATGTTCTCCTTCTGTGCTCTCCTGTTACCATTTAAAATAGAGATTGCCTCAGTCTATTTCCAATTAACTTCCAGGCCTTCCATACCTTGACTATGGCAATTAAATTAGAAGAATGATGAAATCTAAAAATGTTATACAACTTAAGCAGCCAATAATGTGATATGTGAATGTGAATCTGGTGGTAAAAAACAGAAATCTGATCAGCATGATCATGACATGTGCGAGGTTCCTAGCATGGTTGAAAGCAGTAGACAATATCTGTACAAACCACCACTATCATACCAGTACAGAAGAGGTATCAAAATCTGAACCTGTACCTTTACTTAACCGCTTTGCAATTTAGGTACCAAAACACACCATGGGCAGGGCACACTGCAGAATTGGTCCTATTTTTTTTTTCATATCATCCGCACACTCTTATTGCATTTATTTAAATTCTGGCTGACTTTGTGTTTTCTAGCTTGATAATTGTGTACAATAGTGTATAGGCAATCAACTTTAGTACACAGACTGGCAAATATCATGACCAAAAAGTGGCATAATGGGGGCATAATAGTTCAGAGAATTTAATAAATACATCATATATATGTATGTTTGTATATACACCATCTAAGACTTAAAAACCTGTGTCACACCATAGAGGTACTTAATTAATATTGATTAAATATGTATTATAGCAGTAGCAAAAAACAACCTTTAAGCATACCTGTAAATATACTGGTACCAAAATATTAATATAGATTAATATGAATGTAGACTTATATTTCAGTACCTTTATTAAAAGGGTATCACGATTACCACTATATATAACTACTGATATTTTTCAGTTATTCAGTCCCAGGTTTCCAGGTTCAGTAAAATTAAATTTCAGTGATTAATTAGCATCTTTTGTATGACTGTGACATAATAGTTGAGAAAAACCTTGATGTTACATGTGAACATCAAATGACAAACAATTAATTATTAATTAATCATTTGTTTTTTGATTGCAGCAGTAAAATCTAAGATACCTCGAATCCACATTCAGATGCAATCTCTCTGTACACGTCACCGGCGGCTGCGTTACCGGCCATGAGCAGGTTACCGCCATCATCAATAAACTTCGTAATAGCCTCTGTGTCGATCTGACCTCCGAACTCCAGCACCGAAGGCGCAAACACGATTAGGTTCTTGTATAAGTATTCCCCATACTTTGATAAGACTAGGTTAGGATCGTCCGCTAGTTTATATGTTAAGCTGTAGCCCCTGTCTGAAATGTATAGACAGTAAGAAGTGGATTAATTGACAAAACTGCATTAGTCTAAGTGGCGTGTGTCACAACGCTAAGATACATTAGTGATTAACTAAACCAACTGGTTTAGCTATATTACTTGGTATTAAAATTTAACCGGTGTCCCGTTGCCTTCAATTTTTATTATTACTTACCCTGCAAAGATTTAAAGAACTGTGAGTGAGTCTCCCTTAAGTTAAGATTATCAACAAGAACTAGCGTTTCTTGTTGAGCTAATGCTAATGAAAGGCTCGATATAATTCCTAAAATTAGTTGATACTTCATTTTTGAAAGAAGTAATTTAGCCGCACCGCAAAGCAAAATTTATTTCAATCGAATGACGTGTACGTATACTTAATTTGACGTAAATATCACAGAGAAAATAGAGACTTGGGAGTTGGGAATTTGGGATCAGCCGTAGACTGAGTAAGTGAGTATTAACTCCTATGCGACTTTCAAGACGATACACCGTCTATGGTACACTCGAGTTTCCGAAATAATACGCAACATTATAACAGGGTGGTACACGCAGCTACATATCAAGCTCCAATCAAAAATCAAATACAATTCCAGTATACGCTGATCTCGCATTGACCATTGTACAGGCGTTCGGTATGATGAGAGATCAGCGTAAACTGCTTTTGTATAGCTTGATGTGTAGCCATGTGTACACATGATGATAACGCCAAAAATGTAATTATTCATAATTTAATAATGTCTTAGGTTCATAATTTACTGTAAAATGTACTTATTAGAAACTATAAGTTGTTAGAAAGTCAGATCAGAAAAAAACCGCTGCAAAAGACATAATTATATAGATATGCGTTTTCGCCGCGAATAGGGATTTCCTACTACTTGTGTTAAGAGATTCTTCTTCTTCGCTTAGATTATGGCGTGGTAAGGGATTAAAAGTATTCGTTAAACTCTCGAACTTGGACTTTTTGTGACGTCAATGTCATAGCCAGAGCGCGCACGTTTTCGCACCGTAATATGACACGGGTCATAAAAAAAGGTCAAGTTAGAATTTTATTGCCTCTATTGTCATTGTGTAAACAATGTTGGGTTCTTTAGTTATGGGGCCATTTATTACAAAGTAAACAATACTCGCTTAAGGTATATATAACCGATAAACAAAATCAAAATTACTTTGAGTAAGTGCACAAACGACGTTGGTGATGCGCCAATCAGGCTGGCAGTACTGGCGTACATGAAGTGCCTGGGGCTCTCCTCAAAGTAGTATCAGTAGTAGTATCCTTTGAGGCGGTAACTCTGTTGGCACGCTTTCCACCTTTTGATATTCTGGTGGAGATTGATGCGTGGGTGTATCACAAAACACGCTCCGTCCGTCAGAGCGGTGAAGGCGTGCATTCAGGGGCGCTTGAACGCTTAAGATGGCAGGCTCAATGGCGTGCACTCGAGCTGTGGCGCGAGCGGCTCATGCTGCCACAGTACACAGCCGCTCTTCGGACCCACCAAAGGAGCGAGCGCGTCACATTCCGCCTGACGCAGGTATTCATCGGACACGGTTTTTTCGGCACAGTGCCACCACGGAAACGATCAGGATACCGCACAGCTCACGCTCGGAGGTTACCCTGCCTGGGCTGCCGAGTGGTGGAACTTGGTGGATCGGATCGTACAAGATCTCTATCTGCCAGTAGTAGTATCAGCTATGCTGGCAGACCATGAAAATTGGTGGTCTCCTTCTCGAGAGAGCATCATGCTCCAGAAGGAGGTACTGAGTGGGATCGGGAGAAGGCCGATCCCGCTTGGAGAAGTAGGACACGGAACAGGGGTAACAATCGCCGCGGCGACCGTGTCCTACACGCCTGAGCCCTCTGTCGTCTTTATATAGCGGGGGGCCTTGGGGGTCGCGAGTGTGCCTATTGGGAAACCTACGTACTCATACCGAGTGACCTCCGGGATGACGGCGGTGCGCATGTGGTCATGCGCCACCCACCGCAACACAGTGCATAGCCAGGTTTCGGGGGAATCCTTTAAAATCCCCCCGAGAAGTGCCTCTTTACAGTCTCCTTCCCTCCGCTAGAGGGGGTAACTGCTTTACAGTTATCTACCAGTGGGTGGCTCTAGATGGAGATTTTTCGAGTTGCTGGAGCCTTGCTGCGGTACTGAAGATGACCGCTCCGGCGGTTTTACCCGGTAGGAGTCCGGCATACCCTTCCGCCCAGGGCGGAGGAAATACTTGATGTATATCCACCAGATCAATATTCTTTTTTTAAAAAAGGTGCACAAATGACACCCTGGAGTAACATATCACTGAAGTAGTACACGATGTGTACTATTCGTACCCTTATGGCAACGCTGCTTGGCATGTGGGCTTTTTCTCTACAAAACTCCAACGAATGAAGCTATTGTCGATATGATGAAAAACAAAGCATCTTATGACGGCCGATCATTGATATATTACAAATAGATGCGCCATACACGAAGATTATTACACTACAGTATAGCGTAAGTTTTACTATACCTACTCCCAGTACAGCTCTCAAATATGCGCGAAGGAACGGAGAGAAAATGAAAGCCACCATGTGGCATACCGGTAGTTAGAAAGAGATGAATATACTCCTTTAGTTGCGTCAGGTAGCAGCGATGTCGTCCCGGCGACGGCCGCCAAAAGACCGCGTAATAGAACAAATACTGTAATTTTATTTACAATATAGATTCTACGCATGGAATGACGTTTTTTTCTCACAGTTGTACTATAATTCGTGCATAAACCTTATATAAACACAAAAATGCATTCCCCGTCATAATGTAGGCCCCGTCCGACTTCTTATATAAAGTTTTTTTTTCTTTTCAGTGCTTTTAATATTTTTATTCGTGTATGGTTTTGATGTCGGTATATTTTTTGTTAAAAAGTTTTATTTATTTGCAAGTTGCGTGAATGAAGAAATGTATTTAAAATTCATTTAAAAATGTACAATTATAAAAAACTGGTTATTTATTATGGACCCAGAGAGAGAGGAACTCACTATGCACGTCGATCGTGTCGAGTAGTGAAACTTTAGAATATTGTCTATCTGATTCTATCATTATACTCATTCTGAATTTTATCATTATAGCTTGGTTTAAGATTCATTGAGAATCTTTTCACTTTTTACAAAAGAAATAAAACGTTGATCTTATGTGTTAAACGTTCCAAGTGAAATATATTGGTATTCCGAAAGTCATGTAAGTTTAGCCCAACTAAACTAATCATCCATCCAATCCCATTAAGGTTTAAGCAGCTTAAGTTGCATAATAATTGAGAAATTACTCACGTTCTCGTAAAGGTTATTTTGTTTATTAACAACGACACACTGGTCGAGGGACAAAGTTTCAACACCTCGAACATAAACGTTGAGTTGCAAGCTTATCAGTTTTTATCGGATACATTTCGGTAAGTGTGTGTTAGAATTGCACGACTTAAAGCCCCAAGCCCGATGCATCATCGGACAATCAGACGGATGGAATTGCGCCAGCGTTATATATATAGAGGATATCCCACCTAAAGTGGGAGCAAAATGGTTGAAAACTTGAAACTTTTTGCTCCAACTTTTTTCATGCGTAGCGCTAAGGAGTCCTCCAGGCCATAGTCTGTCTTTCCGGATAGTTATAACCTGTGAGTCTTCAAGTCTCGAGTGAATAGGTTATTGTGAGGCAAGCGTGCTCCATTGTAGACAGCATTTTCACTAAATATCAGGTGACATTGGTGAAACAACTAACAAGCCTATTCATTGAAATAACAATGAAAGCTTAAACGGTCCCGTGGTGTTAGAATGCATATCAGTTTTAAAATAACGGTTTTACGAATCTCTACGTTATAATAGTTACAGCGACTGTAAGTGTACGAGAATTTGCTATCTGTGGCGCTAATTTATTTTGATTGACATTTCGTAAAATGATTTATTTTTGTATCTAAAGCCTGCTTTAATTTGCTTTAAATAAGAAAAGTGAGGACGCACGGAACATTGCATTAGGCAATCTTCCCTAAGTGTTTACAAAATGATCCTATCGCGGTCTAAGCACCGGTCATCGGTGGAAGTGTGTGCTGACTGCGGTGCATCAGGTCAGGGTGATGTTCCAGTTTTAGATGTTGTTTTAATTGCTCCGGTGCTAATTTCTTAGTGGTGATTATGTTGTTTGGTGGGCGTAGATCCATCATGGGCATCGATCAACCGTGGGCTCCTACTGTGTGCCGAATGCTGCAGTGTACACCGAAGCATGGGACGACACATCTCGCACGTTAAATCTTTGCGGCAGGGCTCTTGGCCACCATCGCTCTTGGCTGTATGTACTTATGAATTCGTTTTATAATAGTATCATCAAGACAGGTCAGATACATCAAATGTACCATAATATAATGCATGGATGTTGTTTTAATTGAGTGCTTAGTCATCTGGATAACAACTACTTTAATTAAACAATGAGCCTAGTGACAAATTTCTGAATAGGAGTTAAATTTAGAACCATTGTGAGTAAGCATACATAACGTACTGTAATAAAATATCTTGGCCTCGTACATTTTCTCTATATTAAAAACAACTATAAGTTAAAATTTTGTATTATCATAGATTTCCTCAGTTGTGTAGTAATTTTTTATTTGCCAATCTTACCATATTTGGCAGCCCAGTTGATGAGCCATAATAGGTCTGGTTTCGAGTCCCTTAGTCACCTTTTAAACCATCCATGGGAGTAGATGGAGTAGTGCTATACTCTTAATCTGGACAGCACACTGTGTTTACTACACTGATTTAGATATATTTACCATTTACAAAACTCAATAAGTTATTTTCTGTGTGTTTTTCCTCATGGGGCAGATGGTGCAAGTACTGACAACTCAGAATGTAAACAGCATTTGGGAACATTCCTTGCTGGACACTTCTGCACCTAAGCACCTTCGCAAGAAACCGCAACCCAAAGACCCCTTACAGTAAGGACAATGATGTTAAACTTTATAAGTGTTAATTAGATCAACCAAATTGTTTCATTTCGGCCGAATGAAGTCCACTGCTGGACACAGGCCTCCCGCAAAGATCACCACAACGACCGATATGGGTGTGTTGTGGGCTCATTGGGGGGTTTTGCCATAATCGCCACGCTTGGCAGACGGGTTGGCGATCGCAGTTGAGTTGTTCAATGTACTCGAAGGACGCTGCTGCCCATCCTCCGGTTAATCCCTTAGTCGACTTTTACGACACCCACGGGATGAAATGGGGTGGTGGCATTCTGAGCCGGCACCACACGGCAAGGCAAATTGTTTGCTATCTGATATCTGTTATCTACATGTAACAGAATTGTGTCAAGTAATAGTCTATCTTAATTATCTGTTCTGATTCTAGAGCAGAAACAATTGTATTAAAGAATACATATAAGTAAATTCAGAATAGTTTAAAAACGACTAAGATAAAAAAATCTATTAAGATGCCATAGCCTAATTTAAAATAACATTTTAGCCCAGTAAAATCAGAGTTCATTCTGGCAAAGCATCTGAGGTTAGCGTATGTGCTGAGAGCCCGGAGGGATGAGCCACCAAGCGAGTTGGGGCGACAGTTGCACAGTGCTGTCAGGAGCTTCTCTCTAGATACTGCCATGCGGCTCCTGGCACGGGGAGCTGATCCCAACTATTACAACCAGGTGAGTAGATTCAAGAATATTTTTAATCTAATCCAATCCACATATCATATCAATCACATGAGCTGTGAATGTAATAAAATAAATAACTGTTATTATGACTTAAATTTTGCTTAAATACGTTTAGGTGTGGTGTCCTGATTAAGAATATTGTGACTAAGGGACTCCCAACAAGAGGGAAGGGCAGCAGTGTCCACCAACCCTCTGCCAAGCATGGTGAAGATTGACAGATGCCTCTCAAAAGGACAACACAATTGGGGAAATCTATGGGGGATGCCTTTGTTCATCAGTGGGTCTCCTTTGGATGATGATGATGAGGTTTTCCTTCCTGTAGGTCATACATGCACTGCCTATAATTGCAACATTTACCTACATTAAACTAATGTTTCTAGTTGGGTAGTTTGCTAGTTGGGTTAAGGCTATATAGATAATTAGATATATTATAATGACATATATATGATATACTATGCAACAATACTGTATTTCATTTTAGTTAGTGCTCAAATTTATCCAGTCTATACCATGGTATTATGCAGGAGAAGGGTACAACATGCTTGCACGTGGCGTGTCGCGCTGGGCAGCCGGCGCAGGCCGAGTTGCTGGTGGCGTGGGGGGCAGAGCCCACAGCGCGTGACCACTCCGGTAATACGCCTGCAGAATGTGCCAGGTTTGTGTAGTAATATCAGGTATTAAGTGTATTGCTTTCATTATGTGATTAAAATCATTCATCAACATGGTTGTTAGGCTGATTGATCAAATAGGCTGTGATGAAGTCATTCTTCATCTCAATCAACCTCTTTCATGACTTCATACCGTTTATCTCCATCACTGTCCACCTCATGATTCATTCTTTATTTAAATCAAAATTCGTATTTAGTATGTGGTGTCGAATCGTTCTTCATATTTCGATCATTATCACATTGGAATCTAAACTCTAGTGGTTCGACACGCAGCTGCTCTGACAAATAGTCTGCCTGCAATATTACAATTACTTATTTTTAACTAGCTTAAATATATTGATAGTAAGCAATTATAAACATATATAATCATCAGCATAAGTGCTAATTGAACTTGTGAATAACAGTAAACCAATATAATATATCATACATTTCATTGAATCACAATAACTGAACTCCATTACTTGCTGCTGTGGAGAGAGCCGCCTAGTTGAGCTAACCGGGAAGGAAACACGGGGAGCCTTTTTTTAAACGTGGGGAAATCCTCTTGGACTTCCTCCGCCTTGGGAAGGGCGGAGGGGCATGCCGGGATCAAACCGGCTAAAACCCCACGGTGTCCTTCTTCTTACCTCTAGCCGAGGGTGAGTTGTACGCTTTTCTGCATTGGACCGCTCCCCCGGCAGGTATCGGCCCGTCAGTGATTGACGGGCCCCTTCTGTGTGCGGCCTTGTTGGCCGCACCTATCCTTCGAAGAGGCCATCTCGGGCCTGTTTCTGTTCGGGCGACGGACCGCCCCTGGTTCGTCGCCCGCAGGCCGCTCCTCATGGTGGCCGGAGATCGTCCAGCGCCTCACCCCGGCGCCGACGCCCGGTGTGTCTTCTGCGGAGGGGATCGGAGATCTCCCTCCGACCCCGCTCTGCCGCCTCCTTTGCTTACATCACTTCCTCGCAAAAGGCGGCGACGGCATCCCACGCGCTCTCGCTCCGGACGATGGACTGAACCACGGCCGGAAGCGAGAGGTAAAAACACGGAGAGCCTGGGGCATTGAAGATTCAATAAGATTGTAGGAAACCAAAAAATCCTCTTGTGTTAGGAGATGTGTTAGTTTCTTAATTGACAAAAATCTATCAAATTCGTATCTTGAATCATATAATTAGAATTTGATATGCAATTCTGAGCTTTTGATGATAAATGTTAATTTTGTTTTACCTTGGAGAAATGTATTTTTTGGCGTATGTTATATCAGACTAGGAAAGATTCAAAACTGAAATCAGGCCCTGCTTATAGCTTTCAATATTCAATGACGGCACGGTTGGGGCAGTGGCTGATACAGTCGGCTGCTGCGCACCGGGTCGTGGGTTCGATTCCCGCACGGAACAAATATTTGTACGATCTGCAAAATTCAAATTCAAAAGATTTTTATTCATATAAACCATTTACGGGCGCTTATGAATAGTCAGAATGTAGTTGCACGGTTCCAAGAAGTTGGTCCTATGGAGAAGAACCGGAAAGAAACTCCATAGTCACTATTTTAAAATTATTTTAAAATATTACATACATTGCAGTAGCATAAAGTTATGTGAGAATAACAATGTGCAGGTCAACTACCTTCCGGGTCTAGTGTATTGTGTGTGGAATTTGTGTTTGTAAACGCACCCACGACACAGGAGAACCCCAAGTGCGGGAAATGCTTAAAAAAAAAAAAATTGAATGAAAGTGACGATTTCAAATTTAACGACTTAAAAGGTATTCAACTACAAATTCGGACGTTATTGTGTTTTATTTTTTTTAAGAGCCGTGCACCAGAGACGCCTTTCTAGGTAACACGGGTACCTCGTGGTTATCTGAATAATATCAGTCGCTGGTGGAGGTAACCCTCGTGCCATATATTAAACGCGTGTGCCACCCCGGGCTTAGGGTTACCAGGGCCTAGAATTGGAAATCTGGTTGCAGTTGGTTAAATTCCTGTTTTTCTTTATAAGTCCAATTTTCATCCGGAGGGCCCCATTTTTATAGCACAAACGCACACTAAAAACCCGGTCTAAAGAAATCCAAGCGGAATGCGGTCTCGGCTCATAAAATCCGGTCAAGACCGGCTCTTAAAAGGCGATCAAGACTGGCTCTTAAAAGGCGATCAAGACCGGCTCTTAAAATTTGATCAAGAACGGTATTATTCGGCCAGACGGTAACCCTACCCGCTTTGGTGTCTATGTAGCGTTTTACACAATCATTTGGCCAGCCCACTGCAACATTAATTTGAGCTTGACTCTGGGCAAAACGACGTATGTGCCGAGCATATACGTATATCTAAATAAATACAAGATGCAGGGGTCTACAAGATTGACTGTGATTGTGGGTTGTCATACATAGGGCAAACAAAGCGTAGTATAGCCACCAGATTTAAAGAACACATAGCTGACGTCAAGCATAGACGCACCACAAAGTCTGCAGTATGTGAACATGCCTTAGGCAAACCCAACCATTTTCTTCGATTTGATCATCCTGAAGTCCTCGCGAAAGAATGTTTCGTGAGGCTATTGACATTAAAAAACATCATAATTTTAATAGAGACGATGGTTGGCAGGTACCGCCTGTTTGGAATCAGGTTTTAATAAAATCCCAAACAACACACCACACTAAAAACATCAAGACACTGTGAGTGATTACTGCGTGCATCGAAACAATTTTTAATTAGTTTTGTACGGTCGATAAAATAACTTTTTAAATCTGTAACGACGCTTGTCACGGTAGTCCTCCTGCGACCACGAACCCTGCAAAGTGTTTGAAACGTCAGGAAAAACAAAAATCAATAATACACGCGATTTAATCCATTTAAAATTGTTTTATTCTAATAAATAATTATATGAAATCTAAAACAAATTTTAGTATATTTTTAACACTTTATATAACCGGCTACGAATAGCACTAACCTATCTTATCCTGTGGGTGTCGTCAAAAGCTACTATGGGATTAGGATGGGCTGCAGCGTCCTTCAAGTACATGAACAACTCAACTGCGATCGCCAACCCCCGTGCCAGGTGTAGCGATTGTGGCAAAACCCCCCAATGAGCACACCACAAACCCAGATCCTTCGTTGTGGCGATATTTGGGGGAGACCTGTGTCCAGCGCTATACTATATTCGGCTGGAATAATGATATTTAATGTCACAAGACTAAAGACGCATTTACGTAACATCTCTCATTCTTTTTATTCATATATACGATACCGAGACCTCGGCAGGCGAAGGAAACAAAGCTATTACGCAAGCCGTCATTCACTTTGCAATTATGAGTGAAGACAGGGTAACCTGTTTTGTGTTGTATCTGAAGCTCGTTAATTATCTGCCTACGTGATCTCAACACTAGAATAGACAGTGACCTTTATCGTTGTTTTTTTATATGGTACAAGCAAGGTCTTTGCTGCAGTTAACCACCTACATGATTTTATTATGCTATTAATATGAAGTTCACATTCAAAAGCCGTGGTTGTATCCAAGATTTGAGACATACCAAATAAATAAATCCGTAGAAGAACTGAAGTTGCTGACATTTCTGAAAAAATTTGTAAACTGAAGTGGCAATGGGTGGGAACATTGCTCGTAGAACTGATTGTCGTTGGGGCAAAAAGGTTCTCGACTGCAGACTGCACCGGAAAACGCAGTGTGGGACGACCTCCAATGAGGTGGACAGATGACCTCGTGAAGGTCGCTCGAAGTCGTAAGATGCGAGCGGCATGTAACCGGTCGTTGTGGAAATCTGGGGGAGGCCTTTGTTCAGCAGTGGACGTCCTTTGACTGAAGAACGTGAAGGTATTTTTTTTTTAAAATGCACATACATCATAATGGAGCGACACCTCGTGTAATTCTAGTCTTGCGGAGCTGGACTAGCACTCTGCCAAACATTTTTATCGACTAGGTAATCATCTAATTTATAATATGCCCGTGTGCATATAGTATGTTTTACAAACAATTTTTATTTTGTGGTAATTGCAAAACAATGTCAGATATTTTATTATAAAATTTGATACTGTATCCCATGAAAGAAGTATGGACTTTAGCTAAACGAAATGTTGGCTGTACTAATTTAGTTCTATGTCTCTCTGCCAAATTATATGTCGATCACATTTTCTTGTATAAAGTTGTGTTTTTTCTAACGTACATAATATTTTCGTAAATATATTGACATGGTACTGTCATTATGTTGATGTTTTTGAAGAGTTCTCTCAGGTATTGCTACGCTGCACTTGGTGACCGATATACGAGGAGGGATCAAAAAGTAGTGAGAATGAGATAGAATATAATGACTATTGATAACTTAATAATTTATTTTTCTACATAGTTTCCGAGTCTCTCTACACACCAAGTCCAGCGGTTTTCCAAGGTTTCAATCCCTTTCACAAAAAAAGTTTTGTCTTGGACCTGCAAAAAGCTCTCCACGGCATCCATCACCTCGTTATCGTCTTCGTACCTGTTTCCCCTTAAGTATTTTTTCAATTTGGGGAACAGATAAAAATCGCTTGCCGCCAGATCTGGTGAATAAGGGGGATGGTCAACCAATTCGAAGCCAGCTTGCTGAATGGCAGCCATCGCAACCACCGACCTGTGCGCGGGTGCGTTGTCGTAATGAAACAGCACGCCCCTTCGAAGATTCCCTCTCCTTTTCTCTTTGATGGCATTCCTCAACTTGGGAATTAAAGCTGCATAATATTGGCCTGCAATAGTGGTTCCACGCTCCAGGTAATCAATCAACCATATCCCTTCTGAGTCCCAAAATATTGAGGACATAACCTTGCCAGCCGATGCCACGACACGAAACTTCTTCGGGGTCGGTGATGATGGCCGTTTCCATTGCGAAGATTGCTGTTTTGTCTCGGGATCAAAACATGGGTCCATATGTTTCGTCCATTGTTACGAAACAAGACAAAAAGTTTTCAGAATCTTCTTGAAACTTGTCCAACAATATCTTCGAAATGTCAAGTCGATTTTGTTTCTGACTGTCGGTTAACGTTCTCGGCACCCATCTTGCGAAGACTTCTCATATTCAAAGATTGTTTCAATATGGATTGAATACTTCCATATGAAATGCCCGTTTCTTGAATTAAGTATCGGATGGTACCTCTTCGATCGCTCAATACAATTTTCTCGACTTTCGCAACATTTTCTTGGGTGACTGACGTCGATGAACGGCCGCAACGATGTTCGTCTTCCGTGCTCGTTCTCCCTACTCGAAATTGAGAAGCCCACCTTGCGACAGTGGATTACGGCGGAGCAGACTCTCTTAATGTTGCCTCCAAATCGCAATGAATCTCTTGCGTCGTTAACTTTTTTAAACATAGGTATTTAATAACGGCTCGCACTTCGTTTTTCTCCATTTTCGTGAACACGTTCCGACACGAAGCAAACAAATTACTACATTCAGAAAAAAAACAAAAGAGAATTGAAGATTTTTTCTTTATTAATATTACAAATATGTATCTGAGCTCATGCCTGCCAGTATTTTTTTTTCTTACCATGGAGTATGTCGTTCTTACTTTTTGATCCCTCCTAGTATATAAAAATAAACGAAAGAAACTGATTTGGTATTATTTACTCTGGATTTACCCTTAATTTATTTTTTCTGTTTATCCAGACAAGGTGGTCACTTGGAATTAGCTGACCGGATGATGGAACTGGTGTACGAGGCCACGGACCGCATGATCTACTTCTTGACGGGCGAGAAGCCTGACCATGCCTCCGGTAGACACTATATAGTGCCCAGAGCTCATGATACGCACGAAATGACCGATGTTGCTAAGGCTGCGAGGGGCAAGTTACAGTTGGTATGTCTTTATTTTATTAATTATTTTTTTTACTTTGTCCCACAGTAAGATTTCTACAGGGTTGTGGATACAGTTTGTACTTAGACATAAATCTCACATGCACAAACACCCAGACCGGAAACAACTATCTGTGGATCAATGATATTACATATTAAAAGAAGTAGATATGTTACATACGCGTCAAAAGGAAGAACCAAAACTACCCCAATTGTAGCACCTCGCAATCAGTTCGCTTATAACAGGACAACGAGCACACACTGTCACAATCTATATTGTTTTATTAATTAAGTAATAACAATGCCGTCGTGCGTATAGAAAATGTACAAACTATCGAGTTAAAATAAATAAAGAACAAGGGATCTCATACCACACATGAGTAATAATCTATACCAAATAATAAAAATACGATTCAAATTATAACATAGAATAATATTCTTGAAGAAAACACAAGCCAAGCAAAGAAAAGAGACAACACATATTCTATTATAGGTGCGGCAAAGACATCGAGTACACGTGTTATCATTTTAGATAGCTAAAGAGATGTCGTCGTACGATACCGTTGTAGTTTTTGTATCTTCCTTCTTGCAGCATAGGTGTGCAGCGAGACTGCATTTTGCGCGCCATTTAGTATGGACATAATATATCTATGTTATAATATCATTGCTGTGGATCATACAAATATTTGTTCCGTGACGGATCAAACCCGCGACACGTAGCGCAGACAGCTAATTGCTTAGCCACTGCGCCAACCGTGCCGTCAAAATTCATGAATTAATGATTTATATTAAGTTTGGCAATTCATGTTCGAGTTGTTTATGAATTCGAAAGCATGTATCCCAATCACAGACAGAAAGGTGTCGACTATTTTCCCTATTGTACATGTATACAAGTATACGGTTGGTGCAGTGGCTGATACAGTCGGCTGCTGTGCACTGGGTCGCGGGTTCGATTCCCGCACGGAATAAATATTTGTATGATCCGCAGGTAGTTGTTCCGGGTCTGGGTGTATTGTATGTGGAATTCATGTCTGTAAACGCACCCGCGACACTGGAGAAATGCTAGTGTGGGGCAACGTTTAAAAAAAAAAAAAATATATATATATTATCTTGAATTTTGCAGTTGCCAAATCATCTATTTGAGGAGCTCGTTATGGATATCTACGACGAAATAGATCGCAGGGAAACTGAAGCAAGTAAGTATTAGTTACGTAAAATAGAATTTCCTATGAGTTTTCAACATAATGTTCATATACAAATCATAAATTTTCATAATAGGTGTAAAAAGACTTAACGAAAACGAAAGCTATATATTCTACCAATCATTGCGATGATTTTCTTATACGCACGGCTGCATATCGCGTTATATATAGGCTTTCCGTGCGATGAGAGATTAGCGTAAACGGTATTCTTATAGCTTGATATGTAGCCGTGTGTAGAACTGGGTACTGACGGGTTATGGAGATAATGGAGGGGTCAACATATGTTGTTTTGTCTCAATATTTGTTTCCGTTTACAAGAACAATTTCTTTTTGTATATCAAAAATATTTTTCTGTATGAACAATGTCATACTTCGCGTCCACCGTCCCGTACATTGCGCGCTACAGTAAACAGCTGTTTCTAATTCCTAAAAATTAAGTCGTTTCCCAGGAGATATCTCTACAGAATGCGAAGGTTTCGGCATGGTGCTGTGTCTTTTCACACCCACGCCATTAGCCGCGTATCTTCTCCATCATTAATCTGTTTTATTATTTTGTTTCTTTCTCTCACAGTATGGCAAACCAGCGCTTCAGGTCTGGAGCGTGCCGGCGTGGTCTTCTTACCGGTGAACCCCGCACTGTCTGCGCCACGTAACCAAGGTCGACAGAAATTGGCTAGATTGTCTACAGCTGAGATGGCGACGTTGTTAAGAGATGTATTGGTCGACGCCACGAGAAGACAGCACATCGCTACGCTACAGCCCAGAGGTGAGTTAAGTAGACAAAAACCGGTCAAGTGCGAGTTGAACTCGCGTGGAGAGGGTTTCGAAATTGTTGAATATATTGTCTATTGTTGAATTCGGTCTTGTACCCTTATCCTTTGTACTTATCCAAAGAACAAACTTAACATCGTAGTTGAAAAACATGTATTGCCATACATTCCAACCGTAAACGTAAGTTTGTACGTACTATATTGAAAGATTTACCATGTTGGGACAAGTTGGTGGTAAATTTTCGTCTACTTTCTTAAATAACTTTAAAACTATATATTTTAAAATGATAAATTAAATACATTTGAAACCCTCACAATAAGCACTTCCATTTGGAGAGCCTAGCTGATTGCAGAGGTGTCTTCACACTCACACAGAGTTCTACCTTTTTTTAAAGTGAAACTTCTTTAGCACCATTGTGATTTGAACATTCGATGAAACGAAAAGCGATACCAAGAAGAGACAAACATAACATAAATAGGGTTTCTGGTTTCTCGACCTTTTTTTATTTCTCGTCTTCTCGACAGGGCTTTCTCGAGTTTCTCGAGTATTTCGAGAAAAATTTAATAATTCACTATGATATTTTCCAGTTTTTGCTTTATTGCAAATTAAACTAATAGATGATGAGATCAATTAAATCAATGGTAAATTTTTAGTTACAAATTGTACTTACTAATTAACAAGTCAACATTAAACAAACTATACTCGGCTGGTCTGTATAAAAAGTAAAAGGTAGGGTAGTATTTAACTTTTTTTAAATAATTGTGCCCCTACCAGTGACCAAATGTACAACAGCCTTTAATTTAATAAAATATTAATTAGTAAAATTAAATCAATACAATTACTAGACCATATTTCGATAACTGTAAAAACCTGTTTGGCAAAACAAATATTTTGCTACCAACTTAAACTAAAAATAGTTTTTATACATCACACAGTCTTTCGATTAAACGAATCATAAGTTACTTGACTCGTCACGTGTTATAGGCATGTTTTTTTTAGTCGCCTAGCGCACGGAATTGATTTCCCGAGGCATTGAGGTTTCTTTTCCCGTCTCGACGGAAGATAAATTTTGGAAGAATTCTGGAGCAGAAACCCTAAACATAACAAACTTTAGTATATGAATTTAAAGTTTAGTTTCAGTTGACTATTAATGATACATTTCAATCAAGTCTACAGTATCTGCATATGCTACATAAAGATATAATATAAGGACGGATTATGCTAATCTAAAATTAATAATATAAGGACGGATTATGCTAATCTAAAATCCTGATTTGCATCGAATAACTACCTACAATATCGTATCCAATCAAACTGTATACGCATAATATCTAGATGTTGAAATATATAGTTTCGAAAACCGATATTGAATCTCGAATCTGATTTAGATACGATTCTCATAAAAAGCGATATGACATATGATCCAGGCCTAGGGGGATACTTATAAAAACGCCATCTATTGCGAATACCTTAAAGCAAAATGAAAGCTGGGTGGCACCTATCATTGAAATGGGTTCGAATTTAACCAAAAAGGTTAATTTATGTTTTCTGTTGAAAATACGTAAATAATGGTAAATAGTAAAATATACTTTAAATAAAGAAATTTGTATGTTTACGAATCTTACTTCAGCTAATATCTGCCGCATAATCTTTATAATGATTGATATTTTACAATTGCCACCTGTGGTGCCATCTATGGTTTTTTATAAAGACTGTTTATATTTTGTTCGAGTTGAGACCCCATGGCCGGAGGATGGGCAGCAGCGTCCTTCGAGCACATTTATAACTCAACTGCGATCGCCATCCCGTCTGCCAAGCGTGGCAATTGTGGCAAAACCCCCCCAATGAGCACACAACACAAACCTATGGGTTCTATACCCGACCCGGTCGTTGTGGCAATTTTTGTGGAGGCTGCTGTCCAGCAATGGACGTTTTTCTGCTGAAATGATGAAACAAAATATTGATATAGCTTAATATTTCAGCACCTACGTCTCTGGTGAACCCACTGCTATCCGCGAGCCACCTGAAGCATTTCTCTCAGATGTCGGACGATGAGCCGCTGTATGACTCCGTCGCTTCCGATGAAGACTACGCCGCGTTGGTTCCTATAGACTTAGATGTGAGTTAACAATAATAGTAAATTACAAGAATACCAAAATTAGAGAAAGTTAGAATATAAAATATTTACTCAGTCAAACATACTTATATATGTGTTAATTAAGATTATCTTGAGCTGAACCCAGCGAACAGCAATTTTTATCATCCATATAATCGTTCAGGGTGTAATACGTCTTTTGGGCAAGTATGTGTTTAATATTAGGTTTAAAAGAACTAAATGGTAACTCTAGTAAACGATGTGGTCGTTTATTGTAAAAGAGAATACCGAGCCCACAAACGAACCATGCAGTCTGTGTAATCTTTGGTAGGGAACGCACACATTGTGTCTATATCTAGTATTGATGTTGTGAACGTCACTATTTTTGGCGTACGACCTTATATTTTGTCTAATATAAGTTATGTTTTTTTTTGCTGTCTTGCGATCGGTCTGTTGACCATAAGCAGACGTTTTGTTGGGGTGTAGTGTGTTTGTTAGGCACACCCAACCAGTGTTGAGTTGCCTTCATGTCTATTAACTATGTGGTCCTATGGTTGCCTAGGCAAGGAGTCCCATATATGCTGTCTTTTAAGCCGTCGTTTAGGCAATGGGTCATTTAAGAATGCTGCAAGCTTGTTTTTGTGTGTTATAATTCTGTTTTTGTAGGACATGATCATGTGTTTGACTTCCTCTTTTACAGAAGGCATTTCCAAGTAGTCGTGCAATTCAGCGCTTTTTGTGAACCATGGTGGATTTGTAATGGTCTTTAAGACATTGTTTTGGAATCTTTGTAAGATTTCTATATTGCTGGTTTTTGCTGAGCCCCAGATCTGTATCCCATAGGTCCATACTGGTTTAAGAATTGCTTTGTATATCAGTACCTTATTATTAAGTGAAAGTTTAGAATTTCTACCTAGTAACCATTGCAGTGAACGGAACCTATGGTTTAATTCATCACGTTTTTTTTTAATATGGTATTTCCATGTTTGTCTGCGATCAAGGTGGAATCCAAGGTACTTCACAACAGTCTTGTGCGGGAGTGTATCTTCGCCTAATTTGACTGTGGGGCAATCTCCACGTTTCAGTGTAAATGTAATGTGGTTTGATTTTGAAGCACTAGCCTTGATACGCCAACTGGCCATCCATTTGTGTATCTTGTCAAGATGGATTTGTAGTGTTTCTGATGCCTCTTCTGCCTTTTTACTGGATGAGAGCATGGCAGTATCATCAGCAAACGTTGCCGTCGTTACATTTTGTGATTGCGGCACATCAGCGGTGAAAATAAGATACAGAATTGGCCCCAGTACCGAGCCCTGTGGGACTCCTGCACTGATATTGTGAAGTTCTGAGTTTGCGTCATTCACTTTGACAAAGAACGTTCGACCTTCCAGGTATGACTCCAGTATCGTAAAGATGTTATGCGGTACATGTTTCTTTAGTTTGTACAACAGACCTTGATGCCACACCTTATCAAAGGCTTGCTGTATATCTAAAAACGCCCCAGCGCAGTATTCTTTGTTTTCTAAAGTGTTTCGTATCTTGTCAGTTACTCGATGAACCTGCTCTATAGTAGAGTGCTTGCTTCTAAACCCAAATTGGTGTTCAGGGATGGTGTTATTTTCTGCAAGTATTTCATCCAGACGCGTTTTAAGAAATTTCTCAAAAAGTTTTGATAGTATAGGTAAAAGACTAATAAGCCGGTAGGATGCCGTCAGATGTGGAGGTTTTCCAGGTTTGGGGACTATGGTTATCTGGGACACTTTCCATACTTTGGGATAAACTGAAGTTCTTAGTATGCCATTGAAGAGTATAGTCAGGAAGACTGTGGCTTTTCTTGGTAGCTGCCGTAGTACTTCTGAAGTTATCAGGTCAAAACCGGGAGCCTTCTTTGGTTTTAGAGCTTGAATAGTCTTTCGTACTTCAGATGGCGTGCAAAACCTGACAGGGAGGCTTAGCTGCAGGTCGCTGTCTAGGTATAACTTTATTTCTTGGTCCAGAATTGTATTAGAGTAACCTTCATTTGGTGTAAAGACACTTTCCAGGAATTTTCCGAAAGCCTCAGCTTTTTCCTTATCAGTTCTCGCCCAGTCACCGTCCTCCAATGCCAAAGGGTGCTGTGGTAAGTCGGGTTTTTGTGCTGATTTAAGCATTTTCCATAGACAGTATTCATTATTGCCATTTGGCATAACTTCTTCTAGTTTATGTTGAACTGTGTCATTTTCGATGTTTTGCAAGTATGTTTTTAATTCCGCAGCTGCTTTATTATATACTGTTTTATCTTCAGCGTAGCGTGTGCTGTGCCATACTCTTCTTAAACGTCTTTTTTCTAGGACTCTTTTCTTAACATCTATGGGTATGTTGCGGCAAGTATCCTTTTTGTAATCATCATTAAAGGGTGTACTTAGCCAGGCTGCCTTCTGTATTATATTTGTGATGTATATAGCAGCGTCATTAATATTATCTTCAGTTTTGAGTTTTACTTTTAGGTCTATGTTATCATCTAAATACTTTCGGAAAGATTGCCAATCTGTGCGTCTATTGCAGAGGTAATTATTATTAGACTTTTCAATTATTGTAGTGCTAATTGTAGCAATAATTGGTGTGTGGTCTGAGGAACCGTCAAGGCAACTTTCGATATTCATGTAGTTAGTATTCAATCCCCTGTACACGAAGAAGTCCAGCAGATCTGGCATCTTTTTAGGATCTGATGGCCAGTGGGTTGGTCGGCACGTGGTGAGTACTTTTAGGTTGTTTTTATCAATACTTCCTTTCAGTTCTCTCCCACGCGTTACAGTGAGCCTGGAGCCCCATTGGATATTTTTGGCGTTCCAATCACCACCAACAATTAGTCTACCGCCCAGTGATTCGAACATATGATTGAAGTGTTCTTTTGTTATTTTATATTTTGGTGGGCAATATATTGAGGTAAGTGTTAAGGGTCCCAGTTTATCTTGCACCATTACAGACGTTGCTTGTATATGTGGAGTTATATACGGAGTAAGTAACTGATGTTTGATGTTTTTTCTTATTATTATAGCTGTTCCCGCATGTGAGGTACCATCCGGGTGACATGATGTATATGTAGAATATTCCCGTATATTAAAAGACTTGTTTTCTGTCATGTGCGATTCCGATATTAGTAAAACATCTATATGTTGGTATTTTAATAGGATGGTGACTTCTTCTTTGTTATTTAACAAACCGTTTATGTTCCATGTTGCTATTCTTAAAGATTCCATTATGGAGCTAATTTGCTAATGACAGTAGTCAATAGGCTCATAAGTGTACCTATTTGTTGTACGAGGAGATCCAGCTTTTCGGCTTGCCGTATGAGGAGATTCTCAAGAGAACTCGTGATTGAGCCAGCCGTTACTTGTGCATATGTTTGATCTACAGTTGCTGGTTGGGTAGCTGGTACGTTGATGTTGATTTGGGGAGTTCTTTTTTCATTATAACTATTCCAAGTCGCCACATTTTTTGTTGCGTATGTTTTTCCGTTATTATAGTTTTGTTTCTTTCTCTCCTGGATTTCAAGAAAGACTTTACATCCTTTATAGTTGGCGGGGTGGTCTTCGTGACAAAGGGCGCACTTACATAGTGTAGTTTTATCTTTCTTAAGACAGTCTGTGGTGTTATGGCTACCTGCGCATTTGACGCATCTGAACGGCCTCATACAGTTATTGCGCGTATGACCATACTGCTGGCATCTTTTGCATTGGACTATGGTCTTTTTACGTTTAGGGTCTTCTATCGTAATGCAGGTATTGTAGATGTAGCGAAGATTTTTTATCGCTGCATTGTTGGGGCTTGGTTCGAGATTCACAAACCAGGTGGATAAGGGTTTTTTAGATGACCCATGCTTAGCGTTAATGATTTCGCCTTTAACATGGTTCCCAGTGCTTTCAACCGCTTCAATGATAGCTTCGACTGGTGTGGATGAATGGAGTTTCTTAATAACAATTCTGTACGGCCTTTCATCTTTGCGTGTGAATGTGTGTCCGATCAATTTTTGATCTCTAATTACTTGCATTAATTTCCTATGGGCTTCAACACTGTTACAGCTTACTCGTAGTTGAGTACGGGTTACGATTTTGTAAGAGTATTCGGTTTTCTGCAGTACACCTTCAATTAGCTCTGTTAATTTCCCAATGTTTTGGACTGCATAAAGGATGATAGGTGGAGGCTTACGTGGTTCTGCCTTGTTTTGATTGGGGGGGTTATGCTCCTCTAATTCTACGTTTAGCATAGAAAAGCTGTTTTGTAGTGGTATTTCTTCAAGATCAGAAGATGGGGTCCTGCTGACCCTTCTACGTTTGTTGGCCCCTGGGGTTTGATGTTTATGGGGCACTGTATGCCATTCCTTATTCATGGGTTCGTTGTTTCCCCGATTTGGTTCAAGCTGGCTAGTTCCTGGGATTGGTAAGTCCCCTAAAGATGAGTGTCTTGTTCTTGAGGTTGTAAATAGACTAGGATGGAAGATTTGCTGTATCAGTTTCTTCGGTGAAGTTTTATACCTTTCATCAGTAACATTGACTTGGTTTGGAGCCTGATTTTCCACTCCAATCAAGTTTCTACCATTTCCAGAGTTCATCATAGAAAACTACTTTAATATTGTGGCATTATTTTCCAAACGTCAGATGACATTCTGACATGAGATGTTTGGCTATCAAAAATAAAATAAAAATGTTTGAGGGTGGGTGGATAATTTGTCGAAAACTGTATGTTACTATTATATCTTGTTCACTGTTTTTAACTATAATCACTGAACACTTTACGCCACTAATAGTTTTACACTGATATCACTTGCTAAAGTTCACTTTAGACGCATTTCCAAGCTTAAACAAGCGTTCCAATGCACAAAATTACTTGAATCTTCAACAGCGTATCTATGCGTGTTGACAGTTCGATGTCGAAAAAAAAAGTTATGTTGGCAAAAATAAACTGTGATGCAACAGTGAGAATACCAATGTCCTTGAAATAATCCCTAAGAGAAACCCTTGCACCTAACTGATATATAGCTCGAACAGCTCGTTTCTGCAGAATGAACATACTTTCAATGTCTAAAGCTGTGCCCCTAATAGAATTCCGTAGGACATGATACTGTGAAAATAACTAAAATGCACTAACCGAGCTGTGTCCACGTCAGTAAGTTGTCTAATCTTTCGGACAGCATAGGCAGCAGAACTGAGCTTTCCTACGAGGCATGACATTTGTGCCCCCCACTGGAGTCTATTGTAATACCTATTGTAATACCTAGAAACACTGTGGTATCTACATATTCGAGTTTCTCGTTATTGAGAACAATGTTGGGTCCTAGATTCTTTACATTCGGCATTGTGAATTTAATACACTTTGTTTTCTTGGCATTCAGTACTATGTTATCACCGTAAACCAATGTGTAATCAGTGAAAGTGCACTGTTTACTTCGTCAAAATGTTGTCTATTTTTCTCGTCAACGTCACACCTGTCTTGTAGAAAGTACGGTAAATCGTTAATATATACAAAGAACAAGAACGGCCCCAGTATCGAACCTTAAGGCACGCCTAATTTAATGGGCAAATGATTTTGCTCCATAAATATAAACGCACTGAACCCTATGATCTAGATAAGATTTAATGACAGTGCAATGTTATGGACACCATAACGAAAAAGTTTTCGTAAAAGCGTGTCATGGTGAACGCAATCGAATGCTTTCGAAAGATCACAAAACACTCCAATTGCGTTCTTTGAGTTCTGGTACACCTGCATCTGTTGTTGAACGACCTTTCGTGAAGCCATATTGTTCCAAGTGAAGCAGGCTATTTAGATTAAAATATTGTTTTGAAACCCAAAAAATTTGTGATTATATTAAATTACTTTTAAACGGATTACATCGCGCATAAATAGATTCTCATTTTTCCTAACGTTTCGAACACTGCAGTTTTCGTGGTCGCAGGATCATCAGCTCATGTGTAGAATCTGTTTAAAAAGCTTTTTATTATAAGTAATAATCCCGAAAACCGTAGTCATATTACTATTTAAAATAGTGTTATATATATATATATGTACGAGTATATCATTGTATGTGTCGACTCTGTAACTATGTGTTAAGTGAACACAAATGTAATATAATTTTATACTATTAAATATAGTATAAAAGTTTAATAAGTAACAATTTCCTCAAACAGTTATCGACTGTGGTGCCACGTGCAGGTGCAACCGTATCTTCCACGTACAATCCATCACTTCCTATAGAGCACTCGTCGATTATTGACATGCGACGCACACAATCACCGAGCAGTTTAGCACAGAGCACCATACCAGAACAGAATACCGAAATCGAAACATTGAAGAAAGAAATACACACTAAAGACTCCACAATTACCGAACTAAAGTATCAGTTGAAGAACTTGCAGACAATTGTTGAACAACTCACGAAGGAAAACAGTGTTTTAAAAACCACAAGCAGCGTAGATGACGACCAGAGTATGACGTCACAAATGTCTATCAATGACAGTAGTAGCGTTCTAGAAGTTTCCAAAGCTCAGGAGAGAGGGAAAAGTCTCGAAACAGAGCATTTCACCTGTGCGGAGGACATTGACGGGAAACTATCTTTGAAAACCGCGCAGCGACCGGTCAGTATGTATGAGACTAGGGAGGGACCAAAGAATAACTGGCAGGTTACTAAACACCAGGTACTAATCGTTATTAATTACACTAATTACTTTACCGCTGATACTAACCAAGTAGTTAAGGTGTCTAGAGTAGTATCTAGTTTAACTTCGTTAACTTGAGTAAAACTTAAATAATTAATTATTGTACAAACATAATGATTATTATCGCCTCATGTGTATCGTCCCTTCTTCATACAAACATAAATTTGATTTATTATGAGTGTATAGTGTCCCACTGTTGGTCAAAGGCGGCCCTCTCCACCTAAATTTTTCTTAGTCTATTGCCAATTTGTATATCTTTACATAGAAACTCTACTTATACAGCTGTCTCCTGTCACTGTATGTCCTTTTATATGAATTGAGACGAAGCCTATTGTTCGCGACAAACCGGCGCAGGCGCCGGCGGGGGACTGAAGGTATTTTCTATCTTTGTAGAAAGGCTTTTATAGGGGGCTCCAGGTCGTCGTACACGGGAGCCACCTTATTTTTTCATATGTCCCATTGGAAATTCATCATGAACTTCCTCCGCCCCGGGGAAGTACACGCCGGACTCGTACCGGCTAAAACCACTGGGGCGGTAAGGCAGGACCCCGTATGATCACACTAGAGCCGCCTATTGGCGCCACGCCTTTAGGCACATCTCCGGGGGATGACTAAAGCGGTCTCCCACTCTAGCAGATGGGAGGCGACTGTAAAAAGCCGCCCCCACGTGGGCGACTCTTGGAGAATTCCTCCGAAGCTTAGCTGCTCGGCAGCCTACGCAGGGCACTCCTCGAGCACGAGCTGTGCGGTATCGTGGTCGCTTCCACAGTGGTGGTACTGTGCCGTGACTTCGCGTCCTGTCCTGTGCAGATACGCACCGAAACAATTGTGCCAGGTGAATACCTGCGTCAGGCGGTAGGTGACGCGCTCGCTCCTTTTGAGCCGGGCTCCGAAGTGCAACAGGACGGCCTCGACGACGCGGTTGGTCACGAACTGCAACCAAACCGAGAAGCTTGGCTCTGCAACGCTGAACGCTTGACAATAACGGCCACGGAACGCACCACTCCCTCGTAGCGGCGGCGAACTTCCTCTCTTGGTCCCCGAGATTGAACAGCAGCCGGTGTAAAGCACCCACTACCCTCTCGACCCGGACACCAAGGCGCTCGAAGTCGTCTTCGAAACCCCAACGGCTGTCCAGAGTGAGCTCCAGGTACTTCATGTACATGCCTACTATATGATCACCAACGCGTATCCACGAACTGGGTGGTTCTCTGCTTCGCGGCAGTGTGTAACCATTGCGCCTCGGTTTTGTGAGGCGGTCTCCACAAATCCTGGGCGCAGATTGCGGCCACTACAATTAACCAACGCTTGCTCGGCAAGCCGGATGTTTCCCTCGGAAGACTCCTCGCTGGCCAACACAATATCGTTGGCGTAACAGACTAAGCTGACGCCAGCGGGGACAACGACACGTAGGACCGCGTCGTACGCGAGGTTCAATAATAGTGAACCGAGAACGTACCACTGTGGAACCCCGCACGTAATCTCCTTCCGCTCTACCCTACCGTCCCAGCAGAATGATCTAATTCCACAAGGCAGCTAGTCTCCGAATAACGAGTAAGCGTAAAGCGAACGTCTGCTATCGTTTAGTTCCCTCACATGCTAATCTCAAATTTGGCTGTGCTGTCTGCTGGCAGACGCCCATTGTTCACTTTTAAATTTATGTCATAGTGTTGCAGAAATTGTTGCGAAAAATCCGATTGTTAAGTATCCCATGCAACCATGACCTGCTATCTTACGACAAAAAGGATTAACGACCAAGTTGTGTTAACCGAGGCTTGTTCATCAGTTGACGACGCTATCGAGCCTGGAGCGGTCGCTCTCTCCGCTGTCGCTGGCAGCGGAAGGCACGGCGCTGCCGAGCGCCGAGCTGGTGCAGCGGCGCGCGGAGGGCGTCACGCGCGCCATCGCCGAGCTGTGGGCCGCCGCCCGCGAGCAGCACCCGCGCCTGCAGCAGCGCGGCGACGCGATCCGACATGCCGTGCGCGCGCTGCTGGCGCTGTTCCCGCAGGTGACTATGTGCTGGGCGACGTGACCCTCTGTATCGGAGCTGTGGGCCGCCCGCGAGCAGCACCCGCGCCTGCAGCAGCGCGGCGACGCGATCCGACATGCCGTGCGCGCGCTGCTGGCGCTGTTCCCGCAGGTGACTATGTGCTGGGCGACGTGACCCTCTGTATCGGAGCTGTGGGCCGCCCGCGAGCAGCACCCGCGCCTGCAGCAGCGCGGCGACGCGATCCGACATGCCGTGCGCGCGCTGCTGGCGCTGTTCCCGCAGGTGACTATGTGCTGGGCGACGTGACCCTCTGTATCGGAGCTGTGGGCCGCCCGCGAGCAGCACCCGCGCCTGCAGCAGCGCGGCGACGCGATCCGACATGCCGTGCGCGCGCTGCTGGCGCTGTTCCCGCAGGTGACTATGTGCTGGGCGACGTGACCCTCTGTATCGGAGCTGTGGGCCGCCCGCGAGCAGCACCCGCGCCTGCAGCAGCGCGGCGACGCGATCCGACATGCCGTGCGCGCGCTGCTGGCGCTGTTCCCGCAGGTGACTATGTGCTGGGCGACGTGACCCTCTGTATCGGAGCTGTGGGCCGCCCGCGAGCAGCACCCGCGCCTGCAGCAGCGCGGCGACGCGATCCGACATGCCGTGCGCGCGCTGCTGGCGCTGTTCCCGCAGGTGACTATGTGCTGGGCGACGTGACCCTCTGTATCGGAGCTGTGGGCCGCCCGCGAGCAGCACCCGCGCCTGCAGCAGCGCGGCGACGCGATCCGACATGCCGTGCGCGCGCTGCTGGCGCTGTTCCCGCAGGTGACTATGTGCTGGGCGACGTGACCCTCTGTATCGGAGCTGTGGGCCGCCCGCGAGCAGCACCCGCGCCTGCAGCAGCGCGGCGACGCGATCCGACATGCCGTGCGCGCGCTGCTGGCGCTGTTCCCGCAGGTGACTATGTGCTGGGCGACGTGACCCTCTGTATCGGAGCTGTGGGCCGCCCGCGAGCAGCACCCGCGCCTGCAGCAGCGCGGCGACGCGATCCGACATGCCGTGCGCGCGCTGCTGGCGCTGTTCCCGCAGGTGACTATGTGCTGGGCGACGTGACCCTCTGTATCGGAGCTGTGGGCCGCCCGCGAGCAGCACCCGCGCCTGCAGCAGCGCGGCGACGCGATCCGACATGCCGTGCGCGCGCTGCTGGCGCTGTTCCCGCAGGTGACTATGTGCTGGGCGACGTGACCCTCTGTATCGGATTTGTGGGTCGCCCGGGAGATGCTGTGCGCGTGCACGTAACTATGTCCTGGATGACGGGACGCCTCTGGATCGGAGCTGTGGCGGACTAAAAGTACCCTTAAGAACTAGAAGAACCTAAGAACATTGAATATTAAACTTATTTCTTAGCATCTTGAGGAGTTATTATTTGCCGCTGTTATTTCAGTCCACAACACCAATTTTCTTTTATTAAAGTAGCCTCAGTTTTTTTATATATAGAATATTAATAATATATTATGTAATGTGGATTAATTTCGGAATCTCACCCCAGAGTTATCACTTTTTTTTAAACAAATTGAGTTAATTTTAATTTGCGAAAAAAAAATCTTTGTTTTTTAGCTACCAATCGTTTCTATATAAATTAGACGGTTCCAGAACGATTAAAAAGTCCCGCGTTATATATATTACCAACTTATCTCACTTATTTCTGTACTTACATATTAATCCAGATCATTGACGTTCAACAGACAAGCTCGGACCGCGAGCTGAACCTGGTGTTAGGCGAGCTACGCACGGCATGCGAGGAGGTTTCGCTCGCATGCTCAGCTCCGTCCCCTCTCAACGAGGTGCGTGCGGCCGCCTACGACCTCGCGAAGGCCACCAAACTGTTAGTAACGCACTTCCAACCAGACTCATAGCGATCGCCTCTCTGCTACTACACGACCGTGTAGAGCTCACATGAAAAGGACTTTCATAAGAAGAAATTAATGTTAAACCAAGACTTGTGTTCTTTCATATAATTCGTATGGACTATACGAGTAATTACGAGCGTCAAGTTGTTGTGAATTTGTGTCGAATTTGCAAAGAAAGTGCAAAATGAATTAGATAGTAATTATTAATAGTGTAACTTTCAGTTCGTCGGTCGGAATTATCACTTGCGTATGCGCAAGGAGCTTAGCAAGAATTTCATATGTGGAAAACAGAGGACTGCTAATCTTTGGGTAATATTTTTGGGGGGTGCACCTGATAAACAACCCCTTAGCTGAGTCCATAGTCTATACAGTATTTATTAATAAAGAATAGAGATGTTTGGAGAAAAGACACAAAGGTCGCACTGTTCGTCGAGTAGCATAAGTATTCCTCAATAAAGCGGCGACTGTTTACTGTAATCCGATATTACAAGTAATTATTTCAAGAGCATCCCAGCTGAGACGATCCAGTATTTAATTGAAATTCATATTAAATATAGTAAAGAGAACGCGTCCATAATATTTAAAAAGTAGCAAGATCAATTCTGTCGTACATAAGTTAACGTAAATTCGTAACTAAACCCACAAAACTGACTGACTGGTGTACTGCTGCGTTTCGAGTATTTTCTATTCATTCAAAATCGCTGTAGTATTAAACCGTTAGCTATCTAAGTTATACTAGGTTTACAGGCACAAATACCACACACACCCAGACCCGGAACAACTACCTACAGATCATATAAATATTTATTTCGTGCGGGCATCGAACCCACGACCCGGAGCGCAACAGCCGATTTTATTAGCCACTGCTCCGACTGTATTATTATATATATACTGTATATTATACTTTATAGACTTGTTACATAATATTCACCCATGTGGTGTCGGGATTAAGAATATAGCACCACTCCATCTCCCCCGTGGATGTCTTAAAAGGCGACTAAAGTCCGGAATTAATAATAAATCTAATCCAAGATCTTTGGATTTCGGATTACGGATATGTCTGTTTTTTGTGTTAAATGTGATCGTAACACAACAACGGATGAATTTCAAAATCTTTAATCTGACGATTTTAGATTAGATTGATTATTAATTTCGGCCTTAAGGGACTAAACGAGAGGGATGGGCAGCAGCGTACCTTCTGTGAAACAGTAGCCATACTGCGCTTACCAACCCGCCTGCCAAGCGTGGCCACTACTGGCAAGCTCCCCCAAAATAACGACACAGTTGTGGAAATCTATGGGGACGGACTTTGTTCAGCAGTGGACGTTTTCTAATTTCGTTGGCTCATATCTAAACAAATTAATAAAATTGAAGTGTCTGTTTGTAATGTCAAAATAACAGCTTTTTACTAAATGCAAATAAAAGTATACATAGTACATATAACAAAAAAACAATATTTAAATATTTTGTCTGTCTGTCTGTTTGTTCCGGGTAATCTCCGAAACGGCTGGACCGATTTTGACGGAACTTCCACTGGCAAATAGCTGATGTTATAAGAAATAACTTAGGCTACTTTTATTTTAGAAAATAATTAGGGTTCCGCGCAAAAAATCCTTGAAATCCAATATATATATTCAATGTCAAGTGTCTATGTCGAAGTACTCTAATATTCTTTTAAATTAAACGCATGTGAAACCGCGGGTCCCAGCTAGTTATAAAATAAGTAGTTAGCCTTGTAGCAACACTTTTGTGGCCCTGAAGCTTTATTTTAGGACTAAATAAAACATGAATTAAAAATATATCGGACAACATTTATAAATGTCGATCGGCGTTGTTGTGGGAGAAATAAATCGAAATGTTACTTTACATTTTTTGAATCGACTGTATTGCTACCTTACTTCAAAGGCGAAACATTATTTAATACTTAACAATTTTGACATCAATCTCGTACGAAATGAACTTAATTTTAACATTGCAACACGTATTCACCTAGTTCACAAATTTGGGTCCTTTAGAAAACTTTGCCAAAAGCTGTTTGTCGGAAGATTTTGACTTCTGGAGTCTGGACATAATATTAAATATCGGGAGAATGCAAACAAATCCCGACCATCTGGCAACTCTAGTCGGACGCCAAGGAACAGTTTCTGGAAATTATTTTTGCGTTAGAAAACTACACCATTTAACCATGGACAAGGGCAAGGTGTATCCTGTGAAGTTCAGCGAAGCAATTATGAAGAAAAACTGAACCACCAATTGATGATCATAAAAAGAATTTGTAAAATCTGTAAATGTTTTAAGCAATGTGGTCATCATTTGAATATCTTTAGTACCTACACGTTGTACATCAAGACAGATTTAAACAAATGTAATACTATGACTTTACATCACATGGACTGTTTGCGACGTCTAGAGTAAAAGAGAGGTAGTTAAACAAACTCGCATATTGTGGCTAAAGTGTCTTATGATTGATAATTTAACTCACAATCGTGCAACTATTGCAATATACAACCAATGAGATTATTTACTCCGCCCAGAGATTTAACAGCACATATACAAAATATATCTTCATGCACCTACCCCTATATGGTACTGGCAAAGTTATACAAGTTGGTCTAGAAAGGTAGTATGTATCACAAATCTAATTAACTATGTTTTTATAAACGAAATAAATCCTAATAGGAACGTATGTTGTATACACATTGTAAGTAATTATATGATCTCGAGAACTTTGACAAAATACTATAGGATTGAATTGAATTTATGAGTTTCGATTGCGTACAGATTAAGTCAGTGGGCAGTAAAAATTAATTCATAACCAGTTCTGCAACTAGCTGACTAAAAAAAATCTATAAACAACAAAAAACATCGCTGATCCTGACTGTAGTAATCGGCACGGAAGTGGCTATATCTCTACTCATATTATTTATTTCCTACACTTTTGCAGATACTGATATAGATAATAATTTGTGTTAACATTGTAAACTACATATTCTTATTTACAAAATTGTTGTCATCTGTAACAATAAAATATTAAATGGTGGGTTATTACAAAATGCTTTACGCTTTGGATGTATCTAAATATAAATGCGTCGCATACAGCTAGGGGTATGCATAAAAAATGTTAGTTCAAATATGTACAACCTCGTTATAACCAACGTCAATGTAATAATAAATCTTAGTATTTAAGCTTTAAGGTTGAAAATTATATTAGTTGTGTAACGCTAGGTAGCAAATAAAATGAGTTAGTGATGAGTTTAAGTTCGAAAATAAATTGAAAGTTAAGCTAGAGAAGGCATTATAGTTTATTAAGTTTTTTTAATAAATTAAATATTTAGACATGTATAGATGCATTAATTCTAGTTGTTGTTGTAAATACTCGACTGTGCAAACGTTTAATTATTTGGAGTTAAAATTATTTGCATCTTGCGAAATCAGAGCTACGTACGAATTACGAGCATAATATGTGAGTACACATATATTTAATACTGTCATATACTAACTGCCTCGAGCATGTCACGTAAGTACATGCGTGACTATGTATAGATGAGGATTATTGTTCTAATCCGTTTTCGGAATGTGTATACACATATGGATTTTGTATCAAAAAAGTAATATTATATTTATAATAAGTTTACATAATTATTTATTTTTATTTCAAATGTATCACTTTTTTTTATTGGTCGGGTCGAAATACCTCGTGTACTACCTCCCCCCCGGAAAAGGGCGAAGGTGAATGCCGGACTCCTACCGGTTAAAACCACCGTAGTGGTCATCTTCGGCACCGAAGGGAGGCTCCCACATGCACACCGCCGTCTTCTCGGGGGTCGCTCGGTATGAGCACGCACAATCCCCAAAAGGCGCACTCGCGACCCCCAAGTCAAATGTGTCCCTTGCAGTTAAAAAGGTATTAAGTTTCAATTTAGTTTGATTTACGTGAATCCGGATGGGTATGCAAACTTTGCAGAGCTTTTAAACAAATACTTTTGTTTTTTGGATATCAAAATGTAAGCAAATGCATATCATCTCATTTACGGATACGGATATCCGTTACAACCTAGTTGTTAAATTTATTCGGACGGATACCAAATATTAGATCACTACTCAGTAGGATACCGAATATCTATTTTTCTATATTTATTTTTTCGTAATTTTAACTTAACAGAAAATATAAAATTGACTAAAACCGCCAGTAATATTAAATCAAATAGATTTTTATGTTTGTCTATTTATTTGATCGATCTGGATGCAAGATTTATATAAATTAAAAAGATTGACAGACAGAAAGAGAAATCAGTTGTAATTTGAGTCATAAAATTAAGCATCATAATCAAAGTTAAGGATAGGCCGCCATTAATGGCAGCCCAGTTTGTAAGGGAAAGTGACATATTGTCATGTATTTGCGTTGGATTATGATGATTTACCAGTACACACCGTGATGCCAAATTTGCGGAGGTAAGTTTGAGGAATGTCTAATATGACACAAAAAGAACTGTAAGTGAGTCGACGCTAACAATAAAACCTATCCGGGCGAATAGTTTGACCGAATATTCGGCTATTCGGCCAGGCACCCGGCCGAATGTTCGGTATAGGCCCAGTACTCATTGCAACAGTTTTAAATATGTTGGGACCACATATTATTGCTTGTTATTGTATCTATATGTAGAGGTGTGTAACATTTGTCGCTACTACATTAAAGAACATCACTAAAATTCGTTGTCGTCTTTTGAGAATTGCATTAATTTTCCAATTGGCCACTTAAACATATTAACGTTTTATGTATACTTCCTATCGTGTCTGTGCACAGTCGAGTTATTTGTGTTAGTATATACCACAATGTGATCATAGACGTGGTAAACCCAAGTGCCATGCCCGCGGGGTATTAAACATGTTTTCTTGTTTCAAATTGGTGTGACCAAAGCTTTTTCTCTATAAAGTTAATTGACTTAAGTTGATACTTATTACTCTACTGTCACAAATCTGCATTTCTCTACTTACACTGTGTCATTCCATTCAATGTGTTCTATCGTATGTAATGTTTCTAGATATATGTCATATAATACTTCAACTTCCTTATATTAACTTAATCTTTTTACAGTATTTTGTTATATATAAGAAATTGAGTCTAGTTACTATGAAATCGCATATTTCAAAATCAGCAATGAACATCATAAATCAAAACATTAATGTCAACTTTAGATTTTATAGCTCAAATATCATATCAAATACCGAGGGATACCGCAGGGTTCTATTTGAAGGTTTTGAAATATGCGTCTCCTATAGTATTGATAACTACGTACAGGTTCTTGATACGTAATAGTTTCTCCATCCCAGTGCTCCTTGGTACCCAGTACACACTGAATTTTGATAAAAGAATTGTGCCTAAATATTTTATATTCATACATTTGTTAGAACAACCTAGATAAGTTTAACCGTTCGTGGATTTTATATGAGCGTTTCATAATAATCTATATTACGTTGTTAGGTATTTGTATAGATAACATTTACTATTGTGGTTATTATATAATGTATAACAATATTAGCTTTCGTACTCTGTATAGGTATGTATAATATACGTATGAGTATTATGTGATCACTTTATGTGCCAATGTTTATGTAAAAGACGTAGAATAGTAAGTGGTAATAACTCTAGATGGGATCCTGTTTCTGTGTTTGTGCATATTGACACAATCCCACCAACACTACATAGCTATACATTTATTATCTACTACGGTGTTGTCCGAGTGTGTACGATACACCATCGACCAAAATATTCAAAGCTGACGCCAAGTTCCTTGGTTTTATACTGATACGTAACTACGATAAAACAAAATATCTGATGACAACGCTAGTGGAATAATTAGAGCGTGTCGTACGTTGCTCACATCTGTGTAGCACGTGGAATCACTATAAAACATTAAAATATCCAATGAAATAGGTAAATTTATGTATGAAGATCTACAGTTATTTAAATAGATATTGGTTGTAATCACTAAATATATAATAACAATATAGCAACAGAAACATGATCTCAAGCCGTATCATATGAAAATTATTGACATTTTTAACGTTTAACATATTAAAATATATTATATTATTAATTTTGAAATCATTTATTTGTTTCATTTTGTTAACCTAAATTGATTACAATATTAAAATGATAACAATGATGTTCGTTCATGTAAAGTATTATCAAACAACTTGACCATTATTAGAAGCTTATAATATTGAGACAGGCACTTTTTGTTTTCCCTCTCTATCTTATACGTTTATCTTTATCGCACATCATCTCTTTTCAGTGAGCTATAGCCTGGCCAATACCCTTGTACCGCGCCTTAGATATGCGAGCAGCGAGGCTGGGGGCGCCGAGCTCCCCGCGCATACCTAAGGCGCGGCACAGCGGTATTGGTCAGGCTATAAGAGCTCCACGCGCCTTGGTATGTCAACGCCTTGAAGATTCCCGTTGTGTTAACTTGTGCTCTTCATGTTGACATATTACGAAGATAAACTTGTCTAATTCTAAATATTGAGTGTGGCAGCACGACACGTAAGTTGCGCAAAAATATTTTAACGGTTTTGCCGTCCGAGATTAAAAAATTAGCATACATATTTTCATAAATCTTTCTAACGCTTGTTTCATTTTACACTGAACGTCACGAATCTGATGTTGTTTTTACGTCCTTTAGGGTTAAAATGTAATCGATTATGATATTATAATCCCTGGTTTCCTACGGCGGGTACGTCCCGGGCCCTAAACAGCAAAACAATAATCAAAGCTCGAGTAGCGCTATTTACGAGGTCTTAGAGTTTCTCTAGGTCTCTAGAATCTCTACACACACCACTGTAGCAGTAATGATCAAAGATATGATAAAGATTATTCAATCTTTTAAAAAAGAAACGAAGGAATAGCCTAAACTACCCTCTACCCATATTAGTTAGATATTTCTGATGTTCGTGACCATTACGGTGATTTTTGTGTTGCATCGCAGATCTTGTATTTTAAATACCCGATTAGTATAAAATCTTTCTCGTATAATTGAAACCAAACCTGAAAGAGCCTTCAGTACTGTCCGAGGCTCACACATCTATATTAAAAAGGCCGGCGGATGCCGCAAAACTTGGCTTGCAAACACAGATGGATTGCTTCACAAGCAAAGCAACCTATTCACCAGCCCTCGCAGAGTCAAGACCTAGGACGGTGGTTAAATCATCCAAGGACAAGGCGCATGAAAACCACCGGTATGAAACCCATGGAACTTAACCAGGCTTACTTATTATATACATGCATGCCTACATTAACCCACCTTCGTGGGATGGATAGCAATACACCAACCATCCTCAAATGTTCTGTACGAACGAAGAGGTGAAGACATTCGACAATAATCTGCATTTGCGGGATGATATCTACGTACTTGTTAGATGGCTTGATGTCACAGAGCCGATGCCATAGAGTGTTCGAGACTCGCTTGTACTCGTATCATCTGTGTTAAACAAAGGGTAGTATTTAAACGTGAGTGACTGTAAATCAAATTAAGTGTGCCAAAAATACTGAAAGCTGTTTACAGAAATGCTAAGTGAGCGATTTACAGCAAATACTCTTTTTTACTATTTTTGATTCGTGTTAAGCCTAAATTATTTCGTGTGTAAATACAATAAGTTTGCGGCATTAGGGTGGCTACTGTGACAGTTTTTTTCTTTATGTAATAATAGGGAGGCAGCTGGTTAGGGCAGCAGAAAGGGTGACCAACCCGACAAACTCACCTGCCATTGGCGGGGCCGGGGGTTCTGATGCTTTGGGCAACACGGCAACCATTACTGGCAGCAGCTCCCAAAGTAGAAGTAGGGGCAACCGGCCGTGTAAACCTAGCAGGAGGCCAGGTTTCTACGCAGCGTGACCCAAACGCAAGGAGACCACCGGGTAGGGACGAAGCATAACGGGTGCGCAAGCACAAAAAGCCTAGCAGAGCCCAAAGGCGACGCTTGGCTCTACTAAGGCAAGAAGCGGGATTTGTGGAGTCACTCCCACAGGCCGTAGCCCGTATGCCGAAAAGACAGGGTAGAAAAATTGCCCAAAAGGACCAAAGCAGGGTCCTTCAGGGATGCAGTGGCAAAAACTAGGGTGGCCATAGTTGTGGAGGACCATCCTGTTCAGACCCTAAAGGCCGAGGATATCGAAGATATTCGGGACCTCTTGTGGGGAAACCTGGTGGGAACTTCGGAACCTAGACCAATCTTCGTCCTAGGAAACGGACTCACGACAGGCGTACTACAGGTAGCGTGTGATGGTGAGTCTGTCACGTAGCTGCGGACACTTCAGGGGAAGATGATCAGGGACGGGGCCCTAAGTCTACGTGTAATAGATGCCAAGGACTTGCCCAGCCCAATGAAGATGGGTCCAGAAAGGCGACCATAATACAAGAGCTCGACATGCATCGGTCGTTAAATATAGAACCTAGCGATTGCGGAGCGGAAGGTCGTGGACCAAACGGTTAAGGTGTGGTCGCTCGTGGCATTATACTGTTGGATAGGACTACGACTGACTACATCAAGCAACAGGGCTACAATCTGCACGCGGGGATGGACCGGAGCTACTTTAAGCTCCTAGACGATGGGCTAAAGCGCCCCGTCTGTCGCTCTGAACAGATTACTGACGCCGTACCCACTTCCTCGGATCTCGGAAACGCTGAAGTTTAAAATACAGATGGAATGGACGATAAAGGGGTGAGGATAGGTGACTGAACCGCGGGTGGATAATCTGGCCTCATCACCACATTTGATGAGAACGGATTCTCACGCTGGGATTGGACAAACTGGGCATTGCCTCCTCACCGGCCATTCCAGACTATATCGAGCTGTTGGCGGAGACTGACGAAGGAGCCCAACAGCACTAGTAGGCACCATCACAACCATAGGCTATTAAGATGAGCAATTTAAAAAAGATCCGCCAGAGGCAGCACTAATGGTAAACGTGTTTCGTTTTCCCTATTGACAGTAACTTTTTGCAAATTTCAATTTTGCTCCGGGACATCATCTTCCGTTAATTCCATTTTTACAATGTAAAAGTAAAACCGATACCTTAATATTTGAAATGAATTCTATACCACTCATAGAGTCTTAAAATATTTTCCATTATTAAAGTAAGGCCCTATGTATACACTGGGGGTAAAGATAACAAATATAGTAGGCACACCTAAGAATGTCTTGCTGTTTCAAACGCCAGGTGTCTATAAAATAAATTTCAGCTGCAGTAGTTCATACATGGACAAACGAAACGGACTATTGCTGAACGCGTCAAAGAACATATCGCCGCTGTAAAAACCGTAAGACTAGCAAATCACCGATTGCACTAATCACTGGATCGAGTTTCATCGTCCAGAAATCCTCTCCACCGAACACCAATACTATTCAAGAATCGTGCGTGAAGCAATTGAAATCGAGAAACATCACAATTTCAATCGAGAAGACGGTTTCAAGTTATCGTCGACATGGAATCCAGGGATTAAAATAACACAACCTCGCTATTCGCAGTCAGTTAATCATAAGGACACATCTAGTGTAGCGTTTTGCGGCCCTAAAATAAATAAAGAAAAAACGGGGGTGGATGAACACGATGATGATGACCTCACAAACGGAGTGATATCCAGGAAACGACGTCGTTCGCGCAGGGCACACTTATAAATTATTTTTAGACTTTATGTAGTTAGTCCTATGTGAAAAGTCGCTTGAATTGATGGCCAGATGTCTAGTAATTGCTCTTTGTATGCTTTCAATGCGAGTGTACTGCATAACACGGATTCCACACATAGCTGGCATATTCAAGATGCCTGCGCACCAAGGTTTGGTAAAAAGGCAATGAAATGCAATAGCAAAATGGTGTGCTGTTGTTTAAAACCTCTAGTGTTACGTTTCAAGAACCCCAGCATCTGTGCTGGTGTTGTACTACTGTTTTTTGCCATGTGAAGTTTCAGTTTACTGTTAACGCCCAGATCTTGGATTTCACAAACCTCTTGCAGAAATGCACCACCAAGCTCGTACGCCGTAACAAGTGGCTTCATCTTTCTGGTGAACTTAATATGCAAGCATTTACTAGGGTTGAGAGTCTATTCTATTGCAGCGAAATCATTTTAGAATCTCATCTAAGTCACTCTGTAATAGGTGAGAATCATCTTCAGACATTATCTTTTTGTATATCTTTAGATCATCGGCAAATAAAGACACGTTACAGTGTTTCAATTGGTCAACCACATCGTTAGTGTACATTAGGAAAAGAAGTGGGCCCAAATGCGATCCCTGAGGAACTCCGGTGTGAGTAAAATAGGTACTTGATTAAAATCCCTTGGCTAGGGTTTCTTTTTTAAATTAGATTCAAACTATTTAAAAGCACGCCACCCATACCGAACTTACCCAACTCAAGAAGTATTGTATGACTACTTACCAGCAACATGTTCTACCGTCACGTAGCAGCCCTCCACACGAGAGTTGAGCTACACAGTTTGACATGGGGATTTTTGAAGTGCCCTATAAATCGCTAAATCGCACATCTTGTTAATTATTATTGTAACATAAATGCTCTACATAACCTTGAAGTCCCTATGAGCAAAAGTATAGTAAAAGATTTTACAAATGAGTTTAATTTGTCTTTACATCTGCAAAATTACTTTCCGCAAACGTTTGTAAAATATTTTAACTCAATAGATGTAAGATTCGAGAGCTAAAGGCAAAAAGGCCGTTGTTGAGCACGTTCGTCAGTATTGTTTAATGTTTTAAATATTACTAGCAATGTAGGCTGCGGATTGGTGATAACTGGCTCTAAATCGCCACTGATTCTTACGAAATGTAATACAAGCCTTATCCTCTATCTTTGCTTTCATTTTGGTTTGGTAGCCTTCCCTCACAGGTCGTTATCTATCCAAAGCGTCACACAACTGTTCCACATCCTTGAAACAGTGAACAAAAGTTCATATTTCAACATCACAATTACTTGTATACAGCAATAAATTACATAATAAGGTGTAGTTACTTCGCAAATGAAACGACGAAAAATGAAAAATATTCTTTATCCATTATAAAATTTTCACACGTTCATAATAGGTATATATTTTTTAATAATAATTACATAGGTACATAATTACGTGATATTCAACACAGGTCGGTAATATGGCCTCGATTTTATTTTGTATGTTACATTACAAATAGCGTATTTTAAATAATTGTAGTAAAAAAGCTTAAAATCATTCTCTAAATAGCTTGTCTGATTACTGTTTTCATTACCTCGTAACGTAGTGAACAATCGGAAACTAAAAGTACGCCGTTCAAGGCTTTAGTTAATTAACAAAAATAATGGTAGGTGGTCAAGTAGTTACCAAAAGACGTAAACAAGTAGCTAGGTTAAATTGATTTTGATAAAATATAATAGGGAAAATAAAATATACATCAAATTAGGCACGAAATTTCGTATAAACTCTGTACCTTGTCCATGTGGTGTCCGGATTAAGAATATAGCACCACTCCATCTCCTCCCGTGGATGTCGTAAAAGGCGACTAAGGGAATCTAAACGAGAGGGATGAGCAGCACTCTTTAATTGCGAATAATATGTATATTATTGTTCATGACTGTACGGTATACAGTACATAATACTTGCCTCAACAGATTTGTCCAAAGAAATTGAATGTATTGTCACTAGCATGTATTGTGACTACTACCGTTAAATTGTTACGTACATAATAAAGTAGATACCATGTTTGACCCTGACTTGGTAATTAGAAACGGTGTTGTAGAGGAATAACTGAAAACATATTCTCCTCGTAACGTTTTCATCAAACTAGTTTTGGAATACGAAGTAACATAATATAAATACTTAACCTCTATTATACCGTGAATGAGAATTATTTAGACTAACCATGATCGTGGGAAATGACAATAAGAGAGTAGCAGTTATTATTTAAATATATTACAACACTTGCGCAATTTTTTTTTTTTTTTTAGATTAGAGTCTTATGGAACAAACTGCTATACTAAGGTAATTTTGGATACCCTAATTATAGGAACTGCTACAAAAACATGAGAACCTATAGGACGAGAATCGAGAAGAATGTTGAGGGTATTGCTGTTGCTTAATATTTTTATATTGTATAATAAATAGTGTAAGCTCCGCTGAGAAAGTGCAAACAGTCCATTATTTGAGGCAGTCAAATCCTATAGTTACTCGCTTACCTACTAAATCAATTATGCATAGTTAAGTAGGTAAGTAGTGCCTTAACTATTTACGTTTGTACTGAGTACTAGTTTAACTAAATTCTTCTTCATAAGTTATTCTAGGAGGCTACCATAGAAAAGGTAAGGAAGAATAAATATATTTATGTATAAAAAACAGAATGCAGTGCATGCTATACAGCTCAATAACAGACAAAGTGAAGATCGTACAGTCTCTCGTTTCAAATCTGCTCAAACCACTTTGATCCCATGTAGTTTAGACAAAATATTTCAAATATTATCTCTATAAACATTTGAACTGTTGAATGCGCTGTAGATTTATTGATCAATGAACTAAAATTACCGGCCTACAGTATGGGCATAGTATAGAGCAGCCGCGCTTCACTTTATACATACGAGTTAAAGATTTATACAAAATATGGTAATCCCGACTTAAAATTATTTTTCATTTTCGAAGTATTAGCACTTGTGTGACTAAGTATTATGCTCAGTAGAAAGTTACTTTTTGAGTGACTCGTAGCTAAATGTTTAGTGGTGACTACTGATATGGCTAAACTTAATTTATAACAAATGAAATAGCTCAGGCACTATAGCTAAAGTGCTTACTAGTAGAAGTTTACTTAGGTAACTGTGTTATATGCATAGTACGGTCATGGGGCTCCTGAACCAAAGACTTAATAAAATAATTTTAATAAATAAAGATTGTATTACAGATTTTCCCTTACCTGCCCTCTTAGCAAAATTACGCCTTTGGTTATATGTTGTCTCGATCTTCCTACAGAGATAATCCGATCCAAATTAGAACCACTTTTTATTATATATTATTGGCTTCAGTTTACGCGCATTTTGTTTCGGTATTAGCTTTTATATTCAAGTATTTGCTTTAGTTTCTACTTAACTGCCTCGTTATATAGCTATCGTAACGAATACTGATACCATGGATAAGTACATGATTCTGGAACCCTCAGCATTACACCTTCATCAGCATCGATCTTTTCAGGTTCTTCAACTCATTTCAGGAGGTATATAATAAAAAACTACTATCCTAACACTATTTTGATTAAACACAAAACATATTTATTATCATAAAAAAATTACATAAAACTGCAATATAAATATAAACTAAACGGCTGTTGTTTCGCTACAGTTCACGGGTGAGGTCATCGTTCGCAGTAACGTAATAATATTATATCCTAGTACTATAATCACGTAGCGTTTTGTTCGCTATGTTTACGATACATTGCGTGCTCAAAAATGTCTAAAACTGTAACTTGATTATTTCGGAGATAAATGGCTTTCCTATATTTATTATAGACCAAAGTAACCTCTACCCAAAGTTTTCGATACGTTGTCACTTAAACCCTGTATGCACTCTGGTAACCAAAGACTCTACGAGTCGTGATTATTCCAATACTGTGACATTCGTAAATATTGTTTGTTAGTGCCTAAGTCACTAACAAAAAATTACTTTATGTAGATATGCAGAGGTAGACTTTCTATAAGACTGACTTGGCCCGGCCTAAGGCTGCCAGTCGCGGAAAAGGTAAAAGGCGCGGAGCAGGGGACGGCTGGTACTACACAGTCCGTGTACCTGTACATATCACAATTTTAAAAACCTCTCCACTAACTATGCAGGCACTGTCTGACCCTAGGGTGGCGCATGCGTGTAGGATACACGCATGATTCCAATTCCAAGTCCAAATTAATAGACTATACTATAATTCGTAGAAAAGTTTTGGTATATAGGAAAATAATATCAATTTAAAATTTTCTTTCCTGAAAAAGCACAGAAATTAATGTAACCAGGTGAACTCAAACTCTGTTACCAGTGATGACATATGGAACAGAGACGTGGTCACTCACAATGGGCCTCATAAGAAAGCTCAAGGTCACTCAGCGAGCTATGGAGAGAGCTATGCTTGGTATTTCTCTACGAGATCGAATCAGAAATGAGGAGATCCGTAGAAGAACTAAAGTTGTCGACATAGCTGAAAGGATTAGTAAACTGAAGTGGCAATGGGCAGGGCACATTGCTCGTAGAACTGATGGCCGTTGGGGCACAAAGGTTCTCGAATGGAGACCGCGCACCGGAAAACGCAGCGTGGGACGACCTCCAACGAGGTGGACAGACGACCTGGTGAAGGTCGCTGGGAGTCGTTGGATGAGAGCGGCATGTGACCGCTCGTTGTGGAAATCTAAGGGGGAGGCCTTTGTTCAGCAGTGGACGTCCTGTGGCTGATATGATGATGATGATGAACTCAAACTCTACAGTAAAATTGAAACAACAAACTGGAAAAAGCCCTAGAAACTACATAATGTTTCCGCGTTTATGCAAATGTTTTCTTTGAATTGTTTATGAAATAAAAACTTCACTCGCGTGTCGGGAACCGTTTTACATATGAAACGACTACGTCAGTGCTATTGTTTTATTTTAAAACGCGTTTAACATTCTAGAACCAAATTGTAACGTTTTTATCACCAGAAGAAATGCTCAATACAATTTACTCAAAAGTATAAGGTATTCAAATCATATATTCAGTAAGATAATTGGTTTCAAATGTTCCAAAGATGCATTACGATATATATTAATCACTTCAATATAGTGAACGAGTGGATTAAGATACTCCTGAATTACTAAACACCGACATAATCTAGATTTTGAGTTTCGCGAGTCATCTTAACCGGAACCTTTTCCATATTCTCTTTATTTTGTTGTATTAATATATTAACTTAAACTATTTCACATCCATGGTACGAACTTAATGTAGGTACTGCTTCGGTATATCATTTGGTTGGATTAACAGAAGGGAATGGTTTTCAAGAGCACTTCCATATACAGATGGCTTGGTTTCCACCAAAGTATATGTAGCATATAGTGGTGCACTCGTAGGTGATTTCGAAGCCGTAACTTTCCCCGATGACGACGTGGAAGGATGGCCCGAACTTCTTGTCCATAGACTCCTTGACCATGCGGGCGGCCAACTCGTTGTTTTGCGAGTACTTTTCACAGGCTGTGACGGATAGCTCTACCGCTTCGATGCGCATCTCCTCTGACATATCAGAATGCTGAGGACAAATAGAACTGTTAGACGGTTTCGTTACCAGTATTTGCTATATCATCATTTCAGCCGAAAGACTTCCACTGCTTAACATAAGCCTCCCCCAAAGATCGAACAACGATCGGTCTGGGTTTGTGCTGTGTGCTCGTTGAGGGGTTTTGCCATAATCGCCATGCTTGACTGCCTGCGACCGCAGTTGAGTTGTAAATTTACTCGAAGGACGCTGCTGCCCTTCCTTCGGTTAATCCCATAGTAGCCTTTTACGACAGTCACGGGATGAGATGGGTTGATGCTATTCTTAGCCGGCAAGGAAATTTATTTATTTGTTACATACTTTAGTTTAAATAATAAAATAAAGGCCTCACACTTGAAGCCGAGTGGGCTTCCAATGACTCTCCATAGTATTCAAATGCACAGCATTATCATCAAGCACGGTTTTGATCGCAATAATACAGATCATTTTACAAGCTAGATATTTTTCTAAAGTTGTAGGTCTTATATTAAATATTACTCCATGATAAAAAAAAATGCTTCATATTTTATATTATAGTACCTGGATGACCGAGCTTTGCTCGGTATTTTCGTGTTACTTAACAACGCCATCTGCTGTTGTGTCGTTAAAGCAATTAGTTGCTCACAAAAAATAGTATTATTATTCGCCAATAGATGTCAGGAAGAGTCATATTTTTCAGTTGAGACTACTCAAACGCCTATAAAATGACATTGTTAAAAATGATTCCTAGCTAGATCGATTTATCGCCCCCGAAACCCCCTATATACTAAATTTTATGAAAATCGTTGGAGCCGATTCCGAGATTCCAATTATATATATACAAGAATTGCTCATTTAAAGATATAAGATTAAATAATAATATATTAAATCCCCGCCAATCCATCACTATAGATACTACCGTCTGTAAATTTTACATAACCGATTGACTGAACACGCATAGAAGGGAGATAGTACAAGCTTGAGTCCACCTGCCAAAACAAACAGATGAAGCATCGCGATCGAAGAATGCGAGAGCTGTCGGCGAACAAGCAAATGTGTTTACTTACCGCCGGGAGAAATTTGTTACCGAATGTTGACTTAGAAATGCTATTTGTTATACAGAGACAAATAAATAGATTACACATCTTTCCTTTCCATTTTTATTTTCGTTGTTCTATATTATTATATTTTTGGCGTGTGTATATATATAATGCGGCTATAAAACACCACCCCATCTGATCCCGTGGGTGTTGTAAAAGGCGACTATGAGATTAGCCCGAGGATAGGCAGCAGCATCCTTTGATTCCAATAATTAAAACTCAACTACTATCGCTAAGCATGGCATGATTATGGCAAAACCCCCAATTAGCACATAAAACAAACCCCAGTTCGGTCAATGTGGCAATCTTTGGGGGATATTACTATATATAGAAGTGCCTACATCACAACAAAGGAGCGATATCAGTGACTACCAAAGTGCCAACGCAAAAAAGCCAGCTACTATGAGACGGACTGGGCGCAGAAATGGGAAAACTGAATGTAATGAGAATGACGTAATTTGGGAATAGTTTGTGTCTATTCCAATGTGGATATCAGCTCTTAACAGTTATTTGATTGATGTCTCGCTACTTGGGCGGAACGAGCTATTTTTCCCAAATCGGCGACGGACCGAACCACGAGATCGTTGGACGGGCGTAACTCTATACTGGAAGTCAAATGTTCCGGTTGAGCGATGCGTTTGTTGTAGTGGCAAGTTGTACCACTCCCGGGCCTTGACTCTACCGAAATGTAATATCTACACTCGTGTGATCAATATCTTTTATATTATTATGGGTTCAATAGAATGATTAACAGTAACATAAGTAATTAAATAATTACCTATGTCGGTGTTTAGACAGTCATAAGTAAGGGACCATCCCTACCCACCTATATGATTATAATTAAACAATTTTAAAGGGATCGCGTTTATTATAGATTTTTGTTTTTCTGACGTTTCGAATACTTTGCAGCATTCGTGGTCGCAGGATGACAGTCATCCTGCGACCGTTTAAAATTGTTTTATTTTATTGTGTAATAATCGCGAAAACCTAAGACATTACGATGGTATATGTTTTTAAGATAATATATTCGCGCACAGATTAATATCTAAATAATATTTTGACTAACCTCGACGTTTCGATCAAGTTGCATTGGCCGTGGTCACGAGTAGACAAGGGGTGCTATGCCATTCATCCAATATCTTTGTCCAATGTACATTTGATCAAAGATATTGGATAATGCTATCAAATTTAAATTAATATTTTCTTTTTTGTGATCAAAGTTTGGACATATCAATATTTTCAATCATACACAATTGGCATGGACAACTGAATATTGCACTTGACAAAAATTACATCTTGGACAAAGATTGGATGAGTGGCATGACAGCCTAAAATGGCCTACTCAAAGCACTGCTTGCAGGGCCCTACATGCAGGCAGGCAGGGCTTTGAGTAACAGTAACAATTAGATCAGGACCCCGCAGTGTCCAAAACGTCGGGAAAAACAAAAATGTATTATATACGCGATGTAATCCGTTTTAAAGTGTTTTATTATAGTGTGTAATAATCGCGAAAACCTAAGACACTACATTGGGCTTTCATGCATGATGGCAAGTGGGAAGAAATAGCACAGTGCGCTTTTTTCTCTTATGCCTGCTCAGTGATATCGGTTGTGGTATTTTGCCAGTGGTCGCACTTTAACAATAATTTGTTCTTATTGTGACGGTACCTACTGTGTGTTCACCCCTACTGAAGATAGCCGTCTAATCTCTTCGCATGCGCCATCGAGGCTACTACTATTATTCCTTGTAGGTTGTAAAGTATCGAACTGCAATTCGCCTTTTATATCAAGCAAAGTTGGATAACCCTCTGTGTTTAGTCGTGGGGTAATGAAAATCCTCGTAGACTTCCTCCGCCCTTAGAAAGGCGAAGGGGCATGCCAAACTCTTACCTGCTAAAACCCCTCGGTGTAGTTTCTCTATGGCTGAGGGTGTGGTGTCTGTCCGATTGGCATAAAATCCACCTAGGATATTTTGTCATAGTAGCGGTTTCTTCAGTGAAAACATGTTCAGCATTCAGCAATTGATATCTTCGGGTGGTAAATACTGTATTTTCATTAACGACTTCTCGATAATTTGTCAGTTTCCCAGCAGAGATATCAATTAACATGATTTAAGCTCCAAACTGGAGGATGGGCAGCAGCGTCCTTCGAGTACATTAACAACTTAACTGCGATCGCCAACCCTGCAAAGCGTGACGATTATGGCAAGACCCCCCAATGAGCACAAGACACACCCATATGGGCCGTCGTGGTGATCTTTGCCTTTGCTTTGCTTTGGCCTGTGTCAAGCAGTGGACTTCATTCGGCCGAAATGATGAAGCTCCGAACTTATAACCATTTTTTACGCTTAAGTAACTACCTATTACCCGTTCTGTGGATAGTAGTATGGCCTACCAGTATACCTTAACCCTTCACTGGTGATGTCTTGATATTATGGTTAACAATGATATTGTATATATAAGAAGTAGATATGTTACATACGCGTCAAAAGTAAGAACCAAAACTCCCCCAATTGTAGCACCTCGCAATCAATCGTCCAATACAGGACAGCGAGCACACATTGTCACAATCTGTATTGTTTTATTTAGTCACGCCGTCGTGCGTGTATTTAAAATGCACAATTTATCAAGCAAAAGTAAATAAAGAACAAGGGATCTCATACCACACGTCAGTAACAAACTATATAAAATATTTGAGTAAAAATACTATTGAAATCATTTATAGAATAATATTCTCGAAGAAAACACAGGCCAAGCAAAGAAAAGAGACAACACATATATTCTATCACAGGTGCGACAGAGACATCGAGTACATGTGTTGTCATTTTAGATAGCTATCTCTTTTACTCTCTTAGTTTTTGTATCTTCTTGCTTACAGCATAGGTGTGCACTTTTATAGGTTTATACCTGCATACAGCGAGTCTGCGCGCGCCATTTAATATGGACGTGGTATGGTACAATATCATTGATGGTTAAATACACTTAACGAGATTAGAAGTGCGCGGTAATAAACGAACATTAACCATTTAAATTAACAACCGACTTAAAATTTTAGAGCAATATTTCGTTCGTCAGTGAACCCTATAATGAAATCTATATGCCCTAGTAATGTCTATGAAAACTCAAGCAACACGTGCCACCAACGAGCACGGTGCGCAATAACTTATACTAAAAAATAATAGAGGGACTGGAGCTCTGATTACCCCGTGTTTTAAATGGGTGATGCCGATCACTGTATCAACATTTGTACCTACGCACGAGGCAAAATGACAAATCTATATATATATATATACTTACGACTTAAGATCATTATTAAGCTACACTTTTCTATTCGTGAGCAGAAGCCGATGAGTTCGAATCAAAGATTTAATCCAACACATAACCTTAGGGCATAAATATATGAATACTCGCGTTATTTCACCAACGTATAACGGCATATAAGAGTCCCTAAGGTAAGTGTCCTAATAATCATATTTATTTTGTGTAGCATTGCAATAAAGAATACCTAAGTAATAGATAAATAGATCAAGGATACGCTAATAACAATGAATGCATTTTACCCTAATAAGAGGATACGTATGTATCACTTTCTCAGGCGGCGCCCGTGGAGCCGCGGTGTCTTCCGCCATCGTCCATAAAATTACAAATATATTCAAATAAATTCGACACAATCACTTCACAAAACAAAATTGTCGATACGCGACGTCTTTCCGTAAACCGTGCAACGCAACATCTCCCCACTGTTTACCCGTTGCCTTGGAAACTGACGGAGGCGGGAAGATCCTGATTGATTTTTCTCAGCGCAGTGCACAGTGGTGGCACGGTTGTGGCCAGCCAGCGTCACTTGTCATTAAACTACTAATGGTAGAAATAATGACCATGTTCTCCAAGGTTGCGCGTGGGAGCATGGCTTCATTTTAGCAAGGTTGGTATTTATGTCTATTCTGTAACCTTATATTATAATCACATCATTATCATTACCAAAAATGTGAGACGTTTTATTAATGTTATTGTGTTCATTAATAAGTAAGCATTTTGATCTCTTGTACCTATGGAATCTCATTATTTTATGTCCACACAGAACTGTAAACCAGAAATTGTATTTATGTTCAATTTTCCTGATTTATTACCCTTACGAGTTGAATGTATACGATACCGCTCGGTTCCGCCCTGTTCTTATACCCACACCGGGAACCGGATAGGTACGTGGGTACCTACTACATGTAGCTTGGAGACAAGGTACCTACATATGACAACTCTACATGATTTTTACCATGTAGTTTGGATGCGGAAGTCAGATGTAGTCACTCTATGAATATATTTATAGTGAGAGGCTGGTAAAACTGGAGACCGATCTTAACATAGATTGCAAAGCTCTCTGATGATGATAGTGCACTTTTATAGTTTTCGGGGCTTATTTTAAGCTTTAATTGTAAGCAGTCATTCTGTAAGAAAAACTAACGAGTGGCGACTGGCTGTCAATTAGCTTTTTACAGTCGCCTTCCCTCCGCTAGAAGAGGTGACCGCTTTACAGTCATCCCTTCCGAGATGTGCCTAAAGGCGTGGCACCAATAGGCGGCTCTAGTGTGATCTTACGAGGACCTGGAGCCCCCCCTTCGGTGCCGAAGATGACCACTCCAGTGGTTTTAGCTGGTAGGAGTCCGGCATACCCCTTCGCCCTTCCCCGGGGTGAAGGAAGTTCCATGTAGAAATTCCACTGGACATCAATAAAAAAAAAAAAAAAAAAAAAAGGCCTCCAAAATTTTAAGTAAGCGCCTCTCCGAGATCTCTATGAAACTTATCTTTATCCCTAACATTACAACAATTAACAAAGCTTATTTTTTTAAACATGTATTTTACAATTTTCAACTATTTCTTTTAATTTTTTTAAACATTGCCCCACACTAGGATTTCTCTTGTGTCGTGGGTTACAGATACAAATTCCACACACAATACACCCAGACCCGGAACAACTACCTGCAGATCATACAAATATTGGTTCCATGCGGGAATCGAACCCACGACCCGGGACTGTATCAGCCACTGCACATACCGTGCCGCCAATCGACATTTCTGTATTTATGAACTGATTTATATATATATAGCATGTTGCTTGCTGTAGCACTAGCTGAGATAGGTACCAATTTTGACCTCATGCATTGACAATTATTACACGTGCTATCGTATCTCATTTACTGTAGGTATATAAAATGTCCAAATGTAGGTATACGAACCGTCCAGTTAGGTAGGTCCAACTTCGAGAAAGAGGTCAATCGTCGAATCCGACTCGGCTGGGCAGCGTTCAGGAAACTTCGCAGTGTCTTTTCGTCAACAATACCGCAATGCCTCAAGACGCAAGTCTTTAACCAGTGTGTGTTACCAGTGATGACATATGGAACAGAGACGTGCTCACTCACAATGGGCCTCATAAGAAAGCTCAAGGTCACTCAGCGAGCTATGTAGAGAGCTATGCTTGGTATTTCTCTACGAGATCGAATTAGAAATGAGGAGATCCGTAGAAGAACTAAAGTTGTCGACATAGCTGAAAGGATTAGTAAACTGAAGTGGCAATGGGCAGGGCACATTGCTCGTAGAAATTATGGCCGTTGGGGCACAAAGGTTCTCGAATGGAGACCGCGCACCGGAAAACGCAGCGTGGGACGACCTCTAATGAGGTGGAAAGACGACCTGGTGAGGGTCGCTGGGAGTCGTTGGATGAGAGCGGCATGTGACCGCTCGTTGTGGAAATCTAAGGGAGAGGCCTTTGTTCAGCAGTGGACGTCCTGTGGCTGATATGATGATGATATAAAATGTGCAACAAGTAGTAATGTCGTACGGTTTCGCGATTATTACACATTATAATAAAACAATTTTAAACGGATTAAATCGCGTGTATTATTGATTTTTGTTTTTCCTGACGTTTCGAACACTTTGCAGGGTTCGTGGTCGCAGGATGACTAAGGTGACAAGCGTCGTTACAGATTTTAAAAGTTATTTTATCTACCGTACAAAACTAATCAAAAATTACATATATATAATAATAGATAAAATAACTTTTTTTAAATTGTTTTATAATAATGTGCTGCAAGTGTCAATGAGAATTCAAAAATAAACCAATCTTCTTTCGTCATTTCTTTCTTTCTCATCGTAGTTCATTGTTAGACGTAGACCACTCCTATGTTTCACCAGGACGCTTGCGGTTTTGTATTCCGCTTTCTGCATCTTTGAGCTAGCTGCTGGCCGCAAAACTACAAAACACATGTTGCAATGGTAGAATATTAGTTTATTTCATAACAACATTATAGCTGTTGAAGTCAAAAGACTCTAAAGGACTAGAATCCAGGGCCATAAATTTTTTACAAAAAAAGTTTATGTCAAAATCAGCTGTGTGTGTTTCTGTTTTGCAAATGCTTTAGATTTATATTTTAATAAAATAAATTAAGTAAAACCCAACTACTTTAAACTATTGGAATATAATAGACAAAAATATGTCTTCCCGTTTCAGCGGTGCTTTACAGTTGACCGATCTAGACGATTTTATAACACCTTCGCAAGTAAGTAACATAACCTATATATAAACAATCTTTTTCCACAATTACTACATGTAAGCCGTTTTTTAAACTTGTTAGTTTTCCATTTTTAAACTCTTTATCATTGTTGCCGAAGTTTTTGTGTTTCGCTCGTATTTTTTGCTCAAGTAACAGCTTACTGCCGCGCATATTTCAATTTAATTGTTTACATAGTATCAATTTCAGTAAATGTAACTGGTTTTTTATCCACAGGAATGTATAAAACCTGTGAAAATAGAAAAATTTAAAACAAAAACTGGTGCAAAAATAAAAATAGGTGAAGATGGATATTTTGATGTGTCAAGTGGCCGAGAGCAGAAACTTCAGAAGGTGGAGATAACTCTGGCTGATTGCTTGGCTTGCAGTGGATGTATCACATCTGCTGAAAGTGTGCTGGTCACAAAGCAGAGTCAAGAGGAGCTGTTGAGGTGATTATTATGTTATTAGATATTACAAACGTGTGTCCTTCTGTAAAGTATAAATAGTAAACATTGATGATTTAAGGTAACCTATGTTATTTGCTGTCTATATGGTGTCCCGATTGAGAATATAGCACCACTCCATCTCCTCCCTTGAATGTCGTAAAATGCGACTAAGGGACTAAACCAAAGGATGGGGTGCAGCATCCCTTCTGTGGAACAGTAGGCATTCTCTGGTCACCAACCCTGTCTGTCAAGCACTCAGCTGACAAATTCCCCCTAAAATACTAACACCGTATGGAAGATTGTTCAGCAGTGGACGTCTTTTGGCTGATATGATGAACACAATATTTTTTTACAAACTTATGTATAAGGCTGCATTATAAAATGAAACATTAAATAAAGGGAAAAGTCTTACTAATAATCATATCTTTTTCCAGAGTATTCTCTGAAAGAAAGTACACAGATAACAAGGGATTTGGCAAAGATGTGGGTCTCATAGTCATATCTTTATCACCACAGCCAACACTCTCCCTGGCAGCCCGGTACAAGTTGACTCCTGAGGAGGCCACTCACAAGTTAGCAGGTGCCTTATTATTTATGTCAAACAAATGATGTATTCTGATTAATTATATAAAATAGGTAACATTTTTATAACACATCTTCATAATACGTATCATTTAATCCTTTTAAAAAAAAATTCACAATGAAATGGTTATTATACGATAAAATAGGTGCAAATAGCAACTTCATCAAAGTCAGGTCATTCACGATTTACACAATCACTAATAACGATTATATACTTAAAGATTATATGCAGGGTTTTTTTACATTCACCAACTTAATATGAACTTGTCCAGGCTACTTCAAGAGCTTAGGTGCAGACCTAGTGCTTGACATGACAACAGCAGAAGATTTCTCACTGCTAGAATCTCAGCAGGAGTTCCTGCAGCGCTATCAGAACCAGCACAATGATCCAGACTCCAAGAATCTGCCAATGCTTGCTAGTTCTTGTCCAGGTAACTAAGATACTGGTGATGGGAACACAGTTTTGAAAATCGTATTAATCATTTGATGTCTTTGCTAGAATAGAGATTGTTCTGTACTTTCTGCTTTCCATGTGAGAATTACACTTATAGTCTACTAAACTATTTTCAATATATTTTAATTTGATGGTTATATGTTTTATCATCAGTTGTATCATTAACATTGTTATCTCAATTAGGTGAGTATCTATGGAGTTTTTTGTCAGCTCTTCTCCATAGCATCAACTAATGGGAACTGGTACAACTTTAATTCTGACATTTCATAAGTGCTACTAATTGGTTTATTTGAAATAAAAATATTTGTCTTTGACTATACAAAATATATTTAAAAAATGCACTTAAATTATCACTCGGGCTGTTATAATGACTCGAAATATCGGGCACCGGGTATTCATTTTGAAAATAATAATCATCGAAGATTCCCCATAAGTGATAATTTAAGAGTTATGCGAAACCGAGAAAGTTTATAATAGTGCTTAAAAAATAGTAGTTACCAAAAACTACCATGTGGATATTGACTTGTAAAATTAATTACCCAAGTACATCAGTTATCTTTCTCTAAAATAAACCTTAGTTTAAAATCTATTTAACTATAACAATAATTTAATACTGTATAGGATGGGTGTGCTATGCAGAGAAGACACATGGCAACTTCATCCTCCCATATATATCAAGCACCAAGTCACCGCAGCAGATCATGGGCTCCCTCGTGAAGCAGAACCTGTCTAAGTGCAGGGAGATTACCCCGGGAGAGATATACCACGTCACCTTCATGCCCTGCTATGATAAAAAGCTTGAAGCGTCACGTGAAGACTTCTACAGCGAAGTGCTCAACTGTCATGATGTTGATTGTGTTATTACTGCAAGTAAGTATTTCACAGATTGAAAATGCAAGCAACAAATCATTATCGTGCGTTATTATGAGTACTTATGTAACACATATCGATTGTTTCGTTATGCAAGTCATGCAATTGTAAGAAAGAATTTCGGATGAAATGCGATGTAATGTGCGTGGCATATACTTCCATTCTAATGTGTTTAATATGTCACGTGTATGTTATTGCCGAACCGAATTTCCACTTTCGCTCTGTAGTAAGCTGGTTGGTGTAACTATTGCTTGTGAAGAATTATACACTGTGCTGCACTGCACTGTAATATTTGTTACATACATGTTGTATTCACATGGAAACTCTTAAGTCCAGGTTAATACCCCGAAATCCTTATTATTATCCTTTGCATACTAATCTGTCAAGAAAGTAACGGGAAAAGATCAATAATACACAAAATCTTTGTTTATTCATCCAATTTTATTTTATCACCTTCAAAGTATGCTCCTTCAGAAACGATACACTTACGCCAACAAATAATCCAATCATCAAAACATTTTTTAAACGCTGTTTCCGGAATTGAGTTTAGTTCTCACCGCGAATTCTCCTTTATGTCTTCTACCGATTGAAAACGGGTGCCACGAAGTGGTAATTTGAGTTTAGGAAAAAGAAAGAAGTCGGCTGGAGCCATATTTGGTGAATATGGTAGTTGCTCGATGGTATTTGTTGAGTGTTTGGTCAAAAATTCGTTCACAATGATGGCCGTGTGTGAAGGCGCATTATCGTGGTGCAAAATCCAAGAATTTTCTTTCCACAAATCTGGCCTTTTTCTTCGAATTTGCTCTCTTAAATGCCGCATAACGCTCAAATAATATTCTTTATTTACCGTTTGACCTTCTGGCGAGAATTCCGAGTGCACAACACCGCGATAGTCAAAGTGAATAAAACAGTCGAAGCTTGTTGACTAGTTTGCATGTCAAACTCGTAAACCCACGTCTCGTCACCAGTAACAATGCGTTTCATGAATGTTGGGTCGGAATTTGACTCGTTCTAGCATGTCCTCAGCGACTCTCATGCGATTGAGTTTTTGAAGAAAATTCAGGTCTTTTGGGACTAGCCGAGCGGTAAAATGTTTCATACCCAAATGATTAGTTAAAATGGTACGGATCGACTCGTGAGATACAGAAAGTTCGGCGGCTATCTCTCTCAAAGTTGAATGAGGATTTTCAGTCACTATTTCCTTCACTTTTGCGATGTTACCTTCAGTTGCAGACGTTGATGGCCTGCCAGAGCGAGGCAAATCGTCCATCACATCTCGACTCTTTGTTCGGTGTTTTAGCCATAATGAAATTCGCTATACACACTAGATATGATATAACTAAAAGCAGCACTGTATTTAATATAAATAACAGATGCAACTCAAACTCCGCGCCAAAATGGAAAACAGTTGTGCCAGTCTAACAACAACAATAAAAACAAATCATCCATTCCCGATACTTTTTTGACTGAATGAAAATGCTTCGTCATATCGGCCAAAGAACGTCCACTACTGAACAAAGGCCACAATTGTGTCACCATTTTCGGGAGATCTGCGAGTTGCGAGTACTCCCCACGCTTGGCAGGCGGGTTGATGAGCTCAGTTTGGCTACTGCTACATAGAAAGAACGCTACCCATGCCAGTGATTTAGACGCTCTTAGTCGCCCTTTACGACATCCACGGAAGGAAATGGTGCTATATTTTTCACCTACACACCACACGGATCAACTTATGATGGCTACTTGGAAATCTGATTTACTGTTACATAGGTTCATATTATGACAACAAAGAGATGTTAAAAACTGTAGAATTCTTATTTACTGGTCCATTGGTTAATATTATGGATGCTTCATTGTCCGTTGCAATAATTTTCTTATAATGAATTCTCAAACCTCCTTAGTTGAGCTGGAACAAATGCTGGACATGAGTAACAAGTCTCTGAGTGAGGTAGCGAGTGGGGAGCTGGACTGGCCATGGGGCGCACTTGGTGAAGCCCCACCAGCACTTCGTAGGCATATCGGGACGGGCTCGGGAGGATATGCTGATCACGTGTTCTTATACGCAGCAGAGCAACTGTTCGGAGAAACAAATGCACAGCTTGTGTATAGAAATTTAAGGTAGGTTTGTTGGGTTCATCGTTACAGCCAAATAAAGTCCACCGCTGGACCTAAGCCTCCCCCAAAGAAGTGGCGAACATCGACCAGTGGGTGTGTTGGGGGGTTTGCCATAATCGCCACGCTTGGCAGGCGGGTTGCCGATCGCAGTTGAGTTGTTAATGTACTCGAAGGACGCTGCTGCCAATCCTCCGGTAAATTCCATAATATATAATTTCCGCTTGAGTTTAGACAGTACCGGACTGTAGAGGGAAATTGTTGAATGTAATTGTCTATTGTTGAATTCTGTACCAATAATTTATCACGAGTACAAAAATATTGATCGTAACATTGTAGTTGAAAATCATGTTCATCAAATGTAAGTTTGTACACACAATATTGGAAGATTTACCATGCTTTTTTAAATCCATAGACTTCATACAGGTTTTTCTGTAATCTATAAGAAAACAACTACATATGTTTTTTTTTTTTTCAAAAGTAACGCTCAGTAGTTTGGGGAGATGGTCAGTTTTCATCTGCTTTTTTTAAATGAGGCCCTCACGTCAATCTCTTCCGTTTAATATGTTACGCGGTACCTACAGCTTGCAAAACTTTATTCATTGATTTTCTAATTTGGCCCGTAAAGTGACCCACATATTAAAATATCATTTATTCACGCTACATGCCTTTGTTTGGGGTTCAGAAATTCATGTGTACTAAATTTTAACTTAATCTGCACTGTAGATTCGGAGCAATTGGCGGTGAAAGACAAACAGACCCACGAGTAATCCTATAAGGGTTCCGTCGTTTCCTTATTCGGCCGTACGGAACCCTAAAAATGACTATGTCATTAAAGCTGCGATGTATACAAAAATCAATAACAACAATTGTTTTTCTGTAATTAAATCGGAAACAATGTCCATCGGGCAGGCTTGCAACATGATCGTACATTCCACTTGACGTGACCCCACCAGTATACCATTGTGTGATGATTGTTCCACTAATTAGTCAATAGCCTTCGTATTGTTTATAAACTGGTTGACGCAAACACTGCACCCGTTTCCATTTGTTAGTATCTACACACAGCTAGTAGCTACATATCAAGCTAAAATTCCAGTATAAGATGACCTCTCATTGTACGGAAGGCCTATACAACACGGGATTAGCTTAGACTGGAATTGTATAGCGTGATATGTAGCCGTGTGTACAAATTGTTTAATGCATTAGTATAGAGACATGAAAATGAAAACCCTCAAATGCCATGCTCATTGTGTTAGTCAACTTGGAGTAGGCTAGGGCCTAATTTCACTTGTTCTTCTACTTTTCATGTGGTTAATGGCTAACACGGTTGCAGTGGCTGACACAGTCGGCTGCTGCGTTCCGGGTCGCGGGTTCGATTCCCGCACGGAACAAATATTTGTATGATCTGCAGGTAGTTGTTCCGGGTCTGGGTGTATTATGTGTGGAATTTATGTATGTAAACGCACTCACGACACAGGAGAAATCCTAGAGTGGGGCATCGTTTTTTTTAAATAATAAAAATAAAAAAAAGAGTTGTTCAAGCCGCCCAACGGCCTCTAACTTTGCTTAACGACTGTCGTCTAATATCAACAACCGGGACCGACAATTTTAGGTGCCTTCCGAAGCACGGGGGCGCTTTGTTCAAATACCACTATGCCGTCACCCATCCGTAGACCGACCGCGCCAAGCGTAGCCTAAGCTTGCCGATCGTTTACCGACCATAGAATGCAACTGGCTTTGTGCGCCGGCCGTAGTTCAGGCAGAGCGGGGACGGAAGGAGACCACCCTGACCTCCACCCCAGAAAACTCGCTGGGTGCCGGTGGAGAGCGTTGACCGATCTCCAGCCACCATGAATTGCGGCCTGATACCTGCTAGAGGTGTGGCTCAATGCCAATCCCAATGTAATGTTTGAAATAAAAAACTTTGACTTTGACTTTGACTTTACCTGGCGAACGCCGCACTCCCAGCCATAGATAAATGGACTAACACCGGTGGGTTTTAGCCGATAAGGTATGTGTATTGTATGTGGAATTGATGTCTGTAAACGCACCCATGACATAGGAAAAATCCTAGTGTGGGGCAAAGTAAAAAAAAAAAAGTTTAACTTGCATAGATTATTGCATTGCATTATTAATTATTTTTCTGTAGTAATTCTGTTAACATTACGACATGCACTACAGGACTATTCCTACTCTCCAGGAACCCTGATTTCCGCGAGGCGACCTTGGAGAAGGACGGCAAAGTATTACTGAGGTTCGCGATAGCGAATGGCTTCAGGAATATTCAGAACTTGGTGCAAAAGCTCAAGCGAGGCAAGTCGCCATACCATTACGTGGAGGTCATGGCGTGCCCCTCAGGTTCGTAGTTTTTGTGATTTTATTTGATACTAATTGGGCATGAGTCGTCATCTGAAAGCACAATTAATTTGGTTCACCAGCGTTGGAGAAAAATAAACTAATCACTCGTCAGACGACACGGTTGGTGCAGTGGTTGACACAGTCGGCTGCTGCGCTGCGGGTCGCGGGTTCGATTCCAGCACGGAACAAATATTCCCGCCCGCAACAAAGATTTGTATGATCTGCAGGTAGTTGTTGCGAGTCTGGGTGTATAGTGTGTGGAATTTATGTCTATAAGCGCACCCACGATACAGGAGAAATAATAGAGTGGGGCAACGTCCTATCTGAAAATCAGTGCTGAGATAGGGTCCATATTTTGATTCGTACAGCAATCTTTATTTATTATTTCTGTATGCCTGTTGTCTTTATTGTCACCTTATACGCGATACCAAAATAAATATTTTTCTTTCTTTCTTTTTAAATACCACTAACTAGAATGTCACCCCTCTAGGTTGCCTAAACGGCGGGGCGCAGGTTCGTCCCGTGGTCGGCGAGAATGGCCGCGAACTAGTAGCTCAACTGGAAACTATGTATACCCAGCTGCCACTAGCTGTGCCAGCCGACAGCAAGCTGGTGCGCAAGCTGTACGCCGAGTGGCTGGACGGCAAGGACTCCGACAAGGCCAGGGCCATGCTGCACACAGGCTACCACGCGGTCGAGAAGTCCGATATAGCTCTTAATATTAAGTGGTGATTTGTTGTGATAACTTAGGGAAAATGAGGCTACTTGCGTCTTGTATGTAAGCTTCATACAATATTAATACTGAACTGAGAGAGTGAATCTATTCTCTTCATATTAAGGACACTCACGATGCAATATATAGTGTCTTACTTTAATAGTCCATAGTCCATATTTTGCATGGTAGGCAGGGAATGCTGAAGATAATGTAGGTACCACAAAAAAAATCAATCATGGTTTTTGAGCTGAACCCTATTTCTTTTTCTAAAACAAATGGTAGCCTTTAAAGAACTATCAACATCAACTAGTACTTAAAACATAAGCTATCTGCCAGTGAAAGTCCCGTCAAAATCGGTTTAGCCGTTTCGGAGATTATCTGGAACAGACAGACCGACGAAAAAATTTTTGTTATAGGTACCGTACTATATACTTTCATATCCATTTAGTAAAAAGCTGTTATTTTGACACTTCAATTTTATTACTAGCTGGGCCCCGCGGTTTCACCCGCCGTTTAATTTAAAAGAAATTGGATTAAGTACAAATAATTTAAAGTACTTCCGGCATAGACACTTGACATAGAGTATTATATATGTTGGATTTCATAGGTTTGAATTTTTTTGCGCGAAACACTAATTATTTTCTATAATAAAAATAGTCTAAGTTATTCCTTATAACATCAGCTATATGCTACTGAAAGTCCCATAGAAATCGGTCCCGCCGTTTCGGAGATTAGCGGGAACAAACAGCCAGACAGACAAACACAAAAATAGGTTTTTTGTTGTATATGCTTTCATATGCATTTAGTAAAAACTGACACTTCTATTTTATTTATTTGTATAGATTATAGATGTTTCATTACTTATTGGTTCTCTTAGTTGTAATAATATCGACGTGCATCTAGTAACACAATGGCGGACCGATTCGATAGTCAGCAACGCCAAAATAAAGAAAAAGAAGGGAGGCGCGTGCCCCACAGGGCGCACGCTTGGTCACACAAAGTAAAAAAAAACGGATTTATACCATCAGTTTAGTTTTTTGTGATACACCATCTTAGCATTTACTAAGGCCCCATGCGAAATATCGTGGGTTGTTAAAATAAGACCTTATATTATCCGATATAATTGCATGGCAGTAATGCGATAATTTGACATGCGATACACACAGTTACGATAATATTGTGCAAATACGGTACTATCGTCACTACCCGGTAAGTTGAAACTCTTAGCGATTTAAAATTGTATGTCAGAGAGAGAATTATGAATGACTTACTTGAATTGCGAATGAGTCATCGCTTTGTGCAAGGTCTGTCAGAGCTGGAGCCCTCGGTCTGGAGTTTAATTGCTCTGGATATCCCTCCTCCCCTACTGAAAGGGACGTAATGAAAATTCTGTATAAATATATTAAGTAAATCATAAGCATATTAGAATCGTTGACATACTGTAAGTGCTATGTTATATGCTTTGTTTTCGTATTAATTTTTAAGCCATGTTGTGATATTGTATATTTGATTATAAATACACAGTAGATGTAAGTATCACGATCTAATTGTAAGAACAATATTAGAAGAACAATACAATTGTTTGAAAGCGTCGTGTTTGTGTGATGTCCACTCATTATCATATATACGTACAACTAAGTCACTATACATATTTATTTTTTCGTTTATAATAAATGGGTGACCTCCTGTGTCGCAACGAAACGCTGCTCATTAAAATGTACCAGTAGCGGGCTCGGTAACTCGGTACATTATTAATAATAATATCTCCATTTATTGAACAAATGTCATAATTGTAATTATCATTACATTGATTTTGAAATAATATATTGTGGTAGAAGTATTTCCAAAAACCAACAACTAAGTTCTATAGGCGACAACAGTTAGAGATTGAAGTCCCGCAGCATTTGCGGCAACACATGCTTTTTTTAAATTTTCATGAAATTCATTTGGTCAAACGTTTACTTATTTTATTTCTAATATTTTCATATTCATTACATTTTAAAAAATATGCCGTGTGGTGCCGGCTCAGAATGCCACCACCCCATCTCCTCCCATGGGTGTCGTAAAAGTCGACTAAGGGATTAGCCGGAGGATGGGCAGCAGCGTCCTTCGAGTACATTAACAACTCAACTGCGATCGCCAACCCGTCTGCCAAGCGTGGCGATTATGGCAAAACCCCCCCAATGAGCCCACAACACATCCATATCGGTCGTTGTGGACATCTTTGGGGGAGGCCTGTGTCCAGCAGTGGACTTCATTCGGCCGAAATGATGATGATGATGAAAAAAATATATATAGAAATGAAAAACAAAAAGTCATACGTTTAAAAACATTAAAAATAGAGAACAACCGGCAGCGGGCACAGCGTCCAAGCTACCGGTGGCTAGGGCTCCAGAGAGGAACCACCTTACTATACATGCGGTGTCGAGGATTATTGCTTTCTGTAGCAGGCCCTTGATCCAGCCATCTAACGAGAGCCTCTTTAGATGGTGGTCGAGGCTCTCGGCAATGAGGTCATTGGCTGTTACAACTATCGGCACAATTATTGCAGAGTCCACATCCCACATGTCGACAATCTCGTGTGCCAAGTCATGATACTTAATTTGTTTATCTTTCTCGGCTTTGACAAGATTCTGGTCATGCGGAATTGTAACATCAACAATCATGGTGCGCCGCTCTAATCAATCGATCACCGCTATGCCAGGCTTACTAGCGACAATAGTCCTATCAGTGATGATAGACCAATCCCAGTACAACGTGACATGGCCATTTTCAAGAACTGGGTCGGGCACATACCTGTAATACGGTACCTCAGATTCCACAAGTTTGTACTTCAGAGCAATTTGCTGATAGATGATCCTTTATTGTTATACCAACTTTCTGGTATTGTAAAAATCAACAATTCACAGTTTTTTTTTTAAACGTTGCCCCACACTAGGATTTCTCCTGTGTCGTGGGTGTGTTTTACAGACATGAATTCCACATACAATACACCCAGACCCGGAACAACTATCTGCAGATCATACAAATATTTGTTCCGTGTGGGAATCGAACCCACGACCCGGAGCGCAGCAGCCGACTGTATCAGCCACTGCACCAACCGTTCAGTTAACAAACTCATATAATTTAATGTCGAGCCTCTGCTTACAATACTAACATCCTTATATTAATTAGTCTCACTGGGTGTCATAATAAATAAATTGATAAAAAAATTCATTAAATGTCCAAGTTCGGGGGATTGCAAGCCCTTTCCCAACATTCCTCACACTGTTATTATTCTAAATTTCAGCATGAATACACCGCTACAATCTTGTCACGCTTCATAACTTAAATACCAAATATTTATTAACTCAGTGTACCTAATAATCGTGGCTAACTGCTCATCCTACTCGCTCGTTCCAAAACAGTACCTACTGATTACAATCGCGACATTCCGCTACAATACAGCGGGCAATCGTCGCGGCCCCGCCTCCGTCACGTGACGTGTGTATCGGCTTCTAATTAATGAACACCGATCGATTGTATTGACCGTACAGCGGCGAGTGCGACCGCGGGGAGCGAGCAATCTCCTGTTGATCAAATAATGTTAAGTGTTTACATAACAAGTGGTAGACTGCGCCGCGACTGAACGCCTCATAGACTGCTAGTGCGTGTGCGCGTGCGATGGGGGACCTGACAGTGACCGGCTCCAGGATATACTGTGTCCTGTTCTTCACCATCATCAAGGCGGTCATCAGCACGGGGCTGGGCAAGTGCCCCGTCTACCCGCCGCTGCCCAACTTCGATATCCAGCGGGTGAGTCAGCTTCTGTTTACATTACGTTAAATTTTTGCATCGTAACGGTTGCATTAGTCAGCGCATTTACGCGCGGCGGTCAGCTGCAGTTTTCTTTCAATATATAAGGTCTTATTTTAATAATCCACGATATTTTGCATGGCGCCTCAGTAAATGCTTAAGATGATGTACCGAACGCAAAAAAAAACTCATGGTAAAAATCCATTTCTTTCTTTTGTGTGATGTCGCTACCGTGCGCCGTCTGTTTTGTTTAACGTTACAGACTATCTAAAACATTTTTTTAAACAGCAAATTTAAGAGTTTTTTTTATACCTACATTATCTTCATCGTTCACTATAGCGCCATGCAAAATATCGTGGACTATTAAATTAAGACCTTGTATATTTCAGTTTAATCTTTTGGTTTGAGTTCAGTTTCAGTACCCAGCTGAATCGCTTAATATAATAAGCCTACCTATAAGTAGTCTATTGGTGGTATGTCTCTCAGGGTGAGATTCAGAAACGAGTCTAAGCGTGAACTTACGCTTCCATCTGTCAAAACTATGAGCGTAAGCAGTGCATTTTGACAGATACAAGAGTAAGTTCACGCTTAGACTCGTTTCTGAATCTCACCCTTAGTGCAAGAGGCCGGCTAGGTAGATGGCTACACATCAAGCTATACAAAACCAGTTTACGCTGATCTCTCATCATACCGAAAGCCTATACAATGCGAGATCAGCTTATACTGATGCTTCCAGTGCCAGATATTCGCCGCTAAGCAGTAGTGAAACTTTATACATTACTGTGCTCCGGTTAGAAGAGCACTATATGAAATTACTGCGCATAAGAGACTAAATAACTTCAAGTCTCGAGGTGACGAGCGCAGTGTGATGCTGCGCAGGACTAGTCCTGGGTAGCATTCTAAATGTCATGGACAGGCATGACGCTTACCACCAAGCAAATGACTTCGTCTTGTTGTAATAATAATAAAGCTTTATTTCCTTTACAAACTTATTTTCTACTAGCTGGGACCCGCGGTTTCACCCGCGTTTAATTTAAAAGAAATTTAGAGTACTTCGACATAGACACTTAATATAGAATAAATATATTGGATTTCATGGGTTTTATTTTTTTACGCGGAACCCTAATTATTTTTCTTAAATAAAAGTAGCCTAAGTTATTCCTTATAACATCAGCTATCTGCCAGTGAAGGTTCCGTCAAAATCGGTTCAGCCGTTTCGGAGATTACCCGGAACAAACAGACAGACAAAAAAAATTAAAATAGTTTTTTGTTATATGTAACGTACATACTTTCATATGCATTTAGTAAAAAGCTGTTATTTTGACATTACAAACAGACACTACAATTTTATTTATTTGTATAGATGTTATATGTATTATATAACATAACATCTATAAATATAGATGTTATATGTATTATATAACATCTATAAATATAGATATTATATGTATACTTATTCTGTTTTAGTTATATACTGTGAGAAATGTTTTCCTTCAGTATCTAGATGGCGATTGTAATTAAATGTATAAGGACCGTTAGAGGTAAAAGCCTCCTCCAACCGTTTCCACGAATCTCTTTCTTTGGCGATTCTGCTCCATCTACTTCCTGCTGTCGTGGCGATGTCGTCACTCCATCGTTTGTGTGGTCATCCTGGTCTACGTTTTTTATTTACCGGGTACCAATTTGTGACGATATTTGACCATCTCTCGTCAGTTGCTCGTTGGACGTGTCCAGCCCATCTCCACTTTAAACTAAGCACTTTTTTAGCTACTTCTGTTGCCTTAGTCTGTTTTCTAATTGTGGTATTTTTTATTTTGTCTTTTATCTTGAGTCCCATGTAGCTCCTTTCTATAGCTCTTTGGCATATTTTAATGTTGTCTAGATTGTGTTTATTGTCGTGTGTGTTTGTTATCGTCTTGTTACCAAGTTGTATTTTATTTTATTATTCATACTTGCTTTTTCCATCAAGGAAAGTAGAACACTGAGCAGCAAAATGTAACGCACATACCTATTGGGTATCTAACCCAAAATATTTGACTTTGACTTTGATAAAGTCAAAGTCAAATATTTTTATTTCAAATAAACCAAATATTGGCACTTATGAAACGTCAGAATCTAAGTTGCACGGTTCCAAATAGTAGATCTATGGAGAAAATTCGGCAAGAAACTCCATAGATACTCTTTTAAAATAATTGAGATTACAATGTTGATTAATACAAATTAAGGTAAAAAATATGCTATGTACGTTATACAGCTCATAGCCACACTATGAATAATAATATCTACATCTTCATACTCCTACAGATTGCATGCAGACTGATTGTTGTTTTGTTTATTAAAATTGGTAGTGCACTCCTTAACGAGCCCACGCCCAGTTTCTCAACTCATAGTATACATATCTAGTTTTATGGCACAAGTCACTACTGCTATCAGAGCGCCAATTCTCGTAATTAATTTACACTACAACTGAAATTCTGACCGAACTGAGATTAAATTATGACCTGACAAAAAGAAACGGTATTCTGCTACTCTTAAAGTTCAGTCGGATTTCAGTATGATCTAGTGTCATTTCAATCTCAGTTTTGACGTTTATTTAACAATTTGTGCCAGTTTGAAATGTTAGCAGAATACCGTTTTGACTTCGATCAATTTTCAATCTCATCACAGTGTAAGTTCACGTTGACGTTGCTTGTTAGTTTAGGAGAACACCATTTGTGACATTTAGGACATTGAGACTAGCTCGAAACTATTTTTTAAACATTTTTAAATTACTAGAAATGACCCTCAGAGGCCCTAGTGTAAGCAATTGACGATACTACTGCGTCTGCGTTTTCTCCAGTATTAATAGAAAAAACTAATACACACTACTAGAGTTGACGACCCACACAACTTACTGAGCTCAATGAGTCCGGAAAAAAACAACTTCGAAGCAGTAAGATAATTCTGCGTATCCTATATAGACACTCGCATTAACAATTCAGGTGACCGTTCCAATTACATTTACATTCACAGTAAAACTTTAGTTAATAGTGAAATAATAAACGGAGTAACGTGTGGTGACCGCATTAAGAATATAGCATCACTCCATCTCCTATGGATGTCGTAAAAGGCGACTAAGGGACTTTAAAGCAGAGGGATGGGCAGCGTCCTTTCTGTGGGACAGTAGCCATACTGCGCTCATCAACCCGCCTGCCAAGCGTGGTGAGTACTGGCAAATTCCCCCCAAAATGATGACACAATTGAGGAAATCTATGGTTCAGCAGTGGACGTTCTGAACCAAATGATATGGATATCCATCCATATCATTTGGTTCATTTAATCCGGCTTAAAAAATCAAATTTTCTCCTGTATCGTGGTTTCATTTACAACTATAAATCTCACGAGTCTCTCAACTGTTAATTGTTCTTATAATCATAATATTTATATCAAGTATATACATACTTGCATACGCACTACACGCATAAACATTATGTCTACGTAGCTCAGTGTTCGTCGTAGTAGTTGCAACGTGCTTAAGTCCGAATGTCAATCAGTCAACTCGTACCCATGCATATGATTAAGGTTATGCATAAAACATAGCTGGGTAAATCGGAAGGAAGCGACTAGAATTCGGTACGTTATTACAGCTATGTTTACAGGCTTTCGAGTTGTTCACAATTCGTAAAAACATCTACAATAGCGTACGTATGACTTCGTTAAACTATGCGAAGTTGTGTAATTAATAGGCAATAGTATGATAATCGATCGAGGTGCTGCAGAACAAAATCAACACTAACCCCTTAGTTTCAAGTCTCTGTTCATCCACACTAGATAAATTACCATATATCGATAGATATGGCACTTACCGTTTACCGCATCACTACGTATTGTTCCCACCAGTCGACGCGTGACCAGTGGTTTGACCCCCGGTAGGACCCACTGCCGCCCCGCGCTGGCAGTGGTTACACCTGAGCGCGGGCGGCAGGTGGGCTCCGTCCGATGGTCATTGACTGGTCGGGTGGTGGCCGATAACAAACACTTGCCACCGCGTAGATAAAATAGGTACTCTCTGCTAATTGCGCTACCTACCGTGCAAGCAGCTAATGAGTTTTTGTAAACTTACCGACTAATGATTAAATAAGCAAAATTATCTAGTACTACTTAAATAGTACTTGTCTAAATAATTTGCATTTTGCTATCTTGTTTGCATCTAAATATGTTTCGAGTTTACGTTGCAATAAGTCTATGTGTATATATTTTACAAACTTTTAAAGGTGCATTGTTAGCCTCATAAAGTGTTTTTATCCCTGATGTCAATGTAGCTTAGAATTAAGTACATTTGTTATTGTTTATTATTGCTGATAAATAAAGATTTTTGAAAATGAAAAAAAAAAAAAATGATCGAGGTGCTTATATATAAAATTATTCTCGAGTTTACGTAGATAGTGTTGTTTCACCTAACTTAATAAAACACGCACACAGCCAGTAAACTTCCACTGCACACGACACTAGAACGAGCGGTCATATATTGCCAATATAAGCACGATTGATCGTGATCACAATAAGTTGCTATTGTGCCGTGTGGTGCTGGCTACGAATAGCACCAATCCGTTTCATCCCGTGGGTGTCGCGATAGGCGACTAAGGGATTAGCCGGAGGATGGGCAACAGCGTCCTTCGAATACATTAAAAACTCAACTGCGATCGCCAACCCGCCTGCCAAGCGTAGCGATTATGGCAAAACCCCCCAATGAGCACACGACACACCGATATCTGTCGTTGTGGTGATCTTTGAGGGAGGCCTGTGTCCAGCAGTGGACTTTATTCGGCCGAAATGATGAGCACATAGGAGGACGCTGTTGCTCATTCTCTCAATAACAACCCTTTGTATACCCGTATTATGACACCCATGGAGGATAAGGTTCATCTATTTTGCCGGGAACCACAGAAAAATTACAGTCTGGGTTTTAGATTTCCCAAGTCCCAAGTTCTGAATGTTCCAGAAGCCGTTCGCCAAGGTCATCTCGCGGAAATCAGGGTATCTGGAGAGTAGGAGTAGTGCTGTTCTGCGTGCTCACACCGAGTGACCCCCGGGAAGACAGCGGTGCGCACGCGGACACGTGCCGCCGTGTGCGCAGCACAGCGCAAAGCGAGGCTTGGGGGGATCCTTTACAATCCTCCCTGAGAAGTGCCTGGGGGGCGACCTTTTTACAGTCGCCTTCCTTCCGCTAGAGGGGGTGACCGCTTTACAGTCACCACCTCCGTGATGTGCCTAAAGGCGTGGCACCAATGGGCGGCTCTAGTGTGATTTAACGAGGACCTGGAGCCCCCCTTCGGTGCCGAAGATGACCGCTCCAGTAGTTTTAGCCGGTAGGAGTCCGGCATACCCCTTCGCCCTTCCCCGGGGTGAAGGAAGTTCCATGTAGAATTTCCACTGGTCATCAATAAAAAATAAAAAAAAAGGTACATACCTGTCATAAATAAGTATTCAGTGGTTCATTGGTCGATGAACTTTAAGTTTAAATTAACCTTTTTTTTTTATTGGTTCCCAGTTGATATTCTTCATGAACTTCCTTCGCCCCGGGGAAGGACGAAGGGGTATGCCGGCCTCCTACCGGCTAAAACCACTGGAGCAGACATCTTCGGCACAAAAAGGGAGGCTCCAGGTCCTCGTATGATCACACTAGAGCCGCCCACTGGTGCCACGGGCAAGTTTAAATTAACCTAGCCTTGAATAAACTCAATGCTGTTTATATTTTTTAGATAATTATTATTATATTGCTCTTTTTTTTCAAAGCAATCGTATAAATAAACATTTCATAACTGTAAGGTCGCATTTACGCTATTACGATTAGACGTGTGTGAGTGACCCGAACGTGGTGTCTGTGCAACATAGTAATAGTGTTAGAAAGTAGGTAGATTTATGGAAGGATTTGCTAGGTACCTAGAAAACTACTCTAGTGAGATCATACGAAGTCCTGGAGCCCCCTCAAGTGCCGTAGATGACCTCCCCAGTGGTTTTAGGAGGAGGTTTTAGGCCGGTAGGAGGCCGGCATGCCCCTTCGCAGTTCCCGCAGCGGAGGAAGTTCATGATGAATTTCCACTGGGACCAATAAAAAATAAACAAAATATACCTAGAAAGCTGTACCTATACTCGAGTAATTCTTTTTCCTGCCCAGTTTCTTGGTGTCAGCGAATATGTTAGTCATATAGCAAAGAATTTTGGCCTTGATTTTCGCCTGCCTGACCAACCTTACTTGAGTATGCTAGTGTTGGTGGTTTACGCGCCGCTTGCAGTAACCCAAAGTGCTTAATGATACACACCCTTAGGTGCCTTGTACGACACCTACGGGATGAGACTGTGTAACCTTTGTATTTCCTTCCTTCATGGGTGTAGCCGTATTCGAGACCGAAGCTACAGGAGATAAACAAAAAAAAGTAGTTAGTTTTAATTCAGCCTGGTGACAATATTTAACGTTCTATCTTGAAGGAGCCAAATTGAAACCATTGCTTATAACCGACGTCCCTTGAGATAACATACTTTCCAAGAAAAATAAATAGAGATTCTGGGAAGCCCCCGCTACGCTTGTGAATATTTAAGAGCTATATTACTGCTTTAAATCCCGCTTCCAACAAAGAGCGTAAAGACAAACATCTACTAACAAACACATGTCCACGACCTTGACTACTGATTGCGATGTACCCGTATTTCACGACAACAACTTGTGAAATTTCCAGATTTATGTATGAAGTAACCAAGAATTCTTCGAATATATTTTGGGCATACTGTATGTGTTTTAAATATCATTACCCCAAATATGTTCGGCTTTGAGTCTAACCATGATACGATTATGGGTTCAACTTTCTTACGAGTTCTGACTGCTTTATTAATTATTTTGTAACCATAGCTATCACATAGATAAATTTGAGGGCACGTTGGGTGCAGTGATTGCGCATTTAGCTTTGTGCGCTACGTGTCGCGAGTTCGATTCCCGCATCGAACAAAATTAGCAAATATGCCAGATTTATGTCTGTAAACTGGACCCATGGACACAGGAGAAAAAAGACTGGATATTCGTTTAAAAAACAACATCAATTCATTATGACTTTAGCTCCGAGTTTGTATTGAGACTCTCTCTGTGCTGGGTACCGAAGGCTTCCCTACTTGATGCCTATGGTGACTGTAATGTGTGCATCAGACGCAAGTATTGGAATACCTGCCTTCAAGTTTACCTTATGCAACAACCGCATGTACCTTCTGTAGGACATATTTACCCTTGCGCAACTTGGAAAGTTTCTTACCTACTTTCGCTCTGCAGCAATGGTTTCCATCTGGCCCATACTACTAAAAACAACATGGGGACAGCTATACTCGGTCCCCATCTTCGGCTTCAGTTGAGTCAAACTGCCCATTACCAGAACCTTTTTTTTTTTTTTTTTTTTTTTATTGATGTCCAGTGGAAATTCTACATGGAACTTCCTTCACCCCGGGGAAGGGCGAAGTGGTATGCCGGACTCCTACCGGCTAAAACCACTGGAGCGGTCATCTTCGGCACCGAAGGGAGGCTCCAGGTCCTCGTAAGATCACACTAGAGCCGCCCATTGGTGCCACGCCTTTAGGCATATCACGGAAGGGATGACTGTAAAGCGGTCACCCCCTCTAGCGGAGGGAGGCGACTGTAAAAAGGTCGCCCCCTCAGGCACTTCTCGGGGAGGATTGTAAAGGATCCCCCCAAGCCTCGCTTTGCGCTGTGCTGCGCACACGGCGGCACGTGACCACGTGCGCGCCACCATCTTCCCGGGGGTCGCTCGGTGTGAGCACGCAGACTCCCCAATCTGCGCACCCGCGACCCCCGTGGCCCCCCACCATGAATTGACGGCTGGGGGCTCAGGCGTGTTGGACTTGGGAGCCGGGACGGTTGTTGCCCCGGCGCCGTCTCGTCCTTCTCCGTGCGGGATCGGCCCTCTCCCGATCCCGCTCTGCAGTCTCCTTCTGCAACATGACGCTTTCGCAGAAGGAGACCACTGCACTCCAATTTTCATGCTCTGCCAACATAGCCGACACTACTGCCGGCAGAGAGAGATCTTGCCCGATCCACGCTTATTGTTTACTGTTAATGTTCCAGATGACAGGCACTTGGTACGAGGTCGAGAGATCCTTCTACCTGGTTGAAATCACAGCGAGCTGCACTGAGCTCAACTTAACGCTGAACGACAGGGGATACCTGCTCATCACTGTAAACACCGTTAACAAATGGTAATGAAATTTTTGATATTGTACGGCGTGATCCGGTAAAGTGCCTTTTTTTTTTTTTTTATTGATCCGGTGGAAATACCTCGTGTACTTCCTTCGCCCTGGGAAAGGGCGAAGGGGCATGCCGGACTCCTACCGGCTAAAACCACCGGAGTGATCATCGACGGCACCGAAGGGAGGCTCCAGGAACTCGAAAGATCTCCATCTAGAGCCACCCATTGGTGCCACGCCTTTAGGCACATCTCGGAGGGGATGACTGTAAAGCGGTCATCCCCTCTAGTGGAGGGAAGGCGAATTGTAATGGCGCCTTAGGCCTGGTCTGATAACCTCTTTTACAGGCTTGCATCATCATCATCATTTCATCCGAGTAAAAACCACTGCTGGACACTGGGGGAGGCCCAAAGATGGCGACAATAACCGGTGTGTAGTGTGTTCCTTATCGCCACGCTTGTCAGGTGGGTTGGCGATCGCAGTTGAGTTGTAATATTCTTGAAGGAAGCTGCTGGCCTTCCTCCAGCTGATCCCACAGTCGTATTTTAAGACACCCACGGGATGAGATGGATTGTCTGAGAAATCGTCTTAGATGTCTAATACATCAAAATCCGAAAATTATTTGTATACTAATCAATTCTTAGAAGTGTCCGTTACTTTAATTTAATTTCAGTCGAATATAGTCGTCATTTAGAACACAGAAAGTAATTTTAAATGCCTGTTGGTTTGTAGGCTAACAATGTATGGCCGCAGAACAATGTAAAGCTTTAAAAAGTGCAAAGTGCATTTGACCTCAAAAATTTTCAGATCCTAGATAAAGTGTTAAATTGGGACTTCTACATGCACCGTTACTTTGTCTTTAGGTTTCCACAATACTTTTTGGAAAATTTACGAAATAGCGTGTGTAACATTAAATGCGGCGACAACACGTCATTCGAATTATTCAAAAGGATATTATGCAGTTTGCATGTTGAAAGCGATAGGTCAGGAGTTGCTTTTACGTAAATTTAAACATGTCAGATCATAATGTAGAATGTAATTGTTGTTGATGTTTATATAAATTTCACAGTATCTCATTCCATATTTGTAGGGTTCCGAACATCCGAAGGAACAAACGGCTAGAATCCTTATAGGATCTCGCGTGTCTGTCTTGTCTGTCTGTCCGACTGTCACAGCCAATTTACTCCGAATCCGTATCTACTGAACCAATTAAGTTGAAATTTGGTACCCACGTGGATTTCTGCGACCCAAACACGGACGTGTAGCGTAAATAAATGAGTTTTGATAATGGGAGTCACTTTTGGGAGTCAATATAGAAAATTCAAGAATAAAGTTTTGCAAACTGTGCTGTGTATGAAATGAAATGGAAGGGCTTGTTATGAGGGTCTCAAATATATTTAATATATAATCTTAAAATACAAAGTTTTAATTTTATTTAAGAAAATTAACCATTCCCCCCATATCTCCTAAACTACTGAGCCCAGAATTTTTAAAGAAAAATGGAAAAGGAATAAAAAAAAATCTTTACATGAAGATTACAGGAAACCTATAAAAAGTCTATGGTCTCAAAATAACGCGGTGAGTCTTTCAATATTGTAAGTACAAACTTAAGTTTGCAGTTGGAATGTATCTGAGCACATGCTTTTCAACTACAATGTTAAGTTTGTTCTTGGAATAAATTAATGGTACAAGATCGAATTCAACAATATACAATATATTGAGCAATTTCCCTCTACAATCCGGTACCATACATACATTTTTAGGTACGACCAACAAATTTGGGTCAGATTTAAAAAACAAATATGGTAGATAACAATACATATTCATCGTACGGATCTACGCGAGTTCAACTCGCACTTGTTCGGTTTTTTAATAATGAAGTAGTCCCAAGTAGCGAATGTTATAGAAACGCATAGAGAACAAAGAAACATTCGTTTTTGTATATTTGCAAAAGCAAAATTATACAGGAGACAGAAAAATTTGTACACTGAAAAACTGTTTTTTTTTAATTATAAGTGAACCATTAAAACTACTAAATCATGTAATTAATACTTTATTATGAATTGTCGAAAGGTTTTTAATTCGAATTACGAGGTGTTCTTGGAAATAATCAATATTTTTGTGGGTAAGCAGTAAAAAGTGCATTATTCATAATCAACTTTAGTTGGATATTTTCATACAGTTTTTTTTTCTTTCAATATATAACGAATACGACACCAGTCTAGCCGAATTTTGCGTTTTGATATGGCCGACTGGTAGTATTGCCGAGGTTTTCTATTACATAGATGGCGCTATGTGCATCCAAATTGAACTCTGCCTAGTGTAAAATATGGATTATGGGGTTTCCTTGCCCAATGTGACATAATACGTTATTGACCAAAATTACTATTTACGAGGTTTTCACTGGTCGCCGCCGATATATTGATAAGTGTTCTGTCCATGTCCTGAAGTATTTTGCTCTTCTCTCTCGGTCTCCTTAGGACCCACAGTCCATCGACGACGTACGGCGTCGGCATCCCGAGCCACAACAGCTCGTCAGTCTTCCGGTACAAGCTGAACAACCGGGTGCCGTACATCATCGGGCGGCTGCTGCCGGGCGCTGGCGTGTACAACATCCTGTTCACGGACTACGATCAGTTTGCCATCGTGTGGTCCTGTACCAGCGTCAGTATTGCACATTCAGGTACGAGATTAACTTATTATTGCAATTAGATCAGATGGCACGGTTCGCGCAGTGGCTAGGCTAGGCCTTCTACGCTACGGATCGCGGGTTTGATGCCCGCACGGTACAATTGTATGGCCTACAGGTAGTTATTCCGGATGTGGGTGTTTGTGCAACAGACATTTGTATGTTATCGGTCCCCCAGGATACAGGTGAAATACTCGGGTTAGGCGTCGTATTTTATAGAAAAACCTACATGTACATACTTCGACACCTACATTACTATATCCACGTTGCACTTCCTAACCTCCTGATGTAAATACTACAGTGTGACAATACATCACCAGACTGACGGCCTTATTGATTTACGGCAGAAGTTAATAGAATAGAATAGAATCGTTTATTCAGTAATTCATAGCAGACACTTTTACACGTCATAATTGAAACGACGGAGGGCTAATCTAACGGAAGGTGAATAATCAATCTAATTCAAAATCTTTGGATTTGGGATTATGATTTGTCTAATTTTGTGTTAAATGTGATCTTAACACAAATACGGATGAAGACTAAAATCTTAAATCTAGAGACTTTGAATTAGATTGATTATGAATTCCGGCTGGTTGCAGCCGGATTTGTATTTGGTTTGTAGTGTATAATAGTATATATGGCATATAATAGTATATATGGCATATAATAGTATGTATGGCATATAATAGTATATATGGCATATAATAGTATATATGGCATAGGTATAACACGAAGAGGAAGGAGAATCCACCATAGATGAGATCGTTCAAACGGCAATTGGGAAGGATTAGGAAATTCTCAGTTAGATCCCAGATTTGAAATCGTGTCATATAAAAGGCGAAGTTTTTTTGTCAATTTCGATTTGTCATCATCATCCATCAGCCAAAAGAAGTCCACTGCTGAACAAAGGCCTCTCCCATAGATTTAAAAGTTCATTCTGTATCAAACTGCAGAGCGGCTCGTCCCACTGCCTTACTTGGATTGACAGGCAATACAGTCTATCTGTAACGCAGGCCGGCTGGTGAGCGCAGAAAAGCTGCTGTTCCACGAAGGGACGCTGCTGCCTCTCCCTTTGGTGAAGAGCCACTTAGTCGCCTTTTACGACCTCCACGGGAGGAGATGGAGTGTTGCTATATTCTTAATCCGGCCACCACACGGACACACATATTATCCCCGAACAACACGACACTTTACAAAGTTTCACTTACGCGATCGGATTTCAACTGATGTTATAAATCGGGCATTTTTCCCGAATGCCCGGAATGTGCATGTCGCGGTAGCGCGGTTACGCCCCCGTACCACTTATCCTTATTTCCTATTTCTGAGGTGCTGAGACTTGGACACACAGACTGGTCCACAAATTCAAAGTCGCTCAGCGAGCTATTTAAGGGACATGATTCGGTACGTAAGTATCCGGAAAGAACTGGAATCGCTTTCATTAATTAGGAAGTTGATGTGGCTGTAAGCTGGCCATGTCTGTCCAAGGACCGATGGCCGTTGGAGCAGACGAGTCCATAAGTGGAGACTTCAAATCGGCCAATGAAGTGTGGGACGCAGACAGGTGGATCGACGCGAAGGTTGCTGTGGCATATTGGATGGGAATGGCGTATGACAGTGTGTTGTCGTGCAGTTTGGGAGAGCCCTCTTAAATTGCTTCATAGTAAAAAAGGCACATAATCTTGTAGGTGATTGACACAACATTTTTAGAACATCTAATAAAATTTTAATTTTGAAAATAGAATGGCTGTCTCGTGCAATTTATGTTTAGGTAGAATTCGCGTGATTGTCAATTGTTTTTGCAAATTGACAAAAATTTAAAATTGTTTGTACACACATCAAGCATTTAACGCAAGAAAATGTTCGTTCCATGATGTTATATTACTGTCGTTACGAATTATTCGGCAACGAAGATTTTATAATATAAATTATTGATGCCAACAGATCACATTTGGGTGCTGGGTCGTCGTCGTGAAATCGACGCTTCGGTGCGCGCGGAGATATACGCCATCATGGAGGAGCTTCACCTCGACCCAGACAGACTTATCATATCTAAGAACAATAACTGTACCACAATAGCGGAAAATAAACTTTAAAAAATAATGATAGTTTTTATTGGAACAGCTAGGTATCAGCCAAAACGTATATTCATTATACAGCTCATCAAATCTACGCCACAGGCGTTTACTTAAGTTTAATTTATAATAAATAAGTTTATAAATATTAGTATCATCATCATATCAGCCACAGGTCGTCCACTGCTGAACAAAGGCCTCCCCCTTAGATTTCCACCACGAGTGGTCACATGCCGCTTTCATCCAACGACTCCCAGCGACCTTCACCAGGTCGTCTGTCCACCTCGTTGGAGGTCGTCCCACGCTGCGTTTTTCGTTGCGCGGTCTCCATTCAAGAACCTTTTTGCCCCAACGGCCGTCAGTTCTACGAGCAATGTGCCCCGCCCATTGCCACTTCAGTTTACTAATTCTTTCAGCTATGTCGACAACTTTAGTTCTTGTATAATTATTTCTGTCATAAAAAATATTCTTCCGCCCCCAATAATCTGCTGTCCTAGAGTACAAGAGACTGTATAGTATAAGGGACATCACATGACATACATGACATGAATGTTAATTTCCTTTTCTTTCTTACCTTTTCATTCGTAGCCCTTCATTTCCCATAACTTCCTTCCCCTTGCCTTTTTGATTCTAATTCTTTTATTTTTCTTATATTTATGCCTTTTTCTTACCTTTTCTACCTTTCCTTTACGAAAAACGTCTAAATAATATTTTTCTTACTAAATATAACATACTTACATTGTTTAAAAACATTGCACATTCCTAATAAGTATCTATAAAATATTTTTAATAGCTTTTATAAATTATATTTACATACAATTCGTAAGAAAAAGTATTTAAATTTAAATTAAATACTAATAAACTGCCATCATTGGCCCGGCGGGCTGATTACATGTGAGTCTATTAGAATCAAATACCGCAATGTCCATTTTCGTGTTCTGGCCATAATTCATATTTTTTATATACATACACCAATGGATAATGCTATATTTGTAGCATACTTTAATTTTTAATGCCAGTTTTCTACATGACATTGCAGCTTTGGTTGCATTTTGAATATTCAAATAGATTCCTTTTAATCTGTAGATTCATACGGCATAGAAAACGCATTTTTGCTTTTTTATGGACATTGCGGTATTTGATTCTAATAGACTCATGTGTCCAAAGAGTATAATAACTATTTATAAGCATGTGTCGCAGACAGTTTGCGACAGGCGTTAATCGCGCAGACGCCGCTGTCTAACGTCATTTTGGTATTACGTATTTGCCGATAGCGATTAGATCACAGCAACAATGTATTTTATACAGTTTTTTTTTTGATTATTTTCATTTTTGATAAATATTTTATGAATATGTAACGATTTAATAATCTAAACACCGTACGACGTTGCCTTAAACTTGACATTGGTGGAATTTTGGAAGATACTCTACAGAAGCCAAAATCTAAGAGAAGAAGAAGAAAATAGCGACTAAACAGGCGAAGATCTCTGACGCTTTTGGTTTAACAAGTGATCTGGCTGATCTGAAAAGGTAGTTCAACATATTTTATAATAGTTGTTATTGTTTAGATTTCAAATAAAATGCATGCCGAAAAAATAAGCTTAGAAGCTGAAAACGTTAGTTACTAAAGATTATTAATATAAACTGATGTTCAAAATGAAATATGAAATTTGTTTCTTTTTCTCGTGTATAATTTCAAATCTTTCACAGAAATCAATGGACTAGCCGGTTGTAATGGCATAAGTCCAAAAATATCAACTGAGTTGTCCAATCAAAGTTACAGGAGCCCAAATAAGGCAGCCATAATAAAAATTAACTAATTTGTTCACTATAAGCTTATTAAAAAGTGCTTGTATGTAAGGATTATACATTCAATAAAAAACAAAATCGTCTGAATGTAGTACTACTATCTAGATTACTGGAATAACATAGGTAATAGTACTGCGTAATTATGAAAAAAAAACTCCGTGTGGTGTCCGGATTAAGAATATAGCACCACTCCATCTCCCGTGGATGTCATAAAAGGCGACTTGGGGGATCTAAACCAGAGGGATGGCCAGCAGCGTCCCTTCTGTGGAACGGTATACATACTGCGCTCACCAACCCGCTTGCCAAGCGTGGTGAGCATTGGCAAATACCCCCTAGAATGATGACACAGTTGTGGAAATCTATGGGAGAGGCCTTTGTTCAGCAGTGGACATATAAATGGCCGATATGATTAACTGCGTAATGTTGAAGATATGATATACCAATTCAATGCAAACCGAATTTCTCTGTTGGATATTCACGCACTTAAAATAACTTTTTTTACTAAACACCATCCTCACCCTTGCATTACTAATAACATCAAGTTGATTGCGTTGCATGCATGCATTTTTTTTAAATTCAACCAATAACATCTTTTAATAAATATGTTAAATTTTCCTCCAATTCTAAAGATGTCTTATTAAACCAAAAATTTGCTATTATATACGCACTCTGTATACGAGTATACTGCTTGCCTCATTTAGGTCTACCTAGACGTCTCTAGTTAAGCACGTCAAGCTAATTTCATACTGGCTTTATTCCAAAAATAGTATAGATCACACTTTGTCACGCTAAAACAAAAATACTGAAAGTACAATTCAAGAAGTTGCCACGATTTGACCGGTCTATTCAAAAAGGCTTACACCAGCCCTTTGATGACAATCCTCTGCTATCTCATCATAATAATTATTTATCGAAAGTTTATGTTCCTTAACATTATTAATTGATAGTTAGCAACGCCGATAAATGTGTAATGCTGCCGAAAAGAAATACATTACAATACCTTAAAGAACTTTACATAAACGAGGCTTATAACAAGCCGCACGAATATGACATCAGGAGCTTCTGATACACAACGCAGCGGGTCTCATCAAAGCCCGCGGCGACCCTGGTGGCAAAGATCGGGCGGGGGCTGGTAAAGCTAGCGTTCCAACGTAGTGAACGATTTCAAACGCAAATCGTCCTCGAAATAATTGGGCTAGTAAGTGGTCCAATTGGGGCACTGGTCCAATGATAGCATCCTTAGCTACAGTTAGATGACGGAAATTGCTTTGATGACAATCCTCTACTATCTCATCATAATACTTATTTATCGAAAGTTTATATGTTCCTTAACATTATTAATTGATAGTTAGCAACGCCGATAAATGTGTAATGCTGCCAAAAAGAAATACATTACAATACCTTAAAGAACTTTACATAAACGAGGCTTATAATAAGCCGCACGAATATGACATCAGGAGCTTCTGATACACAACGCAGCGGGTCTCATCAAAGCCCGCGGCGATCCTGGTGGCAAAGATCGGGCGGGGGCTCGTAAAGCTAGCGTTCCAACGTAGTGAACGATTTCAAACGCAAATCGTCCTCGAAATAATTGGGCTATTAAGTGGTCCAATTGGGGCACTGGTCCAATGATAGCATCCTGAGCTACAGTTAGATGACGGAAATTGAGTGCATACAAGAGTGTATTTACGTATGGTCTAATTTGGGCCGTAGTTTGGGGCTTGAAAAGTATTTTTTAACTAAAATAAATGCCTTTTATTTACTTACTATAAACTTTAAGTTTAGTCATAAATGTTTAATTCATTTGTACTGTATGCATGTATCTTTTGATAATTTATAAGAAAAAATGCGATAGTCAAGAGGCCAGAGTGCAGCCAGTTTTAATTTTAACAGGTCAAAGCGTTAAACAAGGATTGTTTTGATAGACAGTGAATATTGTCTATCTTGTAGCTACATAAACTAAGGTTCATCGTACTTCAGATCTAGTGCACTACTAAAATGATTGAAATTAAAAAAAACAACTCCATCATGTCATTTTCTATTTTTTGGAAAAATATGTTATATTTACATTGAAGATTAATATACTAAAAAACTTATGAGAAGTTTAATAACGATTCCATACGACAATCATCACCCACAAGGAATTCATCACGTACGAGGCCAATGTAAAATATTGGCCCTGTTCATAAAACATTTTAATATTAGACTTATGTTACACAAAAATAATTTAAGGAGAGGTCATAAATAAATGCCTGCAAATAGAATAGCATATAGCATATTATTATGTAAGATGTATGTGAACAGAGCCCATGTGATGATAAATGCTATAAAGATTTCAATTAAAAAAACAATTGTGCTATAAACTTAAAATAATTGCATTCAGAATGTAAAGTAGAATACAAAATAAATCGAGTTATCCATAACATCATTAATCTAATATTTTGGCCAAGTTTATTTATTTATATAAAACGGAACTGTTTGGTTATCATATTTGGCATATTATAGAAACAGCACATTATATCGTAACATTTAACAGTATCGATTAATATCAGAGCTATTTCAATGATCAAGAAGTCTAGGTAGTAGGTTTTGAAATCACTATGAAGATTGGTTGGCTTAAATTATTTTTACAGTCTTAGGATAATATTGCTGAAAACTGACCATTAGACAAGGCAAGATCCATTTACTATGTTACCACTTGTAACCGTAGGCCTTATGTAACACGAAAATAAATAAAGAACAACAATATGCTGCAATCTTAGACATAATCTGTGCGAAACAAAAATAAAGTGCTATATAAAAATAAATCTATTGATAACTTAATTTGAACAATACTTTGTTAAGTACTGAAACAACTACATCTTTACTAAACAGCCGAAATATTATAATCAGTTACAAATCAATATCAACGCCTTCGATATGAAGATATCTTTTCAATACACAACACACACATAGTAAAAATGTTGTGAACACATCTAAATTGCTATGTGGTCACGAACAGTCTGTGGAAAGTATTGTAGTCTAAGATTTCGCACTTTAAAATTTAATTTCGGTTTTGACAACACTGTTCCTCACATCCGAGACTCTGGGACACTCAATGTCGCGGTTTATGTGGTCATACTGGGATAGTGAGGATATACTGTCTACAGGACTGTCACACACACTGTCTGTCTGTGGTTGCCCAGTATTTTGTGCCTCTTGTCTATTATTTTCCATGCTATACTGGTGCATCCAAAGCTGCTTCTCTTCAACCTCTTTGCTTACCACAACAAACAATTCCTTATCTTTACTGTCCAGTTGCTCTTTTAAATAAGCTATTAGATCACTGCTCTGAAAATGTAAGAAAATCCTTTGAATATAATTTATTTCCTACATCACGCAATGAGATGACTGACACTGATATAAATAAATGTGGGAAAAGTAAAATGAGCAAGTATAAATATAAATAACTTGTAAGTTCTTATAGTTCCTTGCTCCATAAACTTTACGTCGACGGTCAAACTGCCAAGTTAGCTGGGCGGTGTACTGGTAAAAAATGAACTTTGATTCGAAATTAAAATTCTGCTGTCCGATAATCTAATCAATTTTATTTTTCATTAGCTAACCCGCGGTTTCACCCGCCGTTCATTTAAAAGAAGTGGGTTATTTATAAATAAATCAGAGTACTTCGGCATAGACAATTGACATAGAGTATGTATATGGGATACTTTAATAATGGAAAATATTTAAAGGTTAGGCTCTATGAATGGTATAGAATTCATTTCAAATATCAAGTATCGGTTTTACTGATGATACATTTATTAATATGTAATACTCGACTAGCCAAAAAGACTTACTGACTCTGTATTATTTTATAAAATAAACATATTTTTTATGAATAAGAATGGTTTTATTACTAATTAAAATAATTACCCTCCCTATAAGTTGAGGTGCATCCAGCTTTGAGTCCAGGTTGTAGAAGTTTCCCTGTATCTGTCGTATGGCGATCCAGTGCCGTCGACGTAGCGGTAACATCACAAACCCCAACTTGTAGTCAGATGGCACATTCAGGATGAACCCAGAGATGTTTGATAGGTCCAAACAACCAGGATCCCTGCAAAATAAGGGTAGGATTAGGCAAATGTATTCGATTTTACATTGTTATTCATATTTAATACAGGTCAGAACTTCATATCTGTAGAATACTGACAGGTAAGCAACATTTCACCTTAGACTGTGGAGCTTCGCCACCAGCGCCTCGTCGCCTATAAGTCTTTTAGCTCTGCGTTCTACCGAATCGGGTGCAGCAAGCTGCTACTTTGTTGAGGCGTTAAATTAATAGCTACAATACTCCATACATGATCGGACCTGTGCTTTGTAGAGATTAATAAGCTGTCCAGATGTCAAGTATCGCTCCACTTTATTTAGGACACCTACATTTTTGGCTGCTGTTTGTACTTTTAACTATATAGTAGCGCCGAAGTTGGGGTTTCAAGTCAGCTCCATGCCCAAAAGATCCAAGCAGTCAGTAATAGGGACAGAAGAACTTCTAATCAATTGAAACGCGACTTCTTTTTACGGTGAAAAGACACGCCATGTTTTCGAGGCGATAAAATTGACTAGATGGTCGTCGCCCCACTGGGGATCGACATTGAAGGTGGAATTAGTTAGCTCCACTATGGCCTCTCAGGGTCTTCCACTAGACAGATATATTTCTTGTGATAGTACCGTCATCTGCTTATCCAACAACTCCTAGCAGTAGTAGGTCAGGTCTATACCGCAAGAAAAGTCGCAGAAAGAACAGACCCCTGGGGAACAGCAACATCAATAGCCGTAAGGTACGATAAGCAGCCATCTAAGTCATATCTGGTCGACCGCTCACTCAAAAAGTCAGACATGTAGTTGCAAAAGATAGTAAGCATGCCAGACCCTGTCAAAAGCCTTTGAATACACAGCAAGGACTTCACCATGCTTCTCAATGGTCAACAAATTAAATGCAACTTAAATTCTGACGTTTCATAAGTGCCAGTAATTGGTTAATTTGAAGTACAAATATTTGACTTTGATTTTGAACAATGCGTAACATGCACAAGAACATATGCAGGCGATCGTCTATGGCGGAAGCCATACTGATGGTCACTGAGGATCTCATTCTCTTCAAGGTATGATAGCAGCTTGTGGTTGACAGTGGCAGTATCTCCAAACTAACCCAAAGTCGCCTCCCCTCCGCTAGAGGGGAGAGCGCTGTACCGTCCTCCAATATATGCCTAAAGGCGTGGCACCGATTGGCAGCACCAGTGAGTTCATTCTCGAGAACTTGGGACACCTCGGTGCCGAAGATGACCACCCGCTTGGTTTAAGCTGTTAAGAGTCCGGTACGCAAGTCCATAAGGATTTCCACCGCGATGAATAATATACCTATGCAGTACACGATTCGCTCAATACAAAATAATATAAACGAAGTAAGTGTCGGGTCCAAAGATATTGGAAGATAGGAGACATGCCATGTAGAGCCTAGAAATCTATTTACCCGCTACCATTCTTTATAAAAGCACACTAATGCACACAGTTATAAGTTCACATCCAATGAACTGAATAAACACAACATTATAATTGGCTTCTCATACTAAAACACACCCACGACTTTGTAGGTAGCCAATCATACCAAGCGTACAGACCGCAAACAACAGCCGTACCATGCAATGCGTAAGTTTATTGGGAGTACCATTTGCTGTTCTATTCACTGCTTTGTTATTCACTGATTGCTAGTTTAGTGGTAGACAAGAAATGTTGTATTTGGTACAAAAATAATAATGTCGTCTTGCTCCATCAATCCAAATGTAGCATAATAAAGAAAACAATAATTATCAAAAAAGTACATGATGTATATGTTATCCAGTGCTGATCATTGGGCTGATTAGGGTTTTTTGGCTTGGGCACGCAGATTGGGGAGTCTAATACCAAGCTACCCCTGGGAAGATGGTGCACAGTGAGGCTTCGCGGGGATACTTTACCATCCACCCCAAGTAAATAATAGTTATCAATTACTATCATATAACAATATATTAGTAAATGACAACTAAACAGTCATTTGATAACCAATTATAATTCTACTTATGTATATGAGTATCCAATTCAATAACTATTATAAAATATTCCTAACATAGGTAGTCCAAAATCCATTGTTGTAAAGACCATAACTGCCATAACTATTTGCACAGGAAGAGCTTTCTAAAATTGTGCAAATAATGTAAGTTAGGGTAGCAAATACAATTGTGGTTTCAAAGATATAAATAATATAATACACAACATTGAGAAACTAAAAGTGGTCAGCCAACCTGACATCTGAATGGCTGGCCATTTTGTTTCTTAATATTTTCATTAGTGCAAAGGTAGAAAATATGTACGTACTTTGATTATTATCTTGTTTGATCCAGCCATCCCAATGTTCACAAATTATGAATACATATCAAGACATATATAATATACAAAATGCTGTTAAGCTAAAGTTGTCTAACAGCTCAGTATAGGTATCTCCTATATTATGCCACAACACTCAGTATATGTATTTAAGACATTTAGTCTAAACTTATCATCTTGCTTTTCACTATTAACATTGACTGAGTATCTACAAAGTCTCTGTATTATTAGCAATAACTTAAAACATGGTTACTTACTTTCTCTTATCAAACCACACAGCTTCACAGTCTTTTTTCTGCAGGGCTGCCATTATAACATTGATATCATAGTTACCAAGCCCCAGCATGGATCGGTGTGGGTTTATCCACACATTTGGCGATAGTCTACTGCATATTGCATCTAACTCAGACTTTGAATATGTACCCCGCGTCTGAAAACAACGAACAACTCTTTACTACAAGGTATTTACAAATTAATAAGATGTCTAGATGACAAAATCATCAACATAGCAAACAAACTTTGACTGGTATGTTTAACAATAGCGCGTTTCATGGTCAAAACTCGTTAGTTATGACAATGGCACTCATTAAAATTCAATAATTACCTGGAATAAATTGTTAAGCGCGTGTAAAGCGCACAATTCTTTAACTTGTTTTTCATGATAAATTGGTGATTTCGAACTCATCGCGTTTACGTCCCATTCAGTGTTTCGTCTGGACTATCTACATTGTCTTCACTTCCAAAATTTTCTAAGACTATATTGTTATTAATAATTTGAATAATACTATTTTTGGATAACACTATCAAACCCCTTGACAATTCACTTGATCAATTTTAGACACTGACAGGAGCGACAGACAGCTAGTCATGCTGTCGTGTTAAGATTTAAGTTAGGCGTTATAACACATAACACATTAAATATATTTTTATAGCAGCTTATCACATTACGAGAAATCGAACAAGACTGTTCTAATATATATTATGGCCATTGTTTTATTTTGTTCGATATTTTTGCTACAGCGCCATCTAGCTTCGTTTAGGTCACACGACGTACAATATTGAAGAACTAAGCAATTCAATCAAACTTATAATAGATACCTAGCATTCCTTTTACTTGTTCAAGGTTATATGAGCACTCTTCATCTACAAGAGCTACTTTGACTTGCAACAACCAAAAATAATAGTATAGCACGTTTCATGCATAACGAATTCCAAGAAATACATTTTAATAATTTAAGAGATCAGAGTGCACCGTAGATTATTCACTTATACTGGGAGTGCACCGAACGTTTCATTTGTTTTAAATTGCGAATATTTATTTGCGGTTGCTACCGACCAACTATATACTAATGTTAAATTTTGAAACAAATAGTTTAATAAATAGTTTAATTTAGTTTTTATCATCATAGTTTGATTGGAATTCATGTCTGTAAACGCACCCACGACACAGGAGAAATCCTAAAGGGGGCAACGTGTTTAAAAAAAAAATTACGTTGCTATAAGGTATAAATATAGGTCTAGTGTAAAGTGTAAATAGCTTTAATGCTCTAGTTATTAACACTACTTATTTAGTACCAAATACAACTCAAAAGACTAAATAAAAACGAACCGTAATATTAACTCTTACAAGATAGTACAGCTCTTTAAATATGATACAACACTAATTAAAATACAACTCATTATAATTATAATAAACAACGCTTTAAATTTAATATAACGATTTAACTAAACAACGACGCTTATAAAATTATTTCAAATAACATAATACCACATTATAATACTTTAAAACAGCAGTTTAAAAAATATAACATAGCAGTATAAATAATTTGAAAAATGATAACACAAGATGAGCTACTTAACTTGACACTGGCAAAATGGAATACAATTGCCATGAAAGAAAAAAAAAAAAAAAAAAAAAAAAAAAAAAAAAAAAAGATGAGCTACCATCTTTAGCTACGAATATGATGTTAGGGTGAGATTCAGAAACGAGTCTAAGCGTGAACTTACGCTTCCATCTGTCAAAATTAGGGGCGTAAGTAGTTAGCATTTTGACAGATGGAAGCCTAAGTTCGCGCTCAGACTCGTTTCTGAATCTCACCCTTAGTTCCTACACTGTCCACGATGCCAATAGAAATGTTTCCGAACGCTAATAATTAATCAACCAGGGACTTATTACGTTACGATAACTGTACACGGTAACGGTATTTAACGATAATCTAGTGGTGTACTGGATCTTTTTACTAGTCTATGGGATTTGACAGAATAATTATTAGGGATGTTAGATATAAAAAATAATTAAAATGGATTTTAACATTGATTCAAAAGTATCTATGAATTATAAATATCAAATGGTTATCATATAGGTCCGAAGACATCGATGTTATATTTATTATTTATTTTATAAAATATGACGTTTACACTCGTACAAGGTTATACTAGAGTTGGAGAAACTGATAGGGATGGAGCTATATCGATAAACGTAACACGATAACAGACCCGATGTTTTTTTACAAAATGTAAGAAACTAAACTACTGCCGGATACTTTTGTACAAATTTATTAACTAAGATTATATTTCATTACAAGATGTTACACGTATTAGTTTTTGATTGATGCCAGCTTCTTTAAAACTTTTCGAAGCTGTTGTAAAATAAGTAGGTATAGGTAGGTACTCGACAATGAAACGAAATAATTATAACGACATGTACTGAAAATCTGTATTTATTACACTATTCGCAAAACATCACAAGATTCATACAATCAAGACAATTACGCAATGTCAATGACTACAAATTTAACAAAGCACAGATTTAAAAATCATTACGTTTAATTTATTTATGTATTTACTTATTGAGGAAAGGTGAAGGCAACTGAGTACACAACCATATAGTGAGTTTCTGAGTAATTAAGTGAAAAATCATCATTTCTTTATGTTTGGGTCGGTAGGCTTCTCTTCTTCGTTTCAAATGTACGGAAAATTCAATGTCATTTTCCCAGCAACACACAACTATGACACATTCAACTATAGTAAATAATTTTATAGTTCTATCAAAATAGAATCAAAGCTCGATTTTCTAGGGTGAAATATCAATTCTCTGGATCGATCCAGATCTTTATATCGATTTAAAAGATCGATTTTTTTGGTTTAAAATATCAATTCTCCGATTAATCGATCTCAGATCGCCATCCCTAGTCTGTGGTAGCAGAGCAGATACCGACAGTGTTGCCACTTTAGCGATTTTGTCACTAGATCTGGTGACTTTTGACCCCTTTTGGCGATTTATTTCTGTCGTTTAGCGATTTTTTGTTTTTAGCGACTTCTAGCGATAATTAAGTCGTCTTCATCTATCCTAAAAAGATCCTATAGAATATTAATTACTATTTATATTCTTGTTTTGTCATTACAATATAATTATTACAACCAAACAATGTTATCTATTTTTACAATTGCGGTTGTTTTTCCATAATTAGAATTTGTTGAAGTAATAAAAAAATCTGGTATTTGGCATATTTTAATGTTTGTTACCGTAGTTTGATACACAATAAAAAGTGGTATTGAGTCACAGCGTTGATTGTTATTACGTAACAGTATTAGTAGTCGGTTATTTATCCATCACCTGCGGGCAACTCATAGTGCCTAATAATAATGGTACACACCGGGTTCCAAACTCCCTTAGTCATCTTCTAGGACACCCATGGCATGAGATGGGGTAGTCCTAACCGTGACCTAACGTGATTTGAACATGTACTGCCGCTTGAGTTGTCTGTCCAGTACTATCGATACTTCGATAGATGGCATTACAACATTGTTTCTCCTAAAATATATTTTTTGGGATTTCTGGTGACTTTCGCTTCGAATTTAGCCCAATCTGGTGACTTTTGGGTGTTGATCTAGCGACTTTAATTTTTATGAGGTGGCAACACTGGATACCGATTGTTTACGGTTTGCAACGCACACCGCTACTACCGAGAGGATTAGATTTTATTTAAACCTCTTCTCACTGTTATAAATGAGATTTTTTGAATACCTTTATATTTGGCCTTTAATTCATTTTATGTTCTTACATTCAATAAATAAATAATTTAATATGAGAATAAAAAGTATTTAGTGAATCTATTCTCTCGTAGTATATAATGTTAGAAGTAGATCAAATAGAAGGCTTAATGCCTGAAGATATTGATGATAAACACTTAACTACAACTAATAAGACCTCTTTGCACCAGTACAAACTTTCTCTGCAATGGTAAATTTATATTGACATGTATTTAACATTAATAAAATAATCTCATATGTGTAGGCTAAATTAAAATAGTATTTTTTTTTAGTGCATCAAATATATCATCTAATTTATTGCTGAATGATGTATGGAATACTAATCAAGAGTTTTTAAATGATAAAGCCATCAGCCACGTTCTTAACGCAGCTAATGTTTTAATTCATAATGCTGACACAAGTAAAATGAAAACATGGAAATGTTGTTTAGAGTAAGTAATTTTTTTTACTATTAAGGATCACCTGAATCCCATGAAATGAAAACAATGCAGTAGAATATTTTATTGGAGACAAACTGTACTGAGGATCTGATTCAAAGCTTTTTCTGTTCTAGTACTCCTTCTTTCTGAGTCTTTACTTAATATGCATTTTAAATACCTACCAAACAGATCAATTCCTCACCCCTGATCCCATACTTTATTAATAAATTCATAAATGTGTTTGTTGAGCTTACAACTAAGCTATAATACATAAAATCTATATTTAAGACAATTTTTTACAAATGTGTTTGCTTTCTGCAATGCCCCATTGCACAGTGGTGTGAGGACATTCTTCACACCTTATTTAAATGGCCTTCATCCCCTGCTTCACCAAGCAAGTTACTGCTGCGTGCACACTACTATATGCTGTAGCAATTGCAGAGAGGGACTTGTATTGAAATGCAACACAGTATCATCTCACACAGTAATATATGTGGGCTGCGTGACAATGCAATTTTAATTATGTCTTATTTGCAGTGGTCAAGTAGTTAAACTTATTTATTCACTTTTCCTATATATCTAATACAGTTACACTATAATCTTAATACTGCATGAGGCAGTGATGTTTATTATGAACACATCACTAAATTTAGGTGTTTATCATGGAAGACTAGATAAGATCTTACAGTGGAGGAACCAGGATTTTAATATGGTGGGGGGCTCTGTGCCTCATTGCAAGATTTTCAGAGATCATTATTTGCTACTAGGTCTAAGGTCAACTGCATCCCACAGTTTTGGGGGGACCGGGGGTTGCTCAACCTGTGGCAGCCTAGGCCACAAGGTGAGGCAGTGTATGGTGCAGTCTCAGAACTGTCCGCAGTACGCAGACTTTGTACTGCTTGTGGGCCATATGCTGGGCAGCAAGCCCGCGCTGCCCAGACAGGCAAGAGGGGGAAGCTATTTGGCATCTATTGGGCTACGGTAGAAATTGGGCCAGTCTGCTCCCTGTTGGACAGAGGGCAGGGCTTTGTTGCTGTAGCATGGGGACCTCTGGCAGTAGTGATCTCCCCCAACGTATAAAGTATCGTACCATTTGCCTGCTTGACGAGGCTTCAAAGAAAGATATACGAGAGAATGATTGGCTGAAGAATTGTTGAGGACCGGTTGAGAGTTGGTCCCAATCTGCCCTACCGCCTGGCTTCCGGCAGCGACGATCTATCGCTGACGTGATTCTTTGCGTCTGCTCGCTGTTAGAGCAGGCAACGTCGGCGGAGTGGGGTGGAGTCGTCTGTCAGTCTAGACATTTTCAAAGCCTTCAACTCCATAACTCCATCCCGTGGAGCGCGGCTAGTCCATCATCGGTGTCCTCTTTACCTATAGGCCAACATAGGGGCCTATCTGCGCAGTAGGCTCGTTCGCTCCATGGGCAGGGACGGTAGCGTAAAGTGCAGGGAGATAACGTGTGGGATTTCACAGGGGTCGGTTCTCGGCCCCCTCTTATAGAACCTCGCCTACGACGGAGTCCTGCGTCTCGTTCTTCCCGCTGGCGTCAGCTTTTTTTGTTACGCTAACAACACTTGTGTTTGCCAGCGGGGAGCCCCTCAAGGAAACCATCAGGCTTGCCGAGTAAGCGGTGGCGATTGTCGTGGTCGAAATCCACGCTCTGGGTCTGCGGATAGCGTCTCACAAAACCGAGGTGCTATGGCGCTCACTGCCGCGGAGCAGAGAACCACCCAGTTCGTGCATAGGCGTTGGTGGCTGGTGACGCGCAAATTGGTGGGCCGGTACATGAAGTACCTGGGGCTAACCCGGGATGGTTCTGGGGCTTTGAAGAATACTTCGACCGCCTTGTACCCTGGATCGAGAGAGTACTGGGTGCCTTGCACTGGCTGCTACCCAATCTAGGGAACCGAGATAGGAAATTTACCACCTCTACGGGGGAGTCGTGCGGTCCGTGGTCCGCCCTCTACGGCGCACCTGTCCGTGTCGCGTCCAACGCTGCAGAGCAAAACTTCACGGTCTGCAGCGCAAAGTGTCTGTACGCATCGCACGAGGATAGCGAATGGTATCCTTCGAGGCGGCAACACTCCTGGCGCGCATTCCGCCATTGGACATCCTGGCGGAGACGGACATGGATGTACGAGCAGACACGCTACCTCCGTTAGAACGGCGAAAGCGCGCCTCCAGGAACGTTTGATAGGCTGAGACGACTGGCTCGGCGGCGCGCATTCGAGAAGTGGCGAGAGCGCCTTAGGTTGCGGTTCGCAACCAAGCCCGTCGTCGACGCCGTTCTGCCGCTCTATGGAGCCTAGCTCAGAACGAGAGAGCGCGTCACCTATCGCCTGATGCAGGTGTTCACCAGGCACGGTTGTTTTGGTGCGTACCTGCACGGATAGGACACGAGACCACGGCACAATGCCACCAATGTGATAGTGACCCAGGATACGGCACAGCACACGCTTGAGACGTGCAAAGCGTGCCCTTCGTAGGCTGTTGAGTAGCGGATCCTGGTATCTATGTATTGCAAGATCTGCCGGCAGTAGTGTCAGCTATCTTGGCAGAGACCTTAGCTTGGCTTCCATGAAAATTAGAGTGCAACGGGAATGTGAGAACGTCATGCTCTAGAACTCTCAGCGGTTACTAGTGCGCGGATTGGGGAGTCTGTGAGCTCATACCGACCGGGAAGACGGCGGTGCGCACGTGGCTACGTGCTGCCGTGTGCGCAACAAAGCTGAGGCTTCAGGGGGATCTTTTACAATCCTTGGTGTGGTTTTTACAGTCGCGTCCCCATCGCTAGAGGTATTAATCGCATTACAGTCATCCCCTTCATCTTTCATGTGCTTAAAGGCGTGGAACCAATGTGTAGTTTAATCGGCAGTTTTCAGTTTAGCCAGCAGTTTGGATACCAAAAAAGTAAAGGAGCTGTAGATGCAATAGACTCGCTGGTTGATAATGTAGTTTGCAATTTAAATCGTAAATTAAAAGTTGCGGGTTTATTTCTTGATTTAAGCTCTGCTTTCGATTCTGTAGATCACTGTATCCTTTTGGAAAAATTGGAACATTATGGTATAAGAGAAAACGTCTTAAAGCTATTTGGTTCTTATCTCCAAAACAGAAAACAATATGTAGAAATTAAAGCACTCGTGAATGGGCATGAAAAAATACATAAATCGAACCTTGTAACAGTAGAAAGGGGTGTTCCACAGGGCTCAGTATTAGGTCCAATATTCTTTATTGTTTTTCTAAATGATCTGACAGAGTATATTAAAAACATTATACCTGATACTAAACTAGTAATATTTGCTGACGAAACTAGTGCCGTAATTAGTGCCGATAGCTTAAAAAACTTAGAAACCAAGATCAATACTTTACTGTCTGTTTGTGAAAATTGGTTCTCAACAAATAATCTAAAACTTAATGTCAATAAGACTAAATGCATGCTCTTTAAATCAACTGCTAAAAACAAAGCTAGTTTAGAAGTAGTATCACTGGGAAATAAAGTAGATGTAGAAAATTTAAATTTTTTAGGAGTACAAGTTGATGCTCTCTTGAGTTGGAAGCAAGAATTGTCAGTCATCACTAATACATTAAGTAGTGCGTGTTACGCCATAAGAGGCCTGAGGGATGAATTAACAATTACTCAACTCCGTGCAGTATATTTTGCCTTGATTGAGTCCAAACTCAGATACAGTATCAAATTGTGGGGGAACAGTTATAAGTATAACTTAAATACAGCATTTATCATGCAAAAAAGGGCTCTGAGAACTATGCTTCATATAAGGCAAACGGAATCCTGCAGGGACCACTTTATCAAACTCAAAATCTTGACGGTACCGTGTCTTTATATTTTAGTCCTACTTAGCCATTTTCTCAAGAATTTAGACATGGTTGAGACAAAGGAAGAAAGGGAAATTAGAGGAGACACGCGTAGAAAAGATCTGCCCAACTTGTTACAACCAAAGCTTAACATAGTTAAACATTGTTCAAGAGTGCAAGCAGTCATTATTTATAATAAGTTGCCAAAAATATTCAAAGGCACTAACAATCCAAATATTTTCGTAAACAAATTAAAAGCTTTGCTACTGAATAAGTGCTACTATAGTATTGACGAGTTCTTTCAAGACAAACATTTATAATATTGATATACTTAATAATTTTATAGAATTAGTTTGTATATGGTAATATAGTTTATATATCGAGTTTTAAATATGAATTACCTACTACTTACTATTGTTTGAATTTTTATATTAAATTTTTATCAATTCATATGGAATATATGTTAAAAATGGTCTGTTAAAATCAATGTAATATTAGTTTATTTAAATTGCTCTTTTTAATGTATTTTTATATTCAACACAAATGTATTTTGTTTAGAATAAATGACTTACTTACTTACTTACTTACTTAATCTATATAACATAGTTTTATTGTCTTTTAGACCTGGTATAGGAACATTCTTGTATCTTCTATACAAATAAATAAAATTGAAGTGTCTGTTTGTAATGTCAAAATAACAGCTTTTTACTAAATGCATATGAAAGTATATACGGTACCTATAACAAAAAAACAATTTTTGTCTGTCTGTCTGTCTGTTTGTTCCGGGTAATCTCCGAAACGGCTGGACCGATTTTGACGGGACTTTCACTGGCAGATAGCTGACGTTATAAGGAATAACTTAGGCTACTTTGATTTTAGAAAAATAATTAGGGACCGTGCGAAAACCATAAAACCCTTGAAATCCAACATATATATTCTATGTCAAGTGTCTATGTCGAAGTAGTCTAAATTTCTTTTAAATTAAACGCGGGTGAAACCGCGGGTCCCAGCTAGTAATTTGTATAAAAATGATCTTAACTACCATTACAAAACAGGTTAGTTTGCAATATGTTAAGAGTATAGCTGAATAAAGAATGAGCATATTTTAAAGTAAAAATAAATCTAATTAAGACAACGGCTCGTTGTAGTTACGATTCATGATAGCTAATTTTTTTTAAAGTTCTAAGTTACTGTTTGGAAAACTACAATTAGCTAACTTTGGTTATTATTTCTGATTGTCTGCCGCTCTTGTTCTAGATTTAAATGATAATTTCTCAGTCTTATTAACAATAACTTACAGCGTGCGCATCCTCCCGTCGTCATCACTCTGAGACTCTGTCGGTAGCACGACGCTCTTGGGGAGGTGGGGGAGCCGGTGCTGTTAGGATCCCGCCGGTACTGTAGTAGGGACAAATATTCTTTAAAAACTTCTGGTAGGGCCTGGGCACGTTTACACTGCTAGCATGCTGACATTTGTCATCATTAATATGCCCTACCATAACGTGAGAATAGGTCTTGATGAGTATATGGTTCGATAGAAGGGCCTCGCTGATACGTGGGTGAGAGGTCGTGTGTTAAGAGTGGCATTCAGACCGCCTTTGTACCCTTATACAATAAGCATAGATAAATAATATTCTCGGCTAGGGTTACTCGCAATACTTCTTTCATGGATCGCACCATACGCTCGCATAAATGGGAATGCAGCTGGTATGTACTTCCAGGCGATAGTATCATGTTAAAGAACATCGAGCACTGCCTCGCCGAGTTCCTTATCTGCTGCTTTGAAGCACGTGGCGTTGTCATTCCATACTTCTTTGGCATCCTCACCTTGCCATAAACCTCCTTAGGGCCGATATGGTTTAATCGGTACTGAGTGCGTATGTGACTTCAAAATTTATGGCTTTGATTCTTTGCCAACTCCGATCTTCTGTTCATGTCAAGATGGAAACGTTCTGTCCTTTTGGCTCGCTCTTTTTGTTCTAGTATTACTATCTCAGTAAAACGAACCGGCTCGTAAAAAATCATCCTCAGTCGTCCCTTTAACACCATTGGTGTTAAAAATAGGTATGACGTGACGCAAGGACTTCCATATTCTTTTATTGAGCAGTCGATATGCTTCAGCATCGCCGGAGGACTGCAGCGTCATGGCACGTCTTTCTGCCATGAGGTTGAGGTTATCATCAGGGAAATTTTTAGGTCTACCTTTATAGTGGGTTTTAAAGTACTTAGACCCAACCGTTTGTTTCGACAGTTTCTACTAACCTACCATTTAAATCGTCCACAGATAGATAAGCAAAGTGTAAAGAGAATTTTGATGTTTGCAGCAATTTTAATGCGGAGTCTTTCTTTGAACAGTCATTAACAACTTGTGAACCATGTAACTGCCATACAAGATATTATGGTTTAAATGAGTTTCAAAGAAATAAATGCACCTGTAATCTAGGCTTAGTTGAAACTACAGATAAAGCCACGAAAGATATATCAGAATCCAGAGAAACTTCATTTTATGCAAAGAATTCAAATGCCGAAAATTTTAGCCAAGAGTCAAATTCTGCGGATGATCAGAGACAACTTATGAAACCAAGGTTTGGCCGACTGAGGCATGTAGCAAAAAATGTTAAACCACCAACAATAGTGGGTACTTCAGTTACTGAAGAAGAGGAATTCAATAAAGAAGAGGAGGAAAACAAAATACATAAGAGCAATGTAGCAAAAATCACATTTAAGACAGCCAAAGACCAGTTGCTAGCTTCAAATCCTGCAGCCAAGAGAACATTAGGAACTTCAAGAAAAGCTCAAGCTAAATTTGTGTCACCTATGATTGGAGCCCAGTAAGTGGATATTTTTATTTAATTAATATTGCTGTCCTGCACTAAAAACCAACAATTATCTCGAGTCTTTCTTAAAATACTTTTTTTATTGATCCGGTGGAAATAAGTTATGTACTTCCTGGGCCCCAGGATAGGGGAAAGGGCGGAGAGGTATGAAGGACTCCTACCGGCTAAATCCACCGGAGTGGTCATCTTCGGCACCGAAGGTAGGCCCCGGAAACTCGAAAAATCTCCATCTACAGCCACCCATTGGTGCCTTTAGGCACATTTCGGGAGGGGATGACTGTAAAGCGATCACCGCCTCTAGCGGAGGGAAGGTGACTATAAAGAGGCCACCTCCGCAGGCACCTCTCGGGGGGATTGTAAAGGATTCCCCGAAGCCTCGCTATGAGCTGTGCTGCGCACACGGCGGCACGTGCACACCGCCGTCTTCCCGGGTTCTTACAATACTTACACCATTTGGCAATTTAGTGTCTAAAATTTATATCTATCTCTGATGCTTAACATACCAATAGTAGTAACAGCAGGCACGGTTGGTGCAGTGGCTGATACAGTCGGCTGGTGCGCCGCTCCGGGTCGCGGGTTCGATTCCCGCACGTAGTTGGTTGGTAGCAGGTAGTTGTTCCGGGTCTGGGTGTATTGTTTGTGGAATTAATGTCTGTAAACGCACCCATGCACACAGGAGAAATCCATCGTGTGGGGAAAAATATTTTTTTAAAGAAAGTAAAAAAGGAACTGTAAATAATGAGCGTAATTCATACACTTTCAGCATTTTCTTTTTAATTGTATCATCATTTCCGCAGAATAAAGTCCGCTGCTGGACACAGATCCACCAAAGATCACCACAACGACCGATATGGATGTTGTGTGCTCATTAGGGGGTTCTGCCATAATCGCCACGCTTGGCGGGTTGGCGATCGCAGCTGAGTTGTTAATGTACTTGAAGGACGCTGCTGCCCATCCTCCGGCTAATCCCTTAGTCGCCTTTTACGACACCCACGGGATGAGATGTTAATTGTACGACTTGGTAAAAATATGTGGTTATTATCAAGAATCCAATCAACGACCCAAGAATCCAAAAGGTTTTGGCTGCAAAATGGCGATAGTTTCCTTACTCACCACAAATGTTATTGATTGAAGTCATTATTTTTCACTTTGCTTTTCTTTTTATAATTTTTCTCAGGGAGAAGCAAGACACTGTTGAACAAGAAGTGGCAGATGATCGACTGAAACACATAGATCCAAAAATGATCGAGTTGATTGAAAGTGAAATTATTGATAAAGGAACACCAATAGGTTGGTATGATGGTGGCTGTACACAATACACAACACAACAAATGTCTTGCTGGTGGCGGCGTTGTGTATCGGGTCGTTAGGTTACTTACAATATGGTTGAGCTAAGCGATGCTGATGCATGCGTCATGCTCGTGAACGGGTGCTGTCTGTCGGGACTGGACAACCGTTAACTGCCATGGCAAATAAATTATTATTATATTGTTGTAAAATGTATTTATACATTTTTATACATTCACCTACATTATGCTCGTTATATGTTTTACAATCTGTTGTATCAATCAACATTGTAATCTCAATTATTTTAAAAGAGTATCCATGGATTTTCTTGCTGGCTCATCTCCACTCACACTCTTCTCCTTGTAAACAGAATATTGAAAAATTTACTCATTTTTATTTTAAGACCATAGACTTCTTATAGGTTTTTCTGTAATCTATAGGTAAAGAGCTGTTACCTATATTTTTTTCAGAATTTAAGGATCAGTAGTTTTGGAGACAAGGTGGTCATGGTCAATTTTCTTAAATAACTTTGAAACTATATATTTTAAAATTATAAAATAAATACTTTTGAGACCCTCACAACAAGCCCTTCCATTTCATATGTTACATGGTACAATTTACCAAACTTTAGTCTTTAATTTTCTATATTGCCCCCCAAAAAGGACTCAAAATTTATTTACGTTTAACGTACATGTTTGGGTCGCAGAAATCCATATGTGTAACAAATTTCAACTTAATCGGTTCCGTAGATTCAGAGGAAATTGGCTGTGACGGACGGACAGACAGACAGACGAGTGATCCTATAAGGGTTCCGCCGTTTTTTCCTTCGAACGTTCGGAACCCTAAAAACAGACTAAATCATGCTTCATTCCGTGTGGTGTCCGGATTAAGAATATAGCACCGCTCCGTCTCCCTCGTCCCGTGGATGTTGTAAAAGGCGTCTAAGGGACTCTAAGCCAGAGGGATGCGCAGCAGCGACTTTTGTGGTACAGTAGTAATTGTGAGTACTGGCAAATTCCCCCCAAATGACGACACAATTGTGGAAATCTGTAGGGGAGGCATTTGTTCAACGTGGGCGTCCTTTAGCTGACATGAATAATCATGCTTTAACATATGTCATAAATGTAGATTATCTTAGGCTTGCAAACCGATATTATTATGAGAAACTAAGTACAATGCTAGTAAATATTTATTTCAGGTTGGGATGACATAGCTGGTCTGCAACTGGCTAAGTCTGTGATACAAGAAGCAGTAGTGTGGCCATTGCTACGTCCTGACATATTCACTGGACTGAGGCGTCCACCAAAAGGAATCCTTTTGTTTGGACCACCTGGCACCGGGAAGACATTGATTGGTAATATGTTGTCTCAGCAGTGGTAACGAACATAACATTATATTATAAGTTTATTAAATAAGTACCTGGTATGGGAAGGTTTTCAAGGTATGTTGCAGACAGTATTCCCTATTCCTATTATTAGTAATAGTATATTGGATTATAATTGTTATAGCTCCCCCGTGTGGTTCCTGGCAAAAAATAGACCGGGGTGGTCTCCACCCATGATTGTTGCAAATGGCGATTGAGGGTTGATATCAATGGGCAGCAGTATCCTACCGTGTGCGAATATCAATATACTACAGTCACCAATCCTACCAAGCGTGGTGATTATGGTAATATCCTATGACAGCTTACAGTGAGCTGTGAACATTGGGAGGCCCATGTGGACGTTTCTGGCCTGATATGAGCCGTTCGGACTTTTGTAAACATTAGGTATTTCGACAAACTGGGGAACTGGTAGATTTATTTATTTATTTACAATTTATGCACACACACACAAAAACAGAAAGAAATAGGAAAGCAGAGTACAAAGGTACAGCTTATTTCTTAAGAAATCACTTCCAGCAGACCTGCGAGAGGAGACATTGAATAAGAAATGTAGACACAATGGGTAAAGGATTAAATAGATGAAATATATAAGAATATATAATAGAAATGTGTGGTGGCGGATACGAATAGCACCAACACATCTCATCCCTTGGGTGTCGTAATAGGCGAACGCGCCATACGCCCGTTACTATTATGGGATTAGCCGGATGATGGGCAGCAGCGTCCTTCGAGTGCATTAACAACTCAACTGCATCGCTAACCCGCCTGCCAAACGTGGCGACTATGGCAAAACCCCATAATGAGCACACAACGCACCTCGACTGGTCATTGTGGCGACTGCGGGAGGCCTGTGTCCAGCAGTGGACTTTATTCGGCTGAAATGATGATGAATAGATATATATATACTTTGACGGCGCGGTTGGTGCAGTGGCTGATACAGTCGGCTGCCGCGCTCCGGGTCGTGGGTTCGATTCCCACACGGAACAAATATTTGTATGATCTGCAGGTAGTTGTTCCGGGTCTGGGTGTATTGTATGTGGAATTTTAGTCTGTAAACGCACCCACGACACAGCGTATCACACACATGCGACGAGGAGAGGTAGTGCTATTAATACGTTAGATTGTTATGATATGCGTGTATGTTGTAGGTAAATGTGTGGCGGCGCAGTGCAACGCGACATTCTTCAGCATATCGGCGTCATCCCTCACGTCCAAGTGGATCGGCGACGGCGAGAAGATGGTGCGTGCGCTCTTCGCCGTCGCGCGCTGCCACCAGCCTGCTGTACGTACACCTTTTAATACCCTTAGGATACGTTCACATGGCACCGCACATACTCATATTCAGCACATTACTGTCCCACTGCTGGGCACATACAAATATTTGTTCCGTGCGGAAATCGAGCCCACGACCCGGTGCGCAGCAGCTGACTGTGTCAGCCACTGTACTAACCAAACACAAATGTGACAATCTAATTACAGTTTGTCAACAATGTGTCATATCTCCAATTAACGCCTGTCAGATAAATTTTTGGTTCTTGGAAAGCTTTTTCGCCTGTTAACAGATTGCCAACAAGATATTTGATACTTGCGAATATTGACCGATTAATCGCGTGTCAAAGTTAATATTACTCATTTAAAGGCTACTCCGTCTCCTCCCGTGGATGTCGTAAAAAGCGACTAAGGGACGCTAAACCAGAGGGATAAGCAGCAACGTCTCTTCTGTGGAACAGTAGCCATACTGCGCTGACCAAGCCGCCTGCTAAGTGGTGTGGTGAGTACTGGCAAATACCCCCCAAAATGACGACACAATTGTAGAAATCTATGGGGGCGGTCTTTGTTCAGCAGTGGACGTATAAATGGCTGATATGATGATGATGATGAAAGGCTATTAACTTGAATGTTTAATTAATAGTAAGTAAGTAATAAGTAAGTAATTTATTTTCTCACCACAATAATGAAAAAGTTGCAACTAAATACAATATTGCCTAGTTCAAATTTACTGTGGGAGACTGGTGCCTGAGCAGGCTGAAGCCTGTGTTTCAGGTCACCAGAATAATAGATATTAATATTTAAAAGAAAACTGAATTACAAATGTTTCCACTATTGTCAGAAACTCCCTTTTGCTGTAACTATTATCTTTGAATCTCAACTTCAACTCATGATTAGTGGATTTAGTCACCAAAAAGCCAATTACACGTATACACGACTACATATACCAAACTATACATTTCCAGTATAAGCTGATCTCGCTTTGTATACATGCAGCTTATTGGAAATTATAGATTATATTATGTAGCCATATGAACTATGATAGACCATCAAACGAAAGGGTTGTACAATGAAAACAAATTTAGACGGCGAAGAGAAACGGAAATAATAAATAAACTGTTATTGATACTACTGCTTTTGTATTTCTATGCAGAAATTTCCCGATTTTAAACAACTGTGTTGCCTGTCGTTTCATTCTAGGTTTGGTATCAAACGAAAGAGATAACGATATGCGCTAGACAAAAACATAAAACACTTTGTAAAAAAATATGCGTTAACGGTAAATTAGCGAATATTTTGACAATTGCGTTTCGGAAACCCACGGATTGTGACTGATTGTTAACGGGCGGGTAATTGTGACAAAATGTCACGCCTTTCAGAAACCGGCGGTTAGCTGTATTTTACACTTTACGACTGATGAGGTTGGGCTTGTGGAACGATGTTTTCGTACACACGGCTACATATCAAGCTAAACATGCCCAATTCACGCTGATCTCTCATCGTTCGGAAAGCCTTTACAATGCGAGATCAGCTTATACTGGAAAAAAATATAGCTTGATATATATATCATAGCTATATTTTTCCTGCTGCGTGGTGCTCACGGCTATATTTGCAGCAAAACGCATCGCATGCGTCCATCACACGTTCAAAGATCGCTCGGGAAGCGCTATTCACCGAATTACCTTCAAAAGTTAAGATTCAGTTCATTCAATTTCACTCGTTCTATTCGCTATTTATGTTGATAGATTATAGCTTGACATACGGCCGAAATTTATAATCAATTTAACTCCCCCAGGGGTTGGGGATTTGTCTGTAAACAAAAACAGATCAAGTTCCAAATCTTAAATCTCGAGGTTTTGGATTAGAGGATCTGCGACGCACTGGACCGTGCATTGGATATGATTGGATATCTCTCAACTACGGTGCTGTCATCTTCGTGCCCAAAGATTACCCTGATTTAGCAGATTGTTGATATGCAGTAAAAATCTAATATATAAATATCTCGTGTCACGGTGTTTGTGGTCACACTCCTCCGAAACAACACGATTTTAATTTAATAAAATGTGTATTTGGTAGGTATGAGAATAGGTCGCAAAGTTTTTTTCACCCACCTCCCATTTTTTTTATCGCGATTTTAGGATTTTTGTATGAACAATATCTATGATGTCGATTTCCAAATTGCACGCGTGCGAAGCCGCGGGCAAAAGCTAGTGTTAGACAATAATGCTTTGATGCTTATTTATCTGCCTTATATAGGCTGATTGATCTGATACTTATATTTACCCTTATAACAACTTTCTGTACTCAATCAAAGATTTCATTTCGGATCCTTGCGATAATAATAAATAAAAAAATTGTATCACAACCTCTATTGTCTCTTCGTCTACCACTGACAAACGACTTACTCTACAATCAGCTGAAGTATATACCTACAATGCATAGCTAGAAATGACCATGTTCTTCGCAGGTAATATTCATAGATGAGATAGACTCCCTGCTGACCCAGAGAAATGACACTGAACACGAAGCCACGAGGAGGATCAAGACAGAGTTCTTGGTGCAGTTCGACGGCGCAGCTACAGGTAATCTTTCTGAATTTTTCGAACTACCCCAGACAAACCTAACCATTATCTTCGTTTTGATCGACCTCAAGTTCTCGCGAAGGCGAACCGATGTGTACCAAAAATGTTTCGTGAGGTTTAGGTTAGGTTAGGAATTAGGTTTTAATTTCAACTGAGAAGATGGTTGGCAGGTACCCATTTGGAATCCTGTTATTTAAATAAAATCCAAAAGTTCAACCTAATCAAATTTTGAATAGAATTGTACGGTAAATAAAATAACTTAAAAAACATTGTCTTTTCAAAAAATAGTTCCAAAATGTCTTAAAAATATTCAGTAGTTTTGCCGTAAATCAACATAATACAGCAACAAGCTTACTTTCGGCCAGTTCTCTGATATAAATAGATATATATAATTCTTGAGTAGTAAAAATCTGCCCTCTATATTAAAAATAATACAAATGAATGACATAAGTAGTTAAGATGAACCTTATTAGCTTCACTTTCCAGAGCTTTAATGTACCTCGTAGGATGCTTAGAACCTGAGAAATTAATATTGTTTGATTTAAATTGCATATTTTTGTGGATGTAATAGACTACTCGTAGTGTAATTTGATCATTACGCGTATTTTTAAATCGTGCACGTGGTGCATATCGGCTAGGTTGGTTATTTTAAGCAAAAGTTTCGTTATGGTATTACAAAAATATAGATTAATGTCAAAGCAAGAATTTCTAGTTTCCTTAAACGTGACGTCGTCGATAGTAACGATTATCCTAATTTCGTTTTTGTAAGGTAAACAAGTTCTTATTATGTACTCTATTTCCCCAAATAATTAAACCATGCGTATGCATATTAGGTGGATAGGGCAGTTTTAAAGTCGGTTGTTTCTGAGCTTTCGTAATGGATAAATATAAACTTCTGTTACACACTGTGCTGCTACGGGGATTTTGTATGCAATTATCAGGGGAAGAAGATCGTCTGCTGATAGTGGGCGCGACTAATCGACCTCAAGAGCTAGATGAAGCAGCGCGCAGGCGACTAGTCAAACGTCTGTATATACCTCTGCCAGACGCCGGTGTGAGTGTGATAAAATTATGTTTATTACTAATTCAACTTCTGCATTCATCGAACTAATTTAAATTGCCACCTATTTTAAGTTAGCTTTAATATATTTTAATGATAATTTCAACATCAATTTGAAGCGTTATACCCGCTGTTCAAAGATCTTAAACCCGTTCTCGTTTAAATATGTTTTGTCCTTAACTTCCTTTGCGCCGATTGGTTTTGACAAATAGAGAAATTATATTTTAGTCCTGTCCCCGCCCGACTTCGTAAACAAAGATATATTTTTTTTCATTTTAGTGTTTTTAATTATTTTTATATCGTGTAGGATTTTTCTTTTTATAAATAACAGGGATAATCTTTTTGTTTTTTAATAAACGTAGGTAACGATATTGACTGGTAGAGAACGCATCTAGATTTTTTTATAAATATTAAGTAATCAGCCCACCTTAAATTTTAGGCTCGCAAGCAGATAATATCCAACCTTCTGGAAAACGAAGACAATAGCCTGACGTCGCAACATATAGCCGAGATCGCGAACTTAACAGATGGTTACTCGGGTGCTGACATGAAGTCCCTCTGTTCGGAGGCTGCCATGGGCCCCATCCGCTCCGTGCCGCTCTCGCAAATCGTCAGCATTGATAGGAATAAGGTACTTAAATTTTGAGCATCTTTACGCATAGGTAAAGGTATGATCACCAGCCTGTTACCTGGCAGTATAGTCAGTCATTCTCACTAAAATGCCTTGTTGAGGGTAGCGTTGTGTGATGGGTGGTTAAGTTCCCTGCATTATGGTTGAGCTGAGCTATGCTGATGCATATGTTATGCCCGTGAACGGGTGCCCTCTGTCGGGGCTGGTCAGCTTTTAACTGCCATAGCAATGTAATTATAAGGCATTTAATCATCATTGTGCATAAATATATGTGTATTTATCCCACACATTAGTATGCATTATCCGCACATATCTTTTTACGATTATATTGAAGACTGTAATACTTTCATATATTATTTCAAAAGAGTGTATCCAGGGAGTTTCTTGCCGGTTCTTCTCCATAGGACCAACGACTTGCAAACGTGCAACTATTTAAATTCTGACTATTCGTAGGTGCCAGCAAATGGTTTACATGAATAAAACAATTTGACTTTGATCCTGAGCGGTCACGGCAGTGTAGTAAATGCAGGCGTAGGGTCTTAATACCATATACTTGCCATTGTGTAACCCACTACACGCACATTTAAAGTATAGCCAAGAACTCACTGCTCTAAGCAGGACCTCAGACTGGTATTAGAACAGCAAGACGAGTGGAAAAAAAAAGGAAATGTATTGTTTTTTTTTTTTTTTTTTAAAACGTCCCACACTAGGATTTCACCTGTGTCGTGGGTGCGTTTACAGACATGAATTCCACATACAATACACCCAGACCCGGAACAACTACCTGCAGGTCACACAAGTAATTGTTCCGTGTGGGAATCGAATCCACGACCCGGAGCGCAGCAGCCGACTGTATCAGCCACTGCACCAACCGTGCCGTCAAATTTTTTATTGAATAGTAATCGGATTTTCCGCTGCGAATCGCGATCTGTGAGACAAGTGAAATGCGCCATCTCTGTTGCCTTATCATGTACTTTGCAATATACAATACAATGAAATGCTTATACAATAGTTTGCTTACCAAACAAAAAGCCGGTCAAGTGCGAGTTGAACTCGCGTGGAGCGGGATCCGAAATTGCCGAATATATTGTATTCGGTCTTGTACCAATATCTTATCCCAAGAACAAACTTAACATCGTAGTTGAAAAACATGTATATACATTCCACAAAATATTTTAATTTAAGACCATAGACTTATTATAGGTTTTCCTGTAGTCTATAGGTAAAGAGAAAAAATTACCTATAGCTTTTTCAGAATTTTAGGCTCAGTAGTTTCGGAGATAAGGGGGGATAGTAAATTTTCTTAAATAACTTTGGAACTATACGATTTAAAATGATGAAATAAATACATTTGAGACCCTCACAATAAGTCCTTCCATTTCATATATTACACGGTACAGTTTGTCAAACTTGATTCTTTGATTTTCTATATTCTATGGGGGAGACCAATTCCCCAATCTATTCACTCGGGAACTCAGAGGTCCCCCGCCACACGGACCAGACCTAGTAGGGTACAAAATCTAAATGCAATATTAAGGCTCGTATTATAGATCGGGAATCAAAACTTAAGTCGAGATTGCGTTAATCAAATATGAACTCTACGTAATAGATCCAGCATTTATATTCAATCGATGCAATCTCGACTCCAGTTCTACTTGAGTTTGGATTCTCGATCTGTAATACGCGTCTTAGATCTTGTATATGAAATATATATAAATGTATCAACACACAGGCCTTTGTTCAGCAGTGGACGTCCTGTGGCTGATATATATCAACACTAAACATAATATGCAAGCCTAAAATATCTTGGTTTAATGAAGTTAAATCTTTTTAGGTGCGCCCGGTTTGTATACAAGATTTTGAAAATGCCCTGCAAAGAGTGAAGCCAAGTGTGTCGCAAGATGATCTAGGCCAATATGTCAAATGGAATACAACTTATGGCCAAGGATTTTAATAAATTATTTTTTCATAAATTACTTTTATTTATATTCCCTTTACGAAAATAGAATTACATTATTATAACTCTAAATCAAAACTAAACTTAGGAACATTATGATGGTTTTGTCATGGTGCAAAGGAAGAAGCGCCGTCATCGACCGAATAAGAACCGCTGCGGCTCGGCTCCTGCTGAGTACAAAATAACAATACGTGCCGCGAAGCCGAACACTCTGGTGTATAATACTCGCCTACGCTAGCGGAGGACATCGTGGAGTACGGCGTCGAAGGACCAAGTACACGCCGAGAGTGCAGCTGCTGGAGTCGCGCCGCAACGTCAACTTCAAGGCGTTTGTGGTGCGAGTACCAACGTGCTATCTGCACCTCGTCATGGAAGAGGACTTTTGGCCGCAAGGCGTGGTGTTCCGTCGCTTCCGCGGACAAGTGCCACTAGAACGCATAGTGACGTAGTGCTAAGTGAAGTTTTTACTAATATAGAATTAAGGTTCTTTATCACAATCTGTATTATTATGTCAAATACCCAACATTTCCAATGTATTTTATGTTTTTATCAGCGTTGTATATAACATATGGCCTGTAGGAGCTATGCTATGCTCCAGCGAATGTTTTTGAAAACATTACATAAAATCATGATGGGAAGAGACCAGACGGTATGTCCGCTATTGCCATGGAAGTTGGGAAGGCCTCTGGTGTGGGATGCAACTTGTGTCGACACCCTTGCTCCTTCTCGTCTTTCATGTCCAGCGGGCTGTGCTGGTGCTGCCGCTGCCGAATATAATAACCTCGTTGGAAGTTGTGTTTGAAACGCTCGGGTCATGGGGTTCGAGTGCACATCTGCTTTTCAAAGTGATTGCCATACGTTTGGTCGACTCTCCGCGTGACCAGAGGGGCTGGCCTTTTTTTTGGACAAAGAATTAGCATTGCCATTCAACGTGTTGCCAGTCTTCTGGGAACTTTACCGGTTGACAGTGATGAGGAGGAATATTTTGACGCCTAACCGCTTAATAATGCTTTTGCCCGTGGCTTCGCACGCGTGGAATTTGGAAATCCACATCATGGATATTTTTCATACTAAAATCGCGATAAAAAAGAGGGGGGGGGGGTGGGTGTAGGGGGGTGAAAAATACTTTACGACCTATTCTCATACCTACCAAATATACAGAAAAAAAAAACATTTAAATCGGTCGAGCCGTTTCGGAGGAGTGTGACCACAAACACCGTGACACGAGATATTTATATATTAGATTACGTAGGGTTCATATGTGATTAACATAATCTCTACTGACATTCCACTTGAATTTGATTCGGCCGTTTGTCTCGTTTAAAAATTGTTCAAGAACTAAAAAGATCTTTCGGTATTATATGTAACTTTTTTCGCTGTACCAAATCTGATTTCGAAGAATTACCTCCAATCACAACACAGGAGGAAAAGCGCGGACATGCAGGGCTAGCGAGACTTGTCAATAAATGATTGCTACCATAGATATCCGTAGATTGTACCCTACCCCTCTACCTGCGCGGGGGATTTGTGTAGATCACGGAGGAGAGGAACTCCTCCGTGGTGTAGACGTTTTCCGCCGGCCTCAGAAAGCATAACCGTTGTTGATGTGAACAAAAATGTGTAGTGAAACAATATTTTGTGTAGGGCAAAACACGCGCTGGAGACCGGATTTACGCTCAAACTTTAAGCAAATAATAAGCATGATCAAAACTCAACAGTCGCTTGATTTCCGAGCATAAGGCGCAGGTAGTGGTAGCGGGCAGTGTACACTGAGCGTGTCTAAACAGGGTTTGCTTATGACTATGAGCATGCTAGTACAATCGATACGAACTCGGTTCGATACAGGTCGAGCACCCAACCCTACTAAAAAGAAACTGTTGGGGAGAGGTTGATCAGTCGCAAATGTTTTTGGTACACACGATTATCTCTTTATAAAAATAATAATATTATATCAGCAAAAAGATGTCCACTGTTGACATGCCGCCCGCATCCAACGCCTTCCAGCGACCTTTACTTCGGAGAGCTATAAAGAGAGCTATGCTTGGTATTTCACTGCGAGATTAAATGAAGAAAGAAATGAGGAGATCCATAGAAGAAATAATGTTGCCATCATAGCTGATAGGATTCGTAAGCTGAAGTAGCAATGGGTGGATCAGAACTGATGGCTGTTGGAGCAGAAAGGTTCACGAATGGAGACCACGGACCGGAAAACTCGGCGTGAGCCTCCACCCAGATCATTTTCTGTTTGTATGGTTAGTAGCCAACTATGTGTCGGTTGTTCAAGCCGCAAGTCGGAGGGACTTGTTCTTGTAACATTAAATTATAATATTCATACAAAACTGTATATGTGTGAGCATTATGTATGCATTAATGTTATTTTTGGTACTTATATTGATTGTGTCTTTTGCCTGGCTGTATTGGTCTGTCATGTTCACTAAAATGTCTTGCTGGCGGTGGCGTTGTGTCGGGTCGTTCGGTTGCCTACAATATGGGTACGCTAAGCGATACTGATGCATGCATCATGCTCATGAACGGTTGCCGTCGATTGGGACTGGTCCGCCGTTAACTGCCACGGCAAATAAATTATTATTGTCTTAACACATTGACCTACATTTTTCTCGGTCTATGTTTTACAATAATTTGTATCAATCAACATTATATACTCAATTATTTTGAAAGAGTATCCATGGAGTTTCTTGCCGGCTCTTCTCCACGGGATAACTATTTGGAACCGTGCAACTTAGATTCTGACGTTTCAATATTTGGTTTATTTGAAATAAAATACTTTGACTTTGGACTTGGCTTAAAGAGTGCCGTCTAATGACAACCGGGGGCGACGAATTTACGTGCCCTCCGAAGTACGGAGAAGCTCAGTTCAAATACCATTACGCGGTAACCAATGCATAAACTAACCCCTCCGAGAGTTTCTTAGGCTCACTGATTTCGGAGCAGTGAGTGCAACAACGATTAGCGCCTCAAACAAGATAAAAAATAACATACACGCACGATTAGTAACTGTAGGGAACTGCAGAATTTTTGTTCACTTATTTTCTTGCAAAGCTAGTATTTTGGCAGATAGCCTGAATAGAAAAAAATAACTTTAGGAGCATATCTGGCCCCGCCCGACTTCAAAAATAAAGTTTTTCTTTCCTTTTTATTGGTTACTAGCTGGGACCCGCGGTTTCACCCGCGTTTAATTTGAAATACATTTAGAGTACTTCGACATAGGCACTTGACATTGAATATTTATATTGAATTTCAAGGGTTTTTTTATTTTTGCGCGGAACCCTAATTATTTTTCTAAAATACAAGTAGCCTAAGTTATTCCTTATAATATCAGCTATCTTCCAGTGAAAGTCCCGTCAAAATCGGTCCAGCCGTTTCGGAGATTACCCGGAACAAACAGACAGACAGACAGACAAAAAAAATTAAAATGCATTTTTTGTTATATGTTCCGTATATACTTTCATATGCATTTAGTAAAAACCTGTTATTTTGACATTACAAACAGACACTTCAATTTTATTTATTTGTATAGATATCGTGTAGGGTTTTTGACGTAATTCCCCGAAAATGTTCACAGCTGCAGTAGAGGATGCCTTCAAACTACTGGAGTGGAAAGGATTCGGCATCAACATCAATGGCGAGTATATCACTCACCTTCGATTTGCCGACGACATCGTAGTCATGGCAGAATCGCTGCAAGAGCTCAGCACAATGCTCGATGATCTCAACAGAGTTACCCAACAGGTTCTGTCCTGTTCACGAAGTGTTGACAAGTTGAGACAAACTGTCCAGTTAGGTAGGTTCAACTTCGAGAAAGAGGCCAATCGTCGTATCCGACTCGGCTGGGCAGCATTCGGGTAACTTCGCAGCCTCTTTAACCGACTTCATAAAAAAGGAGGTTCTCAATTCTATGCGTTTTTTTATATATGTACACCGCTTACTCAGAGATTTGTATCATCAAAAACGTCGAGAACAGAGCTCCAACGGATATTGAGAGAGACACGACATGACTTTCGTCTTGCCCATGTTAATTTTAAGGCCCACCTGTTGGGAAACTGTTGAGATCATCAAGCATTGTAACTAATAAGCATCTTATAGAGACGTGGCATCAATAGGCGGCTCTAGTATAATCTTACGAGGACTTGGAAGGGGCTTCGGTGCCGAAGATGACCGCTCCAGTGGTTTTAGCCGGTAGGAGTCCGGCCGGCATGCCTCTTCACCCTTCCCCGGGGCGGAGGAAGTTCATGAAGAATTTTCACTGGGGACCAATAAAAAAAGGAAGAACACATTATTAACTTTCAGATTCAATTAGTTTTAGGCCATAAATCTCGTACGTGACGTGGCAAATTTGTTTGCGTCTCCGATACTGCTGTCTGTAAGTAATGGTTTCTGTCTGACAGAATATATTTAATACATGGTTTTGATACTTTTTAGAACCGGTACATCGATAGAGGACAAATAAATTGATAAGCAATAAGTTTTACTACGCACTGTAGGTACCTAGGTAGATGTAGGAATCCCTATCTGTCATTCTTTATTTATTTTTGTAATTCTGTTAAAAACAGGTAAAAGGTAAGTACCACAATTAAGTTAATTTGAATTTATTTTACAAAATCCAAATGCAATTATTACAAAATAATTTATTTAAAATATTATTATTGCAATTATATGTCATTAACGTTACATTAGAAATAAGATTGCCTATTCTCCAACATTATACAGTAAACATTTCAAGATTCTACATTGAAGCAATATCGAGTTATCTTGAAATAATTAAAGAGGCAGACACTCTTAGGGCCGATATTACACTATCATAGTCATAGCATCCTATTTCATTATATGATCCTATTAACATGATTGATTGGATACTATGTGAGTATTACACTGATATGATCCAATGTGTTTGTAGCATAGTTACTGTTGCAGTTGAAATAATCACTCCTTTATCCATATATATAAAAATACCTAGATGTATGTATGTTTCCTATGCACTCCAAAACGGCCAGACTGATTTTGATGATATTTTCAGGCAATCTTCAGATTAGCCCAGCAGCTGATAGTGATAGTGATTGGATCAACAGGATTTTTGTGTCATGTATGTGATCTGGCTATAGATAATTAGTGCTACACTCGTGTAAATCTGGAGCGCGTCGCTAGTCTATAAATATAAAAAATCAATGTGAGTAAATTTCAATTAGCCCATTGGGTGATCTTGTGAAGTTTGGTGGCACATCATCTGGCTATAGCTAATTAGTGCGACGCGGGGGCAGGTCGCCAGTAGGTTATAGAAATGGAAACCGAGACAGATATACTTATTTGCATATTTTGCTGCAGTCATGCAATGCCTCATTATTATTAATTAGTACCTGGGCAACATCTTTCGAGTTTTCCGCCGGAATGTTGCTTATATTCATGAGTATTGTATTATTTAAATTTTAAAAAATTCGTTTAACCACACTGACACTAAAGTTGTAATTTTTTCTTCTTCATTATCTATTTATTTAACTATTATGTTTTTAAGACGGAGACGCTTACAGTGAGCACCGCGTCGCGCCGCCGTTTGTCGCGTATTGCCATTATCACCATAAACGCCATGAGCACTGACAGACCATAAGATTATTTTTTATTTAGTGATGGGCGGTCTCGTTTACCTACTCATTAGATTATTTAAATGCCAATTATGAAATTATTGTTAAATATATTCGATTTTATTCTTTATTTTTTGCGCTTTGTGTAGTTCTTATTTGTATAATTATATTGGTTGATTTATTAGAAGGTATAATATGCAATATTTATGTTATATACTGTTTTTACACCCGTGAATCACCGAATCACCGAAGGGTCCAGTTGAAAACCAGCGCCAGGCTCTTGTCTGGCAAATGCTGAACTGGTTACCTGTTTGGCGCAACTGTGGGGCACACAACAAACTCAAGCCTAACATTGTTTTTTTTTTGTCTTTTTTATAACCCTATCCAAATTATTATCGTGTTTTTTTTTAGTTTTATATTAAGTTTTATTACCGTTTGTGATGTCTCACTTTGCTGTCAAATAAAAAAAATCTTTCTTTCTTTCTTTCTTTCTATTTCAGCATTTAGCAATGTTTAATGATTATGAAAGCAACCAGTCTTTTTAGCCACAGAAATTATAAAAATATAGATAGGATAGTGTAACATGGGTTTTAGTATGAGTCATCCCTTTTTATTATTATAAAATTTCTGATTATCTTGATGATAAAAAAGCTTGGGACTGAGCTGAGCTGCTCGCTAGATACAGTCAACATTATGTTTTTGAAAGTTTTTTTTCATTTTTAATACATAAACTGACATCTTTTATTTTATACATTTTTATTGACATAAAATTTATACAGTTTCTTGACATGTGATTTATATTATTATTTTTACGTTTTCAATTTCAATTTTTATTATATATTTATTATATATAGGTTTCAATTTTTTATTTTCAAGTTTAAATTTTTATTATATATAAGTTTTATTATATTTTAAGTACATTTTAGTATTGTTATAATTTTTGGTGTTTTTTATGTATTTATAAATATTGCATATGACAGACTAACATGTTGCTGGGGAGGTTGTTGTGCCATTTCTTCTCCCCAGCTTAAACACTAGGAAGCGGTGAAGGGTGAGCTTATATGGGTGCTGTATAATGTTGATGTTCAAAAAGAAGTAATCATATTAGCCATTTTATTTCATTTCACTATAGAGTTTGGCAGGCAGCATATTTTTCTATCATTCTAACTTCCTGAAGGTTTGTATAAAAAAATGAGCCCATTTGTTTTTTTATTACTTAAAAAGTAAATATAACTTTGTGAAGAATGTTTCACTAATTTAACGCAATGAGTATTTTTTTTTTTTGATCCATAGTTTATTTCTTATAGTCAAGTGGGCAGCCAGAACAGCCCAGGGCAGTTGAAATTTATTATAAAATGCATTTTCGACTTTGGAATTCTGATTAGTGTGAAGTTTGAGTGGTGCCTAAACAGTATATCCTTGGCTTAGTATAAGAACTCCCTAGCAGCTAGTCATTTAGTATATCTGGAGTGTAGCAGATGTCAGTTTTTTTCCAACTACTGGTAAATCCTATACCTACTACTAAGCATTTATTTCAAAACGTAGGTACTGGTTAGTTACTTCTTGCAGTAAGCAAGTATGATATAAATATAATAGTCACCATTACTCTGCATATATACTCGTGGACTTGATATTTGATTTAGAAGCAGGGTTCCAAGCCGAGGTTAAAAAAATATTGTTGCTATTTACTAATACTAATGTAAGTATTTTTGACCAAATATTAGGCTAGTTTCTTGATAGGTAGTAAATGTTCCAAGGTATGATGGTATGTAGTTAATACTAGTATGGTTTTGAATGACATCAATACAAACTTATAGCAAGGGACCTTGAATACTTAATAGCACTTAAATGGGATTTACTTTGTCCGGTGGGCGACCTCCTCCACAAGACAACATCGTCTTGAACAGGCCTGGCGCGTCATCCGCACTGAATTGATATTAGTATTACTATGCACAATCCTCTCCGCTAACAAACCGAGTGGGTCAATCTCTACTGGCATTTGCCTTCCTTCCAAGGCATGTTTCTTATGATCTGACTCAACATATGACTGCCGTTTTAATTTAGACTGTGGCTGTTGCTGTGTTTTATTTAAAGTATCACTTTCAAGCTCTAATTTTACTGCCTTAGTTCGAGCCGCTTTCCTTTGTAAACATCTTTTTAAGGCTTGATATTCTCGCTGACGACGCAAACGTTTTTCTCGCTCTTCAGGGGTTTCTCGAGATTTAATCAGTGCTTGATATTCACGCATTGCCTTATACATTTTATCTCTGTCCGCTTGGCTTAATGCAGCTCTAGTTAACTTGGTTCTAAGGGCACTAATCGTTTTCCGACCTAAATTCGTACGTTTCCTTAAAGGCATGGTTATTTACTGCACAAGTGCACACCAAAGAGTTTAATACTCCCTACTGTGAGCTGCACACCGACCATAAAAACTATAAAAAGCAAGTCTTCGCAATTTTTTTAAATTATACGTACAGACCCGTAAACAGTGTCGCCACCTGATAAAAATTAAAGTCACTAGATCAATGCCCAAAAGTCACCAGATTAAGCTAAATTCGAAGCAAAAGTCACCAGAAATACCAAAAAAATAATTTCGGTAGAAAAAATATTGTAATGCTATCTATCGAAGTATGGATCATACTGGACTTGAGTAGCTTCAAGCGGCAATACATTACAAAATTACCGTGGAGCTCCGGTCACGAATAGGGCTACCCCATCTCGTACCGTGGGTGTCGTAGAAGGTGACTAAAGGAGTTTGGATCCCAGTGAGTACCATTATCATTAATCACTTTGGGTTACCCTACCCGCAGGACATTAAAATATATAATATATCAAGACCTCCTTTTTATTACATCAACAAATTCTAAGTATGGCAAAACGACCGTAATAATTGCAATATAGATAACATAGTTTGTTGTAATCATTATATTGTATCTTCAAAACAAGAATATAAATACTTATTAATATTCTATAGATTTTTTTTAGAATAGATGAAGAAGACTCAAATGGCGTAAGAAGTCTCTAAAAAACAAAAGTCGCTAAACGACAGAATTAAATCGCCAAAAGGGGTCAATAGTTACCAGATCTAGTGACAAAATCACTAAGGTGGCAACACTGCCCGTAAACAGAGTAGATACAGCCATAGATGAATATACCTCTTAGATACAGCCGAAGTCGGACCAGAGACCATCCAGAGACTATCCGATACTACACTGACAGAAGCACACCTGTGCCTATGCCTGCTTCTTAGATTTATCTAAAGCTTTTGATTTTGTTGCATACGACAGGTTGTGGCAAAAGTTGTCGGATACGGATTTGCCCACTGAGTACATAAGTCTCCTAAAGTATTGGTATGGCAACCAGAGCAATTTTGTGCGGTGGTCGGGGTCACTTTCGGTTGAGTATGGGATGGCATGTGGTGTGAGGCAAGGCGGGCTAACCTCGCCGACTCTCTTCAACATATGGACCGTCTGATCCATGAACTCAGTAGCGCAGGTGTGGGTTGTTCGATTGATGGTGTTCTTGTCAACAACATCAATTACGCGGACGACATGGTGCTGCTGAGTGCATCGATCAGTGCCTTTCGAAAACTGATTTCGATCTGTGAGCGGTATGTGGTGGCCCACGGTCTCAGATATAACGTCAGTAAAAGCGAGCTCATGATGTTTAAAGCAGGATCCAAAACTTATGACACTGTCCTACAGGTCATGCTGAATGGCAGTGTCCTTAAAAGAGCCTCACAGTTCAAATCTCTGGGCCACTGGGTCACCGAGATGCTTGAAGATGATATAGATAGGGAGCGCAGGGCTTTGTCTGTTAGCGATAATATCCTGGCTCGTAGATTCGCGCGCTGTACCATGGAAGTAAAAACTACGTTGTTTATGGCATTTTACCAATCGTTTTACACGTGCAGCCAATGGGTCAAGCATACAAAAAAATCATACGATAACCTGCGTGTTCTCTACAATAACTACACTAACTACAGAAGGGTACGAATAGTACGAATTGTGTACTATTTCAGCCATATGTGTACTTGCGTACTCTGGGCCTTGTTTGTGTACTCGAAGTAACTTCAAGAATTCAATTTTTTTTATTTGTTATTTTAAACGCGACCATAATAGACCGTAATTAACAGATAGTGTAACCATATATACCGATACACTAACACTAATCAAAATTCTCGTTTTTGGGAAAAAGTATTTTTGTTGTTGTCGCGGTTTTCTCAATTTCTGAAGCTCACTTTTCTGAAGACAGTACATAAGTAGCATGTGATATGTACCTCTATACTGTACTATGAAGATAAATATTTTTTTGTGTACCCTGCTATAGATTTGTATACTATTTCGGAGACTTGTACGTACCATAGACGCATTATCATCTAGCAACACTGACCTGCGTTTAATAATAGAGGTGGTCATTATTTCAATAACGGACAATGCAATGCATTATTCTTACGCAATGTATAACACATTATTGAAAACGAATTATCCTGTTGTCGTTTTTTCATTATTGTTATTGACAAAAGCCAGGCAGTGCGCGCACACTCGCAGCTAATGTCGCACGGCTACGTGGCGAATAAGAAAGTATCATGCTCAACAAATAGATGTGAGAGATATGGTGCTATTCAAATACGACGTACTTCACATTGCTAAAGAATTACAAATCATACGATTATATTCCTTAAGTGCACGTCATAAAGTTCACTTTTATTTTTATCTTTGTCTGTTATCTTAATGTCGTGTGTCACATGTTTTATTTTACGATTTTATGCTTTATTCAATTGGAATAATGTCGATTTCAACATTTTACTGAGGAAATAACTAAACAACGGATGACGAAAATTTAACAGTTAGACAATAATGTAATGCGAGTTGCGACTAATGTAAATGTTATTGTTGTCATTGCGATCACGAACAAGATTGTCATTATCCGCTGTCGCTGTCCGGTGATAGTTGAAAAGTTTAGTTTGGTGTTTTAGATTATTGTAATTACTAAATCATTTTAGTATAGTATATAGTAAGTGCTCTAGATTTTTGTTAATAATTACTAAGTAATGTACTATATATAAACTTTACGATATGCGTACTCTGGGCCTTGTTTGTGTTTACGATATGACACACTACTACACCTAATCCATAATTCATTATAATGTTGCAAAACAGCAAAACGACTCAACAGCAGGATAACAGGATAACTGACAGCAGTTTATAATAACAGTTGTTGTAAAATAACACAGCAGTGTAATTCATTATTGAAATGTAGCCGTTATTGCCATCTCTGTTAATAATACTGCACTTCAGAGTTCAGTTTATTACAAAAATACCAAAGAGTATAATAACTATTTATAAGAAAAGAGAGCCCTTCGAGTGAAAATGTTGTCCCTGTAGCAAAGCCACCATCTATCATTGGCGGCTCTAACTAATCTTTATATATGAATGAAGGCTGGTATATACTTTTATTGTACTTGTACTAATGAATAAACATAAGACAAAACATTCAAACTCTGCAAGTATTTTCATCATTGCTAATTAATATTATTGTATTTATATTTTTTACATATTATACACGAATAAAAGCAACGATAGGAAAATACTAACAGAATCTGAAAGTGGAATCAAACCAACCAAATTATGCCAAGGGAACACTATTATAAACAAAATTGCTGTCATGAATAATTATTTATTGTGTTTACAATTTTTCTTAAATAAAATTATGCACCTTGCTTTGTCTTGTCATCCCCATCGAAAATGGTCACTCATAACAGAACACTCACCAATACTTAAATTAACAATGAATAATAACAATGTAAATTTAGCAACTAAATCTCCACAAGAACTCGAAAATGCGCGGAATCGAAATTAAATTACACAATTATTTGAAATAACCGCAATAGTTGTACTCTGTGGTAATAAACAAGAAGGCTACGTTCCATTCGTCAATCTTTATATGTACTCTGTCCTCTATACATTCAATATTGCAAAATTAAATCAGGCATATACGTAGAAAAATGAAATATTAGAAAAATTATTAACAATTAAACAGAATGGTATGAAAATATGACGATTCAAATATATTAAATCTAATAAAATAAAATAATAATTTTTGGGTATTATTGATAGTTGGGTTTGCTGATACTTAATATTTTCTCTGCTTGGATAATATACAAAAAAATAAAAAATTAGGCCGGCGAAATTGAAAAAACTTCTGCATTTTATGTTCTGTCACAGAGTACATTACATTGTGTTCTGTGAAACTAGGAACCAACTAGGAACCATAGAATACATTTACCAAGGGAAGAATGTCAACTTAATACTAAAAAAGTGGGACAACATGCACGCCATCTCTTGTTATACCCAAGAAAATATTCATAGCGGGAATTTCAAATCACACCACATACATCCAGTTTCAAAATTATTATTTAACTGTTGGCTTTTGCACTGCAAGAAATCGTATCAGTTTCAAAATTCGGTAAACTGATAAGTTTTCTTGCAGGTGCAGCTAGCCCGTTGCTCAATAAATAATAAACAGAAGTAATCATTTAAAGGTTTATTATAATTATACAGATTACAATTACAATTACATCGAAAAATAACTATTACTCGGCAAATGTTATAACAGTATAAATGATTACCTAAAGGACAAATATCTGTAATATATATATACAAATTTTCTTATTATAGTTTATAGTAATACAAATAGATTAATGTCCTCTTTCTCGCTTCCTACTTTGCACGTGCTCGAAAGGGTCCATGATAGATCTCATAATTTATATTTACCACCTAAGACTTTATTGGGGATATATGCAATAAATATACTATTACATCGAAGTGTCAAATGTCAGTGCTGTCAACACCAAATTTAATTTAATTTAATATTGATATCAACTATACTGACCAGAAATGAATTCACAACATAAGTGTGGTGCCTGTGATGACCCTCTGTTGGATGGAGTACATTGCAAAGCATGCGACCAGAAGTTGCAAAAGCATGCCACCAGAAGATAGAGTTTCATATAAAATACTTTTAAATAAACTAAATGGTATAGGGATAAGAGGTATAGCCCACAAATGGTTTGTTTCCTATCTCAATAATCGTAGTCAATATGTGGAAATTGAACACCATCATGTAGAAACTGGTGAAATAACTCATATTAGATCTCGAGAAGCGAAAATAAATAATTCTATCCCACAAGGAAGTGTGCTTGGATGCCTGTTGTTCATAATATATATTAACGACCTTCCCAAAATAATAAATGCTGTAAGTATACTTTTTGCTGATGACATTTCAGTTGTTTTCCCATGCGAAAGTGAACTAAACTTAAATAATATCATACAAAACCATTTAACAGAAGTGTTAGTTTGGCTACAAGAACACAACCTAGAGATAAATTTTTCAAAAACAAAAATTATGCAATTTCGGCCTTACCAAAAACGTCCACTAACAATTAGTTACATACACAACAACGTTAATCTAGAATGCATTAACACATTTAAACTACTAGGGTTAAATATTGACACTTATTTAAACTGGAAATCTCACATACAATATTTATGTGGAAAATTATCTAGATTTACATATGCATTATACCAGCTAAAAATATCGACAGATATAAAATCAGCCACTATTGCATATTACGCCTACGCACATTCTTGGCTTAGATATGGCATAGTATTATGGGGAAACAGTACAGACAATGAAGTGCTTTTTAAATTACAAAAAAAATGTGTACGAATTCTTGCTAATATAGGAGGAATGGATAGTTGCAGGCCATACTTTCGTAATTTAGGCATCCTTACTCTAACATCACTGTACATTCTCGAAATCTGTTTATTTGTCAAAAAACACAAACATCTGTACTCCCAGAGAAAAGATCAATATTCACAATCACGTAATTTAAGACATCAAAATAATCTGTCCCTTCCCATCTCAAGTCTAACAATATTCCACTCTGGCCCGTATTCAATGTCTATAAAAATTTATAATAAAATACCCCAGGAAATAAAAGACACGTTAAATTACAACGTCTTTAAAGTAAAATGAAATAAATACTTAAAGCAAAAATCCTATTACACTTTGCAAGAGTTTTTTGAAGATAAGATAAAATTTGTATCTTGTGATTAAACAAATTTTATACGTACTAAGTAAATAATATTTATATAATATAATAAGAATGACCAGATTTCGCTTTATTAATAATATAATATTAAAATGTACAAGATGTATCAAAAATTTATAATTAATATAAATAACCGCTGAATAATCGCCTTAACCTTTAATAAGTATGTATTAATCTCTTCCTTTTAATATTTTAAGCAAACATAAATACTATTGTTATTGTATAGTAAAATTGCTGCGCCCTAACAGGGTTTCATATTGATACGCATCTAATTTTCTGTTAACTTATGAACATAAGAATGCAATAAAGATTTGAGTTTGAGTTTTGAGTTTGAAGTTGAAACGTCTATTACAAAAAATCCAAAATCCTTTTGGTCGTACGTCAAGGGCAAAAGAAAAACCAGTATTTTTCCCAAAGTTATGCATTATTGTGATATGCCTGCGAGTACAGGTGAGGAGATCAGCAATTTATTTGCTACCTACTTTCAGTCTACTTTCCAGGTACCCGACCCTGTACTAAGCGAACCTTGTGAGCCTTACATTGATAATAATGTAGTGTGTATTGGCTCAATTGATATATGCCATTCTCAAGTATTAAAGCTTCTAAAAACCTTAGACCTCCCCAAATCTGGCGGACCAGATCTAATACCACCAGCGTTCATCGTCAATTGTGCCGATAGTATAGTTACCCCGTTGTGTATTTTATTCAGGCGATCGCTATCCGAAGGTTTAGTTCTTAAAATATGGAAATCTGCTTTTGTCACCCCAGTCTTCAAAAAAGGAAACAAGTCTGATATTGCAAACTATCGCCCAATATCCAAGATATGTTTGTTCTCTAAAATTCTTGAGCGTATAATATATACAGATGCGTACGCAGCAATGAAATGCAGTTTTGGTGAAGAACAACATGGTTTCCTTAGAAAGCGTTCCACTACTTCGAATTTAATCCTATCACATGAATTTATATCCAAGGGGATGGAAGATGCATTAATTATAAATTAATGCATTTTTCCATAATAGTGCGCGTGGTTATAATAAAATTTCCCGCGAAGTGGATATTGATTTGTTCTGTACTAATGCAAGCACAGCAAGGCGGCTTTTAGCTGAACCATTTTTTTCGACAGGAAGCAATTGCAAGTTGCACTCAAGCTGTAGATGTCGGTGTGATAACTGAATTACTTCTATTTAATATTACTTTACTACATGTTTTGCGATAGCAAATCGACTGTTATTTATCTGTGGAGGCTTGTTATTAGCAATCTTTATTACATATTATACAAACCAAAATGTTATTAGTCTGTCAGCCTTCCTCTAAAAGCATATAAAAAAAAAAAATTAAACATGTTTAAGAATTGCAATCTTTTTCTTCAACGCTGAATGTGCCGCTTCTTCTACAAACTTTCTGTTTCTTACAAAGCAGTATCTTTTTATACAGATGTGAAACACACTGTTTACTATATATTTTACAGTATCGGCCTTGTGTTCTTGACATTTATTTAAAAAATTAAAGTTAATTTCGCTTGTTATTATATCTATAATTAAACTTTTAATTTTTGGCGAATGGTGTTTTTCTTTTAAAATATCATTTACTTTTTGAGCACAGTTCTCGACACATAATATAAAGTCGCGAGATGCGTACATTAAACTTCTTTTCAACTCATTATACTCCTTGAAATCGACGAAGAGGTGCGTGGTGTCCATTTTTTTGGCAAAAAGCATTTCTTTGCATGTCAAACATTGACTTTTATGATGTTTAAGAATAAAACCACAAACATAGGCACATGCTTGTAGTTCAGCATCATCTACCGTACCTTGTTCTAAATAATCGTCATCCATATCCAATTGCATTGCTCCTCTGGTGTCCTCTTCAGTCTCTTCTTCAGTGCATGTCTCACCTGTCTGATGTCTCATCTGATCATTCGACAATAATACTTTGCAGTTGTCTAACATGGCCTCATTCTCATCCAGTTTGCAATTGCCAATACTAATGTGAGACAAATTGCTAAGAATGGCTGTTTTCAAGCCTGCAACAAATTGTCCTACAGTAGGGTTGGAATTGGATCCACAGTTTCCCCTGATGCAACCAAATAAATTTTCAAGCGGATCTTGCTGAAGTCGCCGTGTTGCTAAACTTTTTATATTAGCATTTTTAGTTGTAAGGGTAGTCCACAGCCGTTCTATGCCAATAATAGTCCATACCCAGCCTTCCTGAGTAGGAGGAGTGCTTCTACATCCCACAAACTGTAACTTCTTAAAAAACTCTTTCATTTCCTTGAAATGGGATAGATGTGGTGCTTTAATTTTTAGGTTTGTGGCATGTGGTTTGCCTTTTTTCAAGTCTGCTGTGTCAGCATTTACACAGTCAAAAAGTTTGTCGATGTTAGAAATAACGTTTGCAGTTACTGCAGCCTCCGCAGGTAATACTCCTGAAAATGTAAGAATATTTATTTAGTTTTGAGAAATTAAATGTTGACATGATCTTTATTTTAGCAAGTTTGTTTCAAAAAACACTTTCACTCGTCAATAAATTTGGATTAACCCGGCATTTCCTACTGACTGCCTCTGAGAAGAAATGCAGAAACACTCAAAGTTTTCTGTTTTAGAGTCTAGACATATTTAGATACAATATTACATGAGATAAATGTAGGGCAGAAATGTAGACTTCTCTGTAAACTAATTGTAAGGTAGTATTCTTATACTAGCTACTGAGTTAGGTCATGTTATACAGGTAAGGTCATGTGATACAGGTTAGGTATTCAGGGCACCATGGACCCCATAATCCAAGCATTTCAACCCCAAACGGCTCAAACACATAACATATTTGCGCCGTTTTAATCTCTGCAGTGGCATCGCCAGCAAAGCCTGCTTAGCTTGAAAGATGAGATGGAGCAAGGGTGTCGACACAAGTAACATCCCATGCCAGAAGCCTTCCCAACTTCCATGGCAACAGCGCCATACCATCTGGTCTCTTCCCATCATCACGTGTCAAGCGACTGATTTCTAATATAGTTGCACGCCGGAGGTGACGACAGCTCGACGAATAATGTCATTAATATTTGCGTGTCGTGCTATGCAGCTCGCGCTCCTACTATAAGACAGGCCGTAGTGAAGTCGGCAGCTTCACCACAATGACACCAATGAGAAACACCACAAAGAGAACCTAAACGTAGGCATGTAACCAGCCGGAATGTAGTGTCGTCCAACATAATGCCTATGTTGGGCGACGGAAGCGCCCGAAGCCAGAGACCCGTTTACTCCCATTCACCCACGGCAAGTAGACGAGCACGCTTACCAGCTCATTCCGTATCAAACTGCAAAGCAGCTCATCCCACTGGGAAACAAAGCTCCGGGAAGATGAATTGACAGGGAATTCGTATTCAGGCAAGCCATTTTCCAGGCGTTCTTAGCATCAGACAAACACTGTACCTTAAAATCAACGTGTGAGGATTCTACGATTTTCCTGGTTAATTTTGCAATACTGTGGACCTGTGATACTGTGGAGGTGTGATACTGTGGAGGATAGAAGTACCGGTAAACACATACTAGAATTTATCCGGCATTTTTTGTTAATTGAGTAACTATCTAACGGCCGAATGAAGTCCACTGCTGGACACAGGCCTCCCCCAAAGATCACCACAACGACCGATATGGATGTGATGTGGGCTCATTGGGGGGTTTTGCCATAATCACCACGCTTGGCAGGCGGGTTGGCGATCGCAGTTGAGTTGTTAATGTACTCGAAGGACGCTGCTACCCATCCTCCGGCCAATCCCTTAGTCGACTTTTACGACACCCACGGGAGGAGATGGGGTGGTGGCATTCTGAGCTGGCACCACACGGCTAACACGAGTAACTACAACTTTTAAAAGGCAGACATGTGGACCAAAGGAAACAATATAATTTTTATAAGTAATTTGCTTACCTTGAGATATTTTTGCGTATAAACCAGCAGCAACAGTGTGACTTAGCACTTGGGCGGCAAGGTATACCCGCATTTTTTGTCTGGTGTTTGGCTGGATATGGTCTTTAGTTAGTGAAGGCGCAAATACGAAATTTGGGTTATTATTGTCTTCTTCGTAAAATGTCACTATGTGGCTCCATTTTGCTAAACCTGCAAAAAACAATATATTAATAAACTATATAAAATATAATTGTTTCTTCAGGAAACAACGATAATTGCGCTGATGCAGATTTATATTAATAAAATATTCCTTCTAGACAAAACGACTTTAATGGACAATAAAAAAGGTAAAATACAATTTGGAATTTAGAATAGACTTTATCAGATGTTGCTAGATCGAGCTTGTGAGAGTGAATCTACTTGACGCTATATAATACAATCCTTTCAACTGCCGGAATCTTCCTCCGTAGGCAAAGGACAAAGACGGACTAACGGTCGCCGCACACAACCTCGTGCTGTCTTCACGTCTGCCACTCGAGATATGCCATCAGCGCCTGGAAACAGACGCATTACTCTGCCGAGACGCCAACTCAGTGGGGGAGCGTTATCCTCCTGCAGTATAACCAGGTCTCCAGGATTCAAACTGCCAGAGTTAGTTTTCCACTTTCTTCGGAGTTGTAGTTCGCAAATATACTCCTTCTGCCACCTTTGCCAGAAATGTTGGCGTATTTTCTCCAAACGAGCATATCTGTTGAGACTTGTTTCCTTAACTTCAACTAGACTCCTGGTTGGTAAGGCAGTCAACGGCCTTCCAATCAGAAAGTGCCCTGGGGAAAGGAAAAGGAGATCGTCAGGCGAAGAGGACAATGGGCACAAGGGACGGCTGTTTAAAATTGCCTCCACTTGCGTAAATATAGTAGTAAGCTCTTCAAACGTTAAATTAGCATTTCCTATTATTCGCCTTATATGAAATTTGGCCGATTTTACCCCGGCCTCCCATATCCCGCCGAAGTGGGGAGCGTAACACGGTGAGAAGTGAAAACGTACGCCTTCGTGAGATGCAAAATCAGATATGTTTTCTACATTATTTTTTATGAAGGTGCCTAATTCCTTAGATGCAGCCACGAAGTTACGCCCATTATCGCAAAATATCTCAAATGGCTTTCCTCGACAAGAAAACGCAATGATTTCTCTGACTCAGGGGTGACCGGCTGAATGTTAAAAAGCGAATTAAGATGATGATTTGATGATTATATATGATTAATTAATAATCTTTTATTATCATAGCGCTCGCAGAGTAGTTGCCAAGCTGTGACATAATTATCGCATGATAACTCAAGGTTTGATATTATCCTGGCCGCTTCACGCTCGAGGTAAGAAATTAAATAATGAAACTTTTGAATTGAAGATATGCGCTCGTTTTTATGCACTAAGGAAGTGAATGTATCGCGGAACTCGAGCCACCGGAAGAAGGCGCCATCAAATTTAGCTATTTGAATTTGTGGTAATTTAACTCCTGTATCTTGATGATCATGGTGACAATGAACGGTAGATTCCCTTCGTGACTGATTCAAGGTTATGTACTCCTTTCAATTAAATCTTTCGCACGGGCGATAAGGCGAACTAAGTCCCGTTCAATGTTGTCCCTCTCATCTATCTCCCGATCAATGTTCTCATAATTAATTATTTCTATCTCACTTTGCACCTCCTCAAACTTAGAAGACAAGATTTGAAATTTACCAAGCTTAAGCGTTAATTCCGCTGATTCTAGCGGTAACAACTCAAAATTATCACCAATGTTCTCAGTTAACTCATCCAAGTATTTCTTAAACTTGGTGATTTGTCCTTTAACTGAGCCTCTCTTAGCCACTAATGTTTTAACCTCCATTTTAAATCTTAACAAACTTGAATAAGACTCGGATCAAGTTAAAGTAAACAAATATATACAGATATTCTCACGAATCACGATACCATACGCTCCTCACCCTGACGTAGATATGTAGGCCGGTCACCGGCGCGGGCGCACGCGCTGCACAGCCGATCTTAACAATAGATCACTGATAAGCCACCCGTTGGATTAGTACTCGGCGAATAGATGTGCAGTGCGGAGCGCAATCTGGAATTGATCGGCGAATAATTTGTAAATAACTGTGATCAACTATGGAATACGTTTATCATGAAAACAATTAGAGTATAGGAATAATAACAATATTCAATAGTGGCAGTGTATAACTGGTGAAATTAACAATTTAATGTTGACTGTATGTATTGGTGCAAAGTAAGGTTTGTGATAATTATAACCTCTAATAGACTTAAGAGGAGGAGTTAATCTTTAACTTTTATGTTTCGCAAATATGTAAGTTATTTGTTAGTATGCATTTTGTATCTTAATTACCAATTAATTACCGAATTCATTTGAACTGTAAACTAGTTTGAATATTGTAAATAATGAACCAAGTTGATTGTATGTTGTATAATATTGCTAACTTTGTAGATTAAGTTAGGATTAGGTTGTTTATATATAGGTTGTATATATAATATAGCTATTAAATATTATGGTATTTTGTATATTTCTGTTTTTACTTATGTATTATCACGTGTATAAATTTTAGTTAATACCTTATGTAGCAGTAATTTGTGAACACGTGTTTTCGAGATGAACGGGAAAATTGACAAATTGTCTTAATTTTACACTTATGATTGCAAATGTATTAAGAACTTTATTAAATAGATAGAACTAATAATTGTGTCTACTTATTTTTTATAATGATGACCTTTAACTATACACTTTAGGGTGCAAATGCTTAAAGGGATTAAGATGGATAATAGATCACATGATAGGTATACGGAAAAGGAAATATAAGGAAAGTTCAAAAAAGGGCACTTATCTGATTGAAATCCTGCACTGTGGTGTGAATCTTTAGCTCATCCACTGGTCCGAGCGACTGTATATAAAATATGTCCTCCGTATTATACGTACTGCTCTGCGGTGTGAACCTTATGCTGGCCACTAGTCCAGGGAACAGTATGTGTATAAAGTGCCTTCTGCGTATTTTATGCCCTGTTCTGCGGTGTGAACCTTAAGCTGGCCACTAATCCGGGGAACGGGTAGTATGTAGAAATATCTTTATCTGTATTGTACGGCCTGCCCTGCGGTGTGGACCTTAAGCTGGCCACTAGTCCGGGGAACAGGATCCGCCTTCGCCTACTGCACTGTGCTACGGTGTGATCTTAAGCGGATTCACTGGTCCGAGCTACAGATTTTTGTCCTTCTTGTCCTGCGCTGCGGCGTGGTCTTAGGCTGATCCACTGGTCCGAGCTGCAGATTTTTGCCTTCTCTGACCTGTGCTACGGTGTGATCTTAAGCTGATTCACTGGTCCGAGCAACAGAATCAATCGGTCATCTAGCTTGGATTACTGTCTTGCGGCGTGAAGCTTAAGCTGTTGCTGTCCACTGTTCCTCTTATCCAAGGATGTCTTCTTCACTCTCAAGTATCCACGTACGATTGCACATGGATCACGTCGGGGTCACCAAAATGTTTCTTCAGGAAACAACGATAATTGCGCTGATGCAGATTTATATTAATAAAATATTCCTTCTAGACAAAACGACTTTAATGGACAATAAAAAAGGTAAAATACAATTTAGAATAGACTTTATCAGATGTTGCTAGATCGAGCTTGTGAGAGTGAATCTACTTGACGCTATATAATACAATATGGCGAGAGTCAAAATATATAAAAAGGTAAATGGCAACCAAGCCACAAGATCAGCATTGCTGACATAAATTTAGTAGGCGCGCAAACAATAATCTATACAAGTCCCCACTGGTGGAGTGTATTAACTAAAGCCAATTAATAAATAAAGCCACAAACATCGATTATGTCTAACTCCCTCAAAAATTAAAATGTTAAATGAAAGTCCACAAGTTCATGGCAATTAGAATATACAGGGTGTCCAGTAAATAGCTCGACATACTACAGGTGGTGAGAGCTTGGGGTCAATACCTACCAAAAATCACAATATATGTTCAGCAAAAACTTACGGATTTACAGTAGTACAACATTTTCCGAAATATCGAAAGCTCTACCTTGACACAGCTTTTTAAGCATCTCGTAATGAAAAATTCCTTTTCTAGTTTTTTTTTACCTCAAATTAATTGTGAATAGTTACTTTACTCATTGATAAGTCTTCATTCTATTAAAAACTAAAATGTTTTCAAGAAATACAATTTTTATTTAAATTTTCACAGTACAATTTTCTACCGTAAGATTTTGCTGAACATATTTTGTGTTTTTTTGGTAGGCATTGACCCAAGCTCTCACCCCCTGCAGTATGGCGTGCTATTTACTGGACAATCTGTATAACACACTACCACAAAATATTTAAAATGCTCATCTTCTGCACCGAAGCCTCCCGCTCCAGGAACTTGAATAATCTCCAACTAGAGCCACCCATTGGTGCCACGCCTTTAGGCACATCTCGGAGGGGATGACTGTAAAGCGGTCATCCCCTCTAGCGAAGGGAAAGTGACTCTAAAGAGGCCACCTCCCCCCAAGCACTTCTCGGGGGGATTGTAAAGGATTCCTCCGAAGCCCGGCTATGCGCTATGCTGCGCACAGCGGTACGTGACCACATGCACACCGCTGTCTTCCCGGGGTCACTCGGTATGAGCACGCAGATTTCCCAATAAGCTTTATATGATAACTAGATACCTACTCGACTATAAAGTAAACCAATACAAAGTAACTAATCTAAAATAACTATCATACAAACTAATATAGATTAAATAATACACAAATGCAAAAATACCACGAATGCTGCAAAGTATTCGAATCGTCAGGTAATACAAAAATCTAAAATATACGCGATAGAATCCGTTTTAATAGTTTTATTATAATACAAAAAGTATTAATATAAATGATTGGTCTACATTATTAATATAGCCCTCAAATTAGCCACGCCTGTAGTAGGCCTCTAAGTTATAAGTGCTAACTTCATTCATTCGGCCGAATGGAGTCCACTGCTGGACACAGACCTCCCCCAAAGATCATAGTAAATATAACTATTCAAACAATAAAGAGTAAATTCACCTGTGCCACTTCTGCCACTTGAAGATATGTTTGTAGGACACTTTATGTCATACTTTAAAAACAAATTTCGAAAGCACTTGAGCAAGTGAGGAGTATCAAACAACGTAACTACTTCATTGTCATCTATAAAAATATGTGGATGTTCCACCGAAGCGCCAAGAAGGCACAATGCTCTTCTGTTGACCCCGTCTTGGTCGCACACTGAAGCAGTTATATTTAGCCCACATTCAAAGCAGTGTCGTAAAACCTGAAATATAACATTATTTTATTAGATATTACATTTCTAAAGAATCTGGGCTAATTCGATCAAACCTAAGGAAAATGACGTACCTCTTTTAACAGAGCTGCAAGCCTATCTGCTGTTACAGATGATCCAGAAATGTAGTAAGCTATAGGTTGCTTTACTTTTTTCCGTATGCCAGCAACCATAAACACTAAAGCATGAGATGCTACTTCAGGTGTGCGTCCCTGAGACCCATGGTCTTGAAAACCTTCAATAATGTCGAACTTTTTATTATAATATAGGTTTTTCCTGATAGACATTTCATCAAACATCAATATAAATTGGTTTTCTGAGAGATTCATTGCTTTGGCATAGTTTCCCAACACACTGAAAACTTGTGCATTCATCCCAACACCCATGCTTAATTTATTTAACAATGCCTTAAGTGTAGATGGTGTTGGCAAACAAAATAATCGCCTGAGCAAACGGTAGCACGTGGGCGATCTCTTATACAATCTCAGTGCTGTAATCTTCGCTTCAGGTGTCCACCTCCGGCCCCTTGATTTCCTTTTATAGTTTTTAATTTGGCTCTGAAGTAGCAATGCAAACGTAGATGGAATTTTGGTTTTAATTAATTCATTGACACTGTCATCCTTTTCTAAAATTTTTAAAACTGCACAATTTTTTAGGGTGTTCACTCTTTTTTTTAGGCCACAAATATTTTTCATTAGCTTTCTGCATTTACTTTGCAACCGCTTTTCTTTTTCAGTTTGTGTGTGTCCTGATTTTATATGTATCATGTGTTCTGTAGGTACAGATTGCTTCGCTTGTTCTATTTTCCTCCTTTGTGGCAGAGACAATGGCGATAAATGCGATGGCCCTGGTACAGGTTCACTTGGATCATGTGAAGGACTTGTCGCAACCTGAAATTAATGACAAATAGTTTTCAACATTGTTCAGTATAAAATAGACACTAAGCGGGAATGCTGTAAACTAAACTGTTTATAAAAGTTCCGAGAAATAACAAGTTAATAAAACAATTGTAGGGTGCTGTAAATAATCTATTACTGATCCTAAATCTGATAGATCATCATCATTTCAGCGATTTATACATCCACTGTTGAACAAAGGCCTCCCCCATAGATTTCCACATTACAGCAGTTACATGCTGCCCGCATCCATGACTCCCAGCGACCTTCACAAGGTTATCTGTCCACCTCGTTGGAGGTCATCTCACACTGAATTTTCTGGTGCACAGTCTCGAGAGGCGACAAAGTTAGGTAAAAAAGACTTGTATACAATTCAGATGGTGACACCTTGTGTTTATTACAGGTAAACATAAAGCTTACTCATTGGACAAAGCCACTCATATAATTATGATAGAACTTCACTTAAGGTTTGTTTAATCATTAATACTTGTAACTATTTTAAAAAGAAAACAATACCTGTGGATTATTTCTGCCTGCCTGGTTAGTGACATCTGAAAATGGTTGTACAACCTGAAAGAAAAGAACTTATTGTAAACTCATTGATTTGACTTTAATATGGAAAGGGGTAGTCAATTAAATTTTAAAATAGCATTGATAGCCAATTATAAGTTAACAATCACAACGATTCATTATTACCAGAACATTCAAATAAAACTGGGCAAATGCAAATCATATTTGCACAATACGGGCCTAGGGTAGCTTGCTTGGAATCTATATTCTAGATTTTAGCAAGATTCTTGCTACTTCTTATTGTTACTGAGATCAAGCCTTATGACAGATGAATATATATCATAGTATTGAAATTTTGTTGGCACCTTTTGGGTATGGTAAAAAACTGAAAAACTGGTTATAGTTTTCTTCATTACTTTTCATAAAGGGACCTACTGAAGTTTTAATGGGATGTTGTGCTTGACGCATGAGATTGTGCTAAAAATCAATATGTTGCTGCTTTATCCCCCATAGATTTCCACATTACAGCAGTTACATGCTGCCCGCATCCATGACTCCCAGCGACCTTCACAAGGTCATCTGTCCACCTCGTTGGAGGTCATCTCACACTGAATTTCTGGTGCACAGTCTCGAGAGGCGACAAAGTTAGGTAAAAAAGACTTGTATACAATTCAGAGGGTGACACCTTGTGTTTATTACAGGTAAACATAAAGCTTACTCATTGGACAAAGCCACTCATATAATTATGATAGAACTTCACATAAGGTTTGTTTAATCATTAATACTTGTAACTATTTTAAAAAGAAAACAATACCTGTGGATTATTTCTGCCTGCCTGGTTAGTGACATCTGAAAATGGTTGTACAACCTGAAAGAAAAGAACTTATTGTAAACTCATTGATTTGACTTTAATATGGAAAGGGATAGTCAATTAAATTTTAAAATAGCATTGATAGCCAATTATAAGTTAACAATCACAATGATTCATTATTACCAGAACATTCAAATAAAACTGGGCAAATGCAAATCATATTTGCTTGGAATCTATATTCTAGATTTTAGCAAGATTCTTGCTACTTCTTATTGTTACTGAGATCAAGCCTTATGACAGATAAATATATATCATAGTATTGAAATTTTGTTAGCACCTTTTGGGTATGGTAAAAAACAGAAAAACTGGTTATAGTTTTCTTCATTACTTTTCATAAAGGGACCTACTGAAGTTTTAATGGGATGTTGTGCTTGACGCATGAGATTGTGCTAAAAATCAATATGTTGCTGCTTTATGTTATTGAAATATTATAACTAAAATAACAACATATAGCAGCAGGATAGGAATATTCTCTCAAACAAATAAACCAACCATCCATAACTATCTAACCAAATTTAACTGTTAGACAGTATCCATTTATATACCACGTATAAAACAATACAAATTCTAACCTTTACGTAATTTTCTCCAGGAGCTGCATGCCTACGTAGTTTCTTAGTAGTGAAGTTCACATAAGAGGATTCATCAAAATGTGTGTGGCACAGCATTCGATGCTCATTATAAAGCTTCATTTGAAAATCAGGTGAAGACCACTTTCCATGAGGGAAACAGAATTTCGCCCATAGTTCGCAGCTAAAAATAAACAATATTAGATTGATTAAATAAAAAGTTTGTTTAGATCAATTTAATGTTTTAGTTTGTTTGTTTTAATTTATACCATATATAATGTAAATCTGTTCAAATACGTACCGGAGATAGTTCTTACTTCCCGGTTTGGGAAACCGATGTAAGGTTATAGCTGGATCGTCATTAGGTGAAGTACCACACATAAAGCACTTCCTTTTGTGTTCTCTCATTGTGTTATACTCAAATAAACGGTTTATCAGTTATTAATGAAGGTGATAAGGGGGTGCCCTGAGGTAAATGTATTCTATGCTAACACGTTCTCGGCTTGCACTAGCCGAATTTCAACACTACTAACAGAAAGCTATTAAGACCGAGAAAGAAAATGACAAGGAACTAAAACGCTGTTGATCTTAAAAAATCAACAAAAAGTAAAAATTAAACGAATACCGACAATGATCAAAGCGAACAGCCATTTTTATGAAGTGTTGCCATGCCAAATTTTATCCTTCCTCATTTATCCTGGATTTAGTTCAAATAATGAAATTAAATATTTTTTTATTTAATAGGGTACTGTGGTTAGAATGTTTATTTTATAAATTAATGTTAATTTTAATAAATGTTAATTAACAAATCGGTATCAGAAAGGTCTTGTATGCTTATATACTTAGGTGTAGTAGAGTTCAATAGGTGAAGGCACGTCACATGTACTGCACCTATTCCATAGAATATGTAAGCGATATGTGCGCTTCTATTATGTTAAATATCTTTTACATAAAGTTGGTACATGGAGTAAAATGATTTTACCTACAATTAAGGTAAACGTTCAAAAGATAGCAACAGAAAGAAAAGTAGTTTCTTTTTCTTAATTGAAATGTTGCCAAGACCATAAAAAAGTTAATGTTTCATATTACTGGCAACATAAACTTGGCCCCCGTAGGCATGTCCCTGACTCGACAGTAAGAGTCGACTACCCCTGGAGCGAAACTTCGATTTTCTAGAAAAGTGGGGAGGTTACAATATTGTTTGTTTTAATGAGAAATTTGTGTGATTAGTGATTAAATGTGAATTGTATTTAAAAAATGAACTAATTGAATAAAGATCTAGACAAGTGTGAGTTCATAACCATGATGTCGGATTATTTTGAGCATTACCATCGTTGTGAGACACTTGCTGAATTTAATTTTTATTTTGGTGATGATACTGAAGAAAATATTGATGATGACAATAACTATATTTACTGTTACTGCAGCAGAGTCTTCATACGGTAAGCTTTTAAGCACTATTATGAAAATGGAGGGAGATTTCGTACATTCAATAAATTATAATAAACTTCGATTAATCTATTTATTGTTTCCCAGTTCATGGCTTGTCTTAGAAATATCATGGCCAATGGTTTACTAATACAGTTCATTATTTATAAAAAATGATGTTGATGATACAGATATATAAAACACAAACATTTGTTTCACACATACAGTTGTTTTTATTTGGTTTTTTCTCTAGGGATGGGATAAAAACTTATTATGCTGAAAAGGAGTGTGCAAGTGAGAGTGATGTGGAGGTTCTTCGTGATTCTCAGTCCCAGGACTGGGAAGATCACTCACATGTGCACTTTTCATTAGACACATGTAATAAAGTCAAGTGTGAGGTAAGTGATGCAGAATATCTACTAACAGTGCATATATATGCATCTATATGTATATATATGCACTGTAAATAATAAATATATATTTATTGGCAAGTATAAAGTAAGTGATACAGAATATGTACTAATAGTGTATAATTTAATAGATATATTTATCGGCAAATAGTTGATGTCTTCTATATAATAAGTATTTCAATAAATGCTACTGTAATCAATTACTATAAATATATATACCTACGGCCTATAATGGGCCTTTGAGAATGTATACTTCAAGGTGTCTCCTCCTTATCACAGTTGAGAAACCAGTAAAATATTGTAGTATCTGTAAGGCCCTACATGTAAGCGTAATGTTTTGATTTGGTCCTATTAACCAGTAATATTAACATATATTTACATGGCATTAAAGTCATATTTACATTAACTAAAATTAACCAGTTTATGTCTAGCACAGTATTTATGTAACAGGTGAGCATGTTCATACAAACAGCTGAAATGCGCCATGTATCCTCGTTAACCTCAGGACACATTAGTCGCGAGTGCTCTGCAGCGATGTATCTACGGATGACACGGGACGCAATTGAATATCAATTCATCGTTCAGTATGGATGTTTAAATTTGTCAATAACAAAATAAAGTTATCCTTTCTAAATTGAGCAGTCGTTTCTTAGCGAGATTATAGGATTAACCCAAGCAATCAGGTGAATCTTTCAGGGGTAGTCTAACACAAAACCTGCCTGATGGTAGTCGAGTAGTGTGAGTTATAAAATGGTTTTCACACTCTTGTTCGCTTTCGCTAAAAGAAACCTTTGTGGCAGCTCTTCTAACTCCCAGAACTTAGCAATTTGTTTATTTAAGTTTTCACCGTGTGGTGCCGGCTTAGAATACCACCACCCCATCTCCTCCCGTGGGTGTCGTAAAAGTCGACTAAGGGATTAGCCGGAGGATGGGTAGCAGCGTCCTTCGGGTACATTAACAACTCAACTGCGATCGCCAACCCGTTTGCCAAGCGTGGCGATTATGGCAAAACCCCCCCAATGAGCCCACAACACACCCATATCGGTTATTGTGGTGATCTTTGGGGGAGGCCTGTGTCCAGCAGTGGACTTCATTCGGCCGAAATGATGATCCTTTTTTAGATTACCACTTCAGTTGGAAAGTTAACTATACATTTCTATGAAAACAAAGCCTCAATTTTTGTACCTATCATGAAAAGGCGACCCTGGGGTCGCAGACATTGTTTTTTTTTTTCTAATATAATGTTTTTTATCATGCCAATTGATAGAACTTTTAGGCTATAAATAAACAATATGCATATTTCACAGAAACTATCCGATTGGCAAATTTCTTTTTCTTCTATTATCTTGTATTGAATGCAAGTGAATGTGCTGAATATCTAGTGTCTTGACCAATCCCGCTTTGAAACTGCCACCACCACCATAAGCTCATGCATAAAGACGCAGGGAACTAAAGAAATGAAAAGCAATATTGGAAAAAACAAAAAATGTAAAGGTTCGAAGCCTCAGCCAAAAATGCAGAAATACGTGTTTCGGATTTTCCATGCAAACTTTCACCCCCTATGTTACGTTTTAAGAGTTGAATTTTCAAAAACACAACATATGTTTTTTACTTTTAACCGTGCTGTAAACTTACCTGTGGTGCCAGCTAAGAATAGCACCAACCCATCACATTCCGTAGGTGTCGTAAAGGCCGACTAAGGGATTAGACGTACGATGGGCAACAGCGTCCTTCGAATACATTAACAACTCGACTGCAATCGCCAACTCGCCTACCAAGCATGGCAATTATGGCAAAACCCCCCAATGAGCACACAATACACCGATACCGGTTGTTGTGGTGATCTTTGAGGGAGGCCTATGTCCAGCAGTGGACTTTATTGGGCCGAAATGATGACTTTTAACCATCATTTCATTTCATTTTTGAAATAAGATCTACTAGCGCCAGGCACTAGTGGTCTGGCATTTTTGCTGAACTGGGCCCGTTTGGCGCAGCTGTGGGGTACACAAAATCGTTTTCCTTGTGTTTTTATTGTAAATTTATTTACCACATTGTGTACCACATTTTCTGTGTCAAATAAATTTATTTTCTTTCTTTATTTAGGAAATAAGCCATTTTTACAAAAAAACAAAGATTTCCCATACTAAATCTCACCCCCCGGTTTTACCGCCTCAAAGTTAGATTTTTCATAAACATTAACACGTATGTATTGATTTATTTTCAACCAGAAAGTTATTTATTTACATAAACATACATAAAAGTTATGTTAACAAAATACAAGGTGTCACTATGTTTCGCCTAGTTTCGGAATGGTGGCCGACAGCTTTGCGCACCAAATGCGGAAGGTGCTCACCCCCATATTTGCCGTGCATATTGTACGTCCGATTAAGATAGCGGAATTAAGGGTATTGGACCTGGACGACGCCGTCACCAAAGTGGAGATCGCAGAAGCCATAGTGACTGCTACGGCGTGTTTGCCCGAGTATGTCAGGGTGGGCGAAATTTGCCGCTCACTGATCTCCTTGGGCACGGTCTGGGTCCGGATCCCACTGGAGGCGGCCAAGAAGCTGGCGTCTACCTGCCGCATTTGCGTGGGTTGGACGTCGGCCAGGGTCTCGGCATGTGCGCCTCCAGTGCACCGCACATGGGGCCAAAAAACTATTCGTTGTGCTCGGACTTCGGCCTTCCGGCCGGATAAGGCTGGGCTGCTATTCTTGTACATTCATAACATGTACTAAGATTACCGTCTAACCACAATTCATACATATTATGTCAATCTAATTTAGCAAATTAAATTTTTATAATAATAAACGTTTGGTATCGTTATTTCTATCTCCGGTTAAGAGTCCCCTTAGAGTACGAGTAACTGTTTCTCGATTTTTGCGTAAAATAGATTATATTTCTTAATCTCTTAAAATACTGTTTGAATTTTATAGCATTTTCTTTACTAGTTGTAGCCTCAACGTCAATTACATATTTTTTGGCGTACGGTACATTGATACATTTTGTTACCCATTTCAGTTTTTTTTTATTAGGAATGCATAAATCATAACATATCTTGAATAATTAATTAAATTCGTTAAAAGCTACGTTGGGGTTTACACAATCGTATACACTATTATAACTGAGACTTCCAATAGATTTTTTTGATTTATGGATTTTTTCAGTGCTGTAGTCTCGTTTTAGTGTGAACCAATTATTAGTGGTATAAGATTTTTATCTGGGCATTTACTAATTTGGTCTGTGTAGTCGGAAATTGTAAGTTCTAATACTTGACTTTTACTACCTCTCATGTTATGTATTATATTGTCAACACACATTCCGATATATAGGTGAGTTAAATAAAAAAATCCATAGATCTAACTTCAACACTGGCGGATTTTAATACAAATTGTCGTCGCCTATTCTAGTCATTTAACGGCATAAATAATATTCAAATAAAATTCATTAAAAAAATAACTCAAAAAGACTAGCTGTTTATATATCACTATGGGTGAAGCGGTGAAGTCAACTTCATAGCCCCCATAACTATGTTAATTAATAATAACTTCTACAGAAAGATGAAGGTGCAAGCTGCTACTGCAGTGCATCACACACAGACAACTGCTGCTCCACTGATGAACATGATGCAGTTCACACCCATGGGACAGTGTCGAATGCCTTACAACCCAGCGACAGTGGTGCGGATCTGACGTATCAAGACTACCATTCGGACACACATGAGAAACCTGAACGCATGGACCATGACTTCCCAGAAGTCAATGAAGACTATCTGTCAGAACAGACATGGGAAAAGTTCTGGGCTGTAAATGGAGAGAGACTCATATGGGCGTCTTGGATAAAAAATTACAGTGATTATATAAATCCGGCTTATTTAGATGACAATAATGGTCTTCTCATGGATGAAAATAACATTCCAAAACAGCACTCTATAGATCAAATCTATAGGAAACAGTCCGATTTAAATCCGAAGGCAGTAGATGAGGAAATGAGGGAAAGAAAATTTTCATATGATTCCAAAGTTAATCCATACAAGAAAAATAAAAATAACCAAAATCAAACAGAAAAAGTTGATAAAAATAAAGATGATGCATGGTTGCCTATTGGTAGAAGACGATCCTGTTCAGAACATGATAGAATTTTAAGTCCTAGAACTGTAGCTGGTACAGACTCCATGACTAATGTAACAAAACTCACTCTATCGAGTTACGACGTAAATTCCAGTCATGTGACATCAGATTCAACACCTACTGACACTGACTACAGCGTATCATCATCTTCATCCGATGATCCATCTAACGATCAAACAAGAATAGCTAATATATACGACATAGAACAAATACCCTCAGAAGAGGTTGATACAGAACAATACTGGCAGTTGTTATGGAAGAAACATTTTGGAGAACAGTATGCGTTACATTTCGCCAATTATACTGAACAACATAATGTGCCAGAGAAAGAACTCCCTGAAATAAACATTGAAGTAGTTCCAGAACAACTGAAACCACCAGAAAAGCTATTGGAGATTGAATATGAAAACAGCGAAGGTAATTCCCAAGAAACACCTACTGTTATAGAGATACAGAATCAGGTCAATCAAATCACATTAGAAGATAAAGGTACCAAGAAAAGGAATAAGAAAAAAAATAGCAAAATGTATATTACCTCAGTTGGAGTGCTGTTACAGAATTTGTTGAAAGAGGAACAGGCTAAAAATGAGAATGAACCTGTTGCTGCAGGTGATCCTACTACTAATCAAATGGAAAGTACACAGAAACCAGAACCTAATGTGGTTGATACTACAACAGATTCATTGGAAAATGTTCAGCAACCTGTGAATAACAGTAATTTTAATTCATACAGTTGTGATGATGGTGGTGATGAACCTCCTGACGAAACTCCTGTTGTATTGAAAAGAAGGTAACAAATTTGTTTATTTTGAAAATAAACATTACACACGTTCTTATTTTTCTAAATTACTACCTGAGGGCCAATTGTCGTAATTTAAAAATGTTCAAATATAGTTCCGACTGGGACTAGTCCCAGTGTTGTAAATGTCACAAATGGTATTCTCCTAAACTCACAAACATAGTCAGAATTGAGATTGAAATGAGACTAGATCGAAATTATACTGAAATCCGACTGATTTTTAAGATTAGCAGAATACAATTTTTTGGTCAATTCATAATTTAATCTCAGTTTAGTCAAGTTTCAGTCATAGTGTCAATTAATTACGAGAATTGGCCCTCCGATTAGACTTGGTGCTTAGGTGGCTCGCCGAATCGTCTTAAAAGGCGACTATGGTTTTAGCCAGAGGATGGGCTGCAGTGTCCTAGGTCATTTACAATTCACCTACAATCGCCTACCCGCCTTTTAAGGGGGATTATGGCCAAACCCATGAGCACACAATAATTACTCAGACCGGTCGTTGTGCGTTCTTTGGAGTAGGCATATGTCCAGCAGTGGATGTCTTTAGGCTGGAATGATGATGATGAGGTCCTGATTAAGTTGATATTATTGATTGTTATGAGGCGCACGTTAAATGATCGATGAGGATAAGCAATGCTTGTCGCGGTCAGTCTATAAATGGGTGACGGCATAGTGATATTTGACCTGAGGGTCTCCGTGCTTCGCACGTAGAATCTCCCGTCCCGGTTATTTTGGGCGGCTTGAACAACTCTGACACAAGATAGAGACTACTAACCAGACTAAAAAAAGACTATTGTTTGTTAATGATATATACCAGTTATTTCACTGAATATTTTTTGATAGTAATTTTAATAGCTAGCATATGCGTTTCCGAATGTATTTGCACTTTCCACATCATAGTCCATGCATGGGGAATCCCCATTACATCTGGTGTATAATGCAAATTAAGAGTTACGTTTTTCAATACTCCATATAGTGTATTACCTATACAATTAAGTTGGATACGTCATTTTCACATTGATAAAGTATTTCTATGGGTACCCATGAGTGTATGCTGTATGTAGTGTTGCGTGCTTCTAAACATTTGTCCATAAGCGTTTCAAATAAAAATGCCTAAAAGAAAACGTAATTGTGATAAAGTTAATAGTGCCAGTTAATAGTTACTGTTGGTAAAGTGAAAATAATGTGGAAATAAAAAGAAAACATCAGTTCAGAACTGCAATGTCACCAGTACAAAGTCGAAACACAAACGCGTCGACCTCGAAAGCAGCAAATATGCCGAAAATTATCTTTGATAAACCTGAAACTGAATTACGTCAGAGTAATATACAGTACGTATTAACTAGGAATTTAATATTGAGTGTTTCTGATAGCCAATTATTTTAGGCTTGTTAAAGATTAGGGGATCTGGGGCTAAACTAAGTGATTTATAAAAACTGTCCCAAACGCAGGCTCAGGCCACTGCATCTCAGGCAAAGGATTAAAAATATATTCCTACCTATGTCTATGTATACTAAAATTGTACCGCAAGTAAACAACCATTTTAGGCGTTAGTACAAGTCAACAGCTTGTTTACAAGGACCGTCACAATATTAGACAGAAATTCTCAAAATCTGCGAAAGATTGCAAGCGTGAGACGGCTTCCGACGCCGAACAGTGGACGATTGCGTTCAAGGAATGAACGAAATGAATAAAAGAATTTCTACCTCACTCCAGTTATTTTAAAATCATAGCTAATACTAATATACATATCACTTATAGCCACGAAATGGACGAAGACGATGAAGATATAACACACGCGAAAATAAAGAGCACTTTCCAAATGATGGGCTTCTGCATTCAGCCAGAGAAGCTACCCAAAGGCGAGTTAATCTACCGAAAACGTTCAGCAAGGCTGCGCCCACCAAGGTACAAGCGGTTTACGGCCGGTAGGAAGACCTACTTCGATGATGACGGGAACCCTTATACTCCAGATCAGGTAATGTATTTAATTATTGAATTCATAAAACTTATAAAATCACGTTTGATATTTTAAATAGAGAGGTTAAAAGAATGGCACTAAAATACTTGAATAGGTGTGTCTTTGATTTGAAGACTGACTAGCTCTACAATGGTCTGGAGCCTCCCTTAGGTGCCGAAGATGACCGCTTCAGTGGTTTGAGCCGGTAGGAGCCGCCCCCTTCGCCCTTCCCCGGGGCGAAGGAATTTCATGAAGGATTTCCACTGGGCACCAATAAAAAAAGCTCTACAATGGTATAGTGGAAGGCCCATCGAAATCTATACATCCATCCGTTCTCAAGTAATACATGAAAAAAAAAAAAACAACTTGTCTTGGTTTTTTATTGTTTGTGCCGACACCACCAGAATTGCCTTAATAATATAAGAATACAAACAGAGAGATTATATTTTATATGAGATAATAAATATTCTGCATTGTGTCCTAATGTCTGAGGGACATGACTATCGCGGGTCGCGCTACCACATATCCCTAGATCACTCGAAACTCGCTACATGTAACTTTACCCTTGACCCCAGCCATCCGTGACTGCATGCATGAAATGCAGTGATTTGATGACATATTTTTGACACTGTTATATTTGCACCTTCAGAACAAATACTCTGCAGACGAAAATGAAATGCAGACAGATGACGATTGTGCTGAAGTGAAATCTGATACAGAGAAGGCCGAAGATATTTCTATAGATACTCCTAGAACTAATTATGAGTTTGCCAAGGGCCCAAGTACGGATGACGACACTCGTAAGCTGGCAGAAGCGGCAGCCATGCCCTTGCCTTGCGACGCAGAAGATTCGAACAATGAGAACACGAACGAGCCAAGAACAGAAGAGCTGTCTGATACTGCTGGTATGGGTCGTTAATTTATGCATTTTCAATATCAAAATTTGTTTTCTTCTAAACTATATCAACATCATAATATCAGCCAAAAACGTCAACCATAAACTATCAGTGTCGTCATTTTGAGAGGGAATTTGCCAGTACTCACCATGCTTGGCAGGAGGGTTGGTGAGTGCAGTATGGCTGCTGTTCCACAGAAGGGATGCTGCTGCCCATGCCTCTAGTTTAGAGATCCTTAGTCACCTTTTATGATATCCACGGGAGGAGATGAGTGGTGCTATATTCTTAGTTGGGACATCACATGGATAAACTATTCATCATTTCGGCCGAATCAAGTCCACTGCTGGACACAGGCCTCCCCCAAAGATCACTACAACCACCGATATGGATGTGTTGTGGGCTCATTGGGGAGTGTTGCCATAATCGCCACGCTTGGCAGGCGGGTTGGCGATCGCAGTTGAGTTGTTAATGTTCTCGAAGGACGCTGCTGCCCATCCTCCGGCTAATCCCTTAGTCGACTTTTACGACACCCATGGGAGGAGATGGGGTGGTGGCATTCTGAGCCGGCACCACATGGCTACTATTACTGTAAAATATTTACTGAATCTATTTTGATTCTGTTTGTGTGAACAGAAACTGAAGTGGTATGGAAGATGGCTTATAGGTTAAGCTATCAGCATATACAAGTTGTGTTACAATTACGACTACTCAGCTAAGCATAAAAAAATAACAGGTCTTATGATCTTCTGGAATATCGTCTACTTGGCATGCTTTTATCCGCCAGCGTGGGATACTCACCACGTATGTTCAAATATATCGAGCCCTAACCGCCGACTTATCGTAAGCGACAATTTTATTCTTATTCTTTATTGTAAAACAATACAGAATATACAGATTGTTAAATAAAATAAAACATGATGTATAAAGGCGAAGGCTCAACATGTTTGAGTTTGACATGAGTTTTCTTCAAGCAAAACTTTGAATGATTAAAAAAAAATTGAATCAGAAGAGGACAGTATGAAGTGTACAATCTGGAAGAAAACAACAGTTAAGAATAATGATAAAATACCTAACTATATTTTTTGAATTTGCTTTTTATATCGTAAGCTCCCATTGCTTAGGACACAAATTTCAAATTCAAATAATTGTCGCTTACGATAAGTCGCCGGTTAGGGCTCGATATGTACTCCTGGTCAAGTAACACGCATTGTAGTGGGTCTTTGATACCTGCAGGATATGCAGAGACGCCTATAATATAAGAATCGTAAGCCTGTTAAATAAATTAGGTACTTTGCTTTCCCAGAAACCTGATAAAGAATACATAAATTAAGAACATTTACACTAACATAAATTTACTTAAATTGTCGCTCTATTAACTAATCGTCTTATAATTAGGCTAAGTATTCATTCCACTTTCCTCTTTGATATATAAATTCAGTCACCAAGTCGTCATCAATTATTTACAAGAGTGATGCATCACGCACTCACACGTATTTAAATTCTATACTTTGTTTATAAAAAATGGGCATTGTTAACAACTTTCTATCGAATTTTTGGAGTACAGTGACTCAACAAGCGGAGTCTACGAAGCGAAGAAAGCGACCAAAGAGATATTCGAAGTTGGAAGACGATTTTGATACATCGGGCATGCCGTTGGAGTTGAGAGACGATCCTAAGATGTACAAGTATTGGAAGAAGAGGCATTCGCTGTTCCACAGGTAAAAAATAATGTGTTTGTTATTATTTATTCTGGCGAAATACTGGTGTTAGGATAGTCAGAAAGAAAGATGAGTACTAGATAAGTTAGTCGAAAATGAGCAATAGCGTGATCGGAATGACTTATATAATGATTACTGCCCATGCCCATCGCTTCATAACGCTAAACGTAAAACGGTCAACTGAGCAATTTTCGGATGAGTATAAATTCATGGTATTTGAATTACAACCATTTGTTTAGCTTTTTTATATTTATAAAAACGAAGCCCTACTCTAGGATTTCTTCTGTGTTCGTTGGTACAGTTTACGAGGGCGGCACTGAAAATTTCGGGAATCAAGGAAGTGACACAACATTAACTATTTAAACATGTATTTATTGCTTTTCGAAGTATTCTCCGCGAAATTTGACACATTTTTCCATACGATGGAACCAATCATTGAAGCAACCATTCCATTCGGAAGTTGGGGTCTCCAAAATGGCCGTTTTGTAGGCGTCCACAGCTTCTTTAGGTGATGAAAATCTCTGTCCACGCAATTTATTCTTTATTTTAGGGAAAGTATAGAAATCATTAGGGCTTAGGTCGGGGCTGTACGGCGGATGGTCTAATAATTCTATGTTTTCTTGCTCTAAAAACTCTTATATTCTGTGCGCGGTGTGAGAACTCGCATTGTCGTGATGGAGGATGATGCGGCGGTTGCAGTTCTCTCTACGGAGTTCAGAAACGACCTGTGGCAAACAAATGCTAGCATACCATTCTGAATTAACCGTTCTTTGTCCCTCAAGAGGAATAGTCGTAACATGGCCGGTTTTGGAGACAAACGTGGCCACCCATTTTTTTTGCAACACTCCGTGAACGAACAATTTTTGTTGGCTTTAACTCATTTTCGAACACCCAAACTCGTGACTGGTTTTTTGTTTCGAGTTCGTACGCATATATCCAGGATTCGTCAGCTGATACGATGTTGTATACAGCATTTGAAGATCCTGCGTGGAATCTTTCGAGAGTTCTGACGCACCAAGTAACGCGAGCCGCTTTTTGCTCTTCACATAGCAAATGCGGTATCCATCGGGAAAACAACTTTTTTACACCTAATTGTTCATGCAAGATTATTTGTATTTGACTCATGCCAATGTCTAAAGTTGCCTGAATTTCGCGGTATATCACATGTCGATCTTCCTCAATCAGCTTACGCACAGCATCAACGTTTTCTTGGGTGACTGCAGTTTTTGGACGACCTTGACGAGGATCATCACTGAGCTTGACACGTCCACGTTGAAATTCAGCAAACCAGCGATAAATTGTGGTTTTGGATGGGGCTTCATAACCAAATGCAGAAATCATCCGGTCAACACACTGTTTTTGTGTTAAACCACTTCGAAAGTCATAATAAATCATCGCTCTTGAATTTTCTCAAGTCAATTCCATTTTCTCAACGACTAAACAAGTTTGACAAAACCTTGTGACAAGACCGTGAATCTTTTTTTAAATAAATAAATGGTATTCGATTTGTAAAACCAAGGAGTTTTCAATTAAAAAGATTTTAATATGACAGGAACAGTGGAAATATTCCATTCCCGATACTTTTAGTGCAGCCTATGTACAGACATACATTTCACATGCACAAACACCCAGACGCAGAACAACTATCAGTAGGCCATACAAATATTTGCTCCGTTCGAGGATCGAAACTGCGATATGTAACACAGAGAGCCAAACGACTAGCCACTGCGCCAAACATGACGTCAAACGTCAGGACGTACTTAGATACCTGCCCGGTTCGCTTTCGCGCTCCCACATAAAAATACACTTTATTGTGTAGTAAACAAGTTTTACAATTGTATCGCTATCTTAGAAAGTGCATGTCTCGTCGCTTCTCGATGTGAACTGACCCTAATACCAAGACTGCAATTTCTTAAGCTCAAACATCCATAAATCCTTAAATACAGATTTGAAATAGTGGTATAAAACCAATTTGGTATTCGCTAAGACATGATTGAAGCTATTCAAAGACATGTTGAAGAAGGTAAGCCACGAGGACCAGTCTTTACGTTTACCAAATTGGGTTATCACCGTTATTTCGATTCTGTATTCAAGGATGTATGGATGTTTGAGCTTAAGGAATTGCACCCCAGTTACCCCCGGGTTTTGGGGGCGAAAATACATTCATACCGTTTCGTGGCGGGCGGCCGGCGAGTGAGTGTACCACTACCCCGCTGGCTATCAGTTAGCTGCAAACATTGCACGACATGCGTTGAATTGTTTTCAGAATCCGTTTTTGTTTAGTTGTTAGTAGTTGATTAGAATATGAATAGGTACCTTTTACAAACTATGTTTGGTATGTTTAGTTTAAATTTAAGTATTTCATCTTATATTTCAATTTATTTACTTACTTTATGGTGAAACAAGTTGTTGTGAAAATTTTACTTGCGTGATTCAGGATTTTTCACGTAGTCGGAGAGTTGCATTTAGTGTCCCAGTAGATGTAGCTGTCGTTAAAGTTGTAGTTATAATTATGGTGGCGATGTTGGTATCGTCACAACTTATTCACAAGAAAAAAGTTTTCTGATTCTATTTCTCTAATGTTTTAGCACATGTCCGATGGACCTTATAATTTTATTAATAACTAACGTATTTTATAAATACAATTATTTTATATCTTAAAAAAAGGATGTCATGATAAATTAAATCAGAAAAAACATTACTGGTTATTTGAAAATAATTCCGAATAATTTGGCCTGATACAAATTCTAATAAAATTGCCGAATACCGAATATTTCGTGTGGTATAAGTCCGTGTGGTGTCTGGATTAAGAATATAGCACAACTTCATCTTCTGCTGTGAATGTCGTAAAAGGCGACTAAGGGACTTTATACCATAGGGATGGTCAGCAGCGTCCCTTTTGTGGAACAACTCACTGCGGTCACCCAGCCAGGCGTGGTGAGTACTGGCAAATTCCCCCCAAAACGCCTTGTTCAGCAGTGGACGTCCTTCGGCTGATATGGTGATGATTAACCGAATATTCGGTGCATCTCTATTAAATTAGTATTCAATTGTATTATGAGTATTTTTTTTTATATGTAATGTCATTCTCTTGTTTATACAATATAGCTGAAAGTGTCCTCTTTATAAAAAAAACTTTTTAACAAAAAAAAAAATACCGACTTCAAAACCCCTCCCTAAACAATATAAAAATATTAAAACCACTGAAAAGGAAATTTTTTATATCGTGTAGGGAAGGGTTTTGAAGTTGGTATTCTTTTTTGTTAAAATGTTTTATTTGTTTCCTTTATTGTAAATGTATGTAAGAACTTTTTCAAATTTGGTTCAGTATTTAACACTAAAATAAGAATGACTCCAATTGGTTCACCGATCTGAGAGGAATACAAACCATGAAGACATCATCTAGATAAGCGCAGTCAATTAACCTGTTTATTGAAGCTGGTTAAAAAACGACTCAATCAAATGTAATGAAATTAACATGGTACCAACTCGAAAGCATTCTGCACCAGTTAAAAATGTAACTTGTTCTCAGATTCGATGAGGGCATAAAACTTGACCACGAGAGTTGGTTCAGCGTGACACCCGAAAACGTAGCGTGGCACATCGCCAACAAGTACGTGTACGACGTAGTGCTGGATGCCTTCTGCGGCGCCGGCGGCAACACCATACAGTTTGCACGGACCAGCAAAAAAGGTAACTCATACACTGTAGACCACTATTGGACGTGGGCATGGTGGGCAGCAACGGATACTAACATCAGGTTTTTCACAGAAACATTTGCGACTTGGTTGCGATCAGCGATTAGTTGAGCAAAATAAAACTTTTATTTTGCTACCGAAATGCTTTTGAATGATGATCAGATCCATCTGTGCCTTATTATAAGAATAGGTTATGAAGCCGTGAAATTCACCATCCTTTTCTATCTTGTGTAGTATCACAAGTCAAATGAATTGAAATGGATTATTTTCTTCCTCACACACTTTGTTTAGATATCTTAAATTTGTGGTATTTTGTACACAGTGATAGCAATAGACATCGACCCACACAAGATTGAGATGGCGAAACACAACGCGACGGTGTACGGCGTAGCGGACCGCATCGAGTTTATAGTAGGGGACTTTTTCGAGTTGGCGCCGCAACTGAAGGCCGATATGGTGTTCCTTAGCCCGCCGTGGGGAGGACCTAATTACTCTGACGTAAGTTAAAATATTAATTCATCACATTTAAAAACCGGTCAAGTGCGAGTTGAACTCGCGTGGAGAGGGTTCCCAAATTCCCAGATCTTTACCAATAACATCCCAAGAACAAACTTAAAATCGTAGTTGAAAATCGTGTTTCCCGTACATTCCTACCGCAAACGTAAGTTTGTACGTACAATATTGAAAGATTTACCATGTTATTTTAAGACCATAGACTTCTAGAATAGAATAGAATAGAATATACTTTATTGTACACCATTTGGATCTTAAAAATAAAACTTAAAATATTAATACAATGTACAATGGGCGGTCTTATCGCTAAAAGCGATCTTTTCTAGACAACCTTAGGATGGACAAGAAAGTCGCGAAAAATAATATTGGGGTAGTCCGTGGTGTACGGTTAAGTAGATGATAGTACTAAATATTTAAAACAAATCTCATAATAATATAATAGATACATATATAAATACATACATTTTAGGCAATTATGAACACAGAAAAGTGATATAGTAAAATAAAACGCAATGCGATAACAATGAAATAGCATAAACAAATTACACGTACAAGAGGACAGATAATGTTCTTTTATTAATTTTTTAAAGGAGGGTAATGATTTGGCAGCTCTTACTGACACTGGCAATGCATTCCACAACCGTATAGCCTGAACTGTAAAAGATTTATCGAAGAATTTGGTGGAATGAATTGGCATCTGAAGTCTCAAGTTCTCCGATGATCTTAAGTATCTCGTGTGTGTGTCATGAAGGAACTTAAAACGTTCTTTAAGATAAAGGGGTATTGTGGGATTAAATAAAATGCTGTAAAGCAAAAATAGGATATGAGTAATCCGGTGAAGTCGTATTGGAAGCCACTTGAGCTTATTGCGAAAATTTGAGACATGATCATATTTGCGCAAACCAAATATGAATCTGGTACAAAAGTTTTGAAGTCGCTCAAGCTTATCTAGTTATGCCTCAGTCAAATCAAGATAACTGGCATCAGCAGTCAAGGATGGGTAGAAGAAGGGAACAAGCGCAGTTTTGGTGGCAGTTGGAAGAAAAATTGCGTAACCTCCTCAAGGATCCTGCCGATGAAAATATTTTTCGACTTAATTCTTGGAGCTGTGGACCCCAAGAAAGGTTTTTATCTATATTTATCCCCAGGTTCTTCACCGTGTCACTTATGGGTATTGTAGTACCATCAAATGTAATCCTGGGGAGTTGGGACCAATCAATTTTGGTACTTAGCCTGAGGCTACCAACAACAATTACTTGGGTTTTTGATGGGTTCACTTGCAGTCCATAGGCTGTACTCCACTCGGAAATCCGTGCTAAATCATGGTTAACCATTTTAACAGCCTCCGGCAGCTCTTCTGGGGGAGCTTGTGAGTAGATTTGCAAGTCATCTGCATAAAGGTGGTAGGATGAAAGAAGTTGGTTAGAAATGGAGTTAATAAATATTGCGAAAAGTAGAGGAGAGAGAACGCCACCCTGTGGTACGCCGGCAGAAGTGTAACACCAAGAAGAAAAAGTGTTTTCAATACAAATTAAAGGTTTTCCTGTAATTTTCCTGTATAATGTATAGGTAAAGAGCTGTGGTGCCGGCTCAGATTACCGTGTGGTGCCGGCTCAGAATACCACCACCCCATCTCCTCCCGTGGGTGTCGTAAAAGTCGACTAAGGGATTAGCCGGAGGATGGGCAGCAGCGTCCTTCGAATACATTAACAGCTCAACTGCGATCGCCAACCCGTCTGCCAAGCGTGGCGATTATGGCAAAACCCCCCATTGAGCCCACAGCACAGCCATAACGGTCGTTGTGGAGATCTTTGGGGGAGGCCTGTGTCCAGCAGTGGACTTCATTCGGCCGTGATGATGATGATGAAAGAGCTATTACCTATATTTTCTGAATTTTAGGCTCAGTAGTTTCGGCGATAACTGGGGAAGGTCAATTTTCATTTATTTTCTTAAATAACTTTAAAACAATACATTTTAAAATTATAAAATAAATACTTCTTTAATTTTCTATATTGGCCCCCAAAAGGACCCACATATTCAACATTTATTTATTTACGGTACACATACGTGTTTGGGTCGCAGAAATCTTTATCTGTGTGACACATTTCAACCTAATCCGTCCAGTAGATTGGGATCAAATTGGTTGTGGCAGACGGACAGACAGACACACGAGTGATCCTATAAGGGACCCGCTGTATTTTCCTTCGCACGTTCGGAATTCTATAAAAGACCCGCGGGTCGCTTTTAATCTACTGCAAGAAAGCGCTAATGTCAAATAATACATTTTTATTTTTTTCTTTATTTAATTTTAGGAACTTTTGAACACAGTTCATGCCAGTTCCATCTTACCCTAAGCTAAGAACAAGCAACATATTTTACTTTTATTTTTAGTGTGATAATTATGTAAATAACTTATTATAAATTAACTAAAGCATATAACATTCTAGCTTCATGAGACATAGGCCGAGTTAAAATGCTGTTGAATATACCTATGTCTAACTTATTTATACTTAAATTACTTATTATTTTATTTCTTTCAATTTCGTTCCTGACACACTCCACCAAAAGGTGTTGCACATCTTCCTGTTTTCCGCAAGCCTCACAATTAGGCGAATTTCCTTTTCTCATCAGATATGCAAAAGCCTTCAGCGGCATGTGTCCGGAACGAACCCTGTGAGCAGTTATCAAAAGATTACGACTCATATTACAACTATTGAACCATGGGATACGAGGAGGCTCATTTTGTATGGTTTTATACCATATGCCTTTTAATTTCGATTTTACATTAAAATAATCTTTCCACTCTTCATAACAATATTGGTCTGCAGGGAAATGAGGAGGCAGATAGATTAGCTAAAATTGCTGTTACTTCGGGTTTTGAAATTTATGTTTTGCCAATATATTCAGAAATAATATCAAAATAATACTTTTCTGTTTCTCAGAATCAAGAATACGATTTAGAAACGATGTTGGAACCAAAACCCTCTTCAGAATTGATGAGGGTAGCTCGAACAATATCGCCTACTATAGCGCTGTACCTTCCCAGGAACTCCAGGCCCGATCAGGTGAGCTATAGCTTTCTTTATTACCATGGTAGGCTGAACAGACTGCCAGTAGAAGTGTCGGCTATGCTGGCAGAGCATGAAAATTGGAGCGCTGTGGTCTCCTTCTCCCACTAGAGGGGGTGACCGCTCTACGGTCATACCCTCCGAGATGTGCCTAAAGGCGCGGCACCTGGAGCCTCCCTACGGTGCCGAAGATGACCACTCCGGTGGTTTTAACCGGTAGGAGTCCAGCATACCCCTCCGCCTTTTCCCGGGGCGGAGGGAGTACATGAAGTATTTCCGCAAGATCAATAAAAATAAATCAGGATTGCGATATGCTCTCCGGTTGAGACTTTCTGTGGCCTTCTTATCCAATCAGATGCATTGACCGTGATTTTGATTTATCTGTGCGTGAAAAGTCCCGAAATCATAGTCTAAAATTGCAATTAGGTCAATTCTACTCATTCAAAGTCCCGTGCTTGTTATCATTTCGGCCGAATGAAGTCCACTGCTGGACACAGGCCTCCCCAAAGATCACCACAACGACCGATATGGGTGTGTTGTGGGCTCATTGGGGGTTGCCATTATCACCACGCTTGGCAGACGGGTTGGTGATCGCAGTTGAGTTGTTAATGTACTCGAAGGATGCTGCTGCCCATCCTCCAGCTAATCTCTTAGTCGACTTTTACGACACCCACGGGAGGAGATGGGGTGGTGGCATTCTGAGCCAACGCCACATGGCAAGTGGCCGTGCTTGTTAAGTGTTAAAATTATCTCAAAAAGGCCATGACAACCTGATGCGGCAATGGGAATGGCAAGCAGCTTAGTAAACCATAATTTTGGCTAAGTAAACTGTAATTTTGTAAGCAAAAATACAAGTATGATTGGCACTTCGCCCGAGGGCCCGACGCTGATTGGGAGTTCAAAACGTTGTATGCTTTGTTTCAGATATTATCGCTCGCGAAGGAAGTAGGTGGATCAGTAGAGGTAGAACAAAGCTTCCTTGACAGAAGATTCGTAGCAATAACTGCGTATTTCTACTAATGAAAGCAATAATCTAATTTAGTTGTGACAAATAAGTATATGTGTATAGTATGTTCGAATTAGGGTCTGATAACCACAGAATGGTTAACAAATGAATGCCGCAATTATGCTGACACATCACGAATATGAGACAGAAGTTGTGTGAAAACAGAATTTTACATTAGTATTTGCTTAAATTCTGTGCATCATAGTTTGTATTGAAATATGTGCATGTTTGACAAACCTTTGCTTGCACACATCTTAATACATGTACCATTGTATAGTCGTCTCTAGTTTCGCAAATATATTCATAAAATATATTTAAATTGGACAGTTAATATGTGTATGCCAAAGTCTGTCTAACGTAGGTTTTTAACTAAATAAAACTTAACTTGTAATGAGTGTATTCAGATATATTTGAAAAGTCGTAGTTATTTAAAAGTTATGTAATTTGTGCTATTTACTGTAATTTGTGAGTAAATCAATAAATGTCACTTTAGCCAAACCAAGTTACTATAATGTATCTGGCTACCTAACTCTTTGGCTATCATTGACAAATCGCGCTTAAATGTTATATTATACTAGCTACCCGCGTTAGCTTCGCTCCAGCAGGTACATGCAAACCTGATTGCAGCGCCATCTACCGGGCCCAGTTGTGAACTTAAACCATCCAGGGACCCATTAAAACACACACGAAAAAATTCATAAAAATCGATCCAGCCGTTTAGGAGTTCAGTGACTTACACACGTACGGAGGAATTATATATTATAAGATTATCATATAGGTGTAGAAAACCAAACTAGCAACTTACTGTTTGTATGTCTTGAGACGTTGAGATTTGGATGAGCCTGTTCATGAAGCATTTGACTGTGTGTGCTTACTAGTGTTGCAACGGAAGTGTCATAACAGAAGCAAAAACGGAAACAGATGTCCAAAGCAAATTTGAGCAGAAACGGATGGGTAAATGCTTTGTAATTATACATAATATTATAATTTTTTTTACAAATATAATTTTTTTATTAAATTTATATTCATAATTAAGTCCACTACGTTATATTTTATGAAAAGCAGTTTGGCCGCTTTTACACCTAACAATATTTTGGTGTTCTTCATATATAAGACCTACACACGCGCCTCATCCGCCGCGAATTACCTAAACTTAAATTCAAATGTCCGTTATAAAATTTGCGGAAACAGAAGCATAAACAGATGTGGAAAACGCGCGCGGAACTTCCGCAGTTGCGGAAGCAGAAGCAGAGCTCTGTTGCATCACTAGTGTTGACATCTAGCTTTCTGAGAGTTTTGTTCCAATCCGTCGGATTTAGTATGAAGTCTCGAAGGAGTTTTCTTAAGATGAGGTCCTCTTAGATGTTTAGTCTCGTTATGGTTGCAGACTTACACAACGCGTATCATAACGGGGTATCCGTTTGATAAACATGCGGCGCGCCGCTCAAATAGGTCCTTCTGGCAGTTCCTAAACGTGCGCTACTGAGTATGAACCTCGTAATTGACCTGTGCAATGCAGGTGGTAGGGAGATTATGATCACAATTGACAAACAGATTGGATAGCCACGGTAACAGGAGGGATGCAAACCAATTGCACTATCGGATTGGCTAACGTGAGACCCCGTAGCTGTTTGGTGCATTACCTACACAAACTAATACCAATTGTAGCTATATTTAACATAGCTTATACTATAATTGACTCGAGGGTTGCCGCAGAACAATCGTGCATGACTTCGGGTTTCGGTCGATCGATGCCAAAAGCTATGAACTAACCATAAGGCGATGCTTCCAAAAACAATAGTATTCAAATCTCAATACATACGTATTTCTTTTATGTTAGTTACTAAATTTTGCGTTTACGAATGATATTGTTACATGCTAAAAAAACTATAATATGATAAGATGCAGCGTTACTGAAAACGCGAATGTAGTCTACATATTTCACAGCTATAGCATTTTAGTGAATATACCATAATATTGGTAATCAATGTACTGAGATTTAAAGCAATATATCTTTGTAATAATGGAGTCTGTTTTACATAATAATAATTAGGGATGTTACGGAGCTTCGACTCCGAGTCCCATATGTCGGAACCGCCGGTTCAATCTTACCTACGAATCTGACGCCGGTTCCCATACTATGCGAGGCTAAACAGAGCTTAACGGTTGAGTGTCATGCGAGTTGTGACAAGTTACTATTATTACAGTATCATTATTTTGTATTACACAAAAAATTAAGCAAATACTTCGTAACTTCGGGTCATATGGGTATCCCTGGAAATGAAGCTGCACACTTTTATACTGAACATGCTATTCAAATACACGTTAATCATAATTATTCTACTATTCCTTACCAAGATCTAAGTTCATTTGCCATACCACGTCTTCTTAAATCTTGAAATGAATTATAGCAACAGTCAAAGCTTCTAAAAGGGAAATACTATAGAAGTATTCAGCGCATTATCCCGTATCTCATTCCTAGGTTTTTAAATATAAAAAAATATAAAAATAGCAACCTGTCGTTTAGTACATGTTCGCTCCCCAGTGTTTTTAGCTAAACTCAGTATTCGTAATATACCCATTGTTTTTAGCTGAACTTTGTATTCGTATTCATTCTGTGTTTGGCTTGGCAGAAGGCATTTATAGCACATTTTTCATATGTCCCAATCATTATTTATATAAAAATGATGCCCCCACACTAGGATTTCTCCTGTCGTGGGTGCGTTTAGACACAAATTCTACACACCATACACTCTGACCCGGAACAACTACATATAGATCGTAGAAATATCTGTACCCGGACCGCAGCAGTCGACTGTATCAACCACTAGCACCGATTTAAGTTAGTAAGAAAGTTCTAAATTATGACAGATCAAAGCACGTGTAGCGCGTGGGATGTATTTACAACACCTAGTTGAAATTCTGATTAATATATTGTTCTTACAAATATAAACTTTACTTTTTTAATTACCTACATACGTTATTACCTATAGATGTTACTATTTTTTTCGAAGTACCTAATTATTGTTTTTTACAAAAAAGTATTTTATTTCTGACGCCCGATTCTGCGGAGCTTATTATGAGACATTCGACACCCTCTGTAACATCCCTAAATAATAATGTATGTTTAGACAGCAAAAAGTGTTAAGGAACAGTGTATTTCTTTAACACTTTTTGTGTTGTATGTAAGCAGTTACATGATTACATCATTACAATTTTAGAATAAGTAAAATACCATTTCGGCCTAAGTTAATTATATATTATGTAGGAAATCAGCTCAATTTTTTTTATTATTATTTAGGCCGAATGAAGTCCACTGCTGGACACAGGCCTCCCCTAAAGATCACCACAACGACCGATATGGGTGTGTTGTGTGGTCTTGCCATAATCGCCACGCTTGGCAGACGGGTTGGCGATCGCAGTTGAGTTGTTAATGTACTCGAAGGACGCTGCTGCCCATCCTCCGGTTAATCCCTTAGCCGACTTTTACGACACCCACAGGATGAAATGGGGTTTTGGGGCATTCTGAACTTCTCAAGCTCAGCTTATATTATTATGACGTAACCTTTTGTTTTGTTTTCTGTTATTGAGCGTACATTTTTAATTACATGCTTGTATAACTATTTGCTGATGCTGTTAGTTTTATTAAAAGTATGTAATTACTCATTATAAGCAAAAGTAAGTAGAGCCAAATGTCGATTTTGTAACATTTTTCAAGTTTATGTTGGGTTTTTTTTGTATCCTTTATTTTCATACATTTAAAACTAGCCTGTCGTATTATTATTAAAGCAATGGCATACATATGACCAATGCTGGCAAATACCTACATAATACAGTGTTTGTGGATTTTTAGTGGGTATATGAAAAATTATTGACTTTTGATTTGCTGATATTGATGTGTTATAAGTACAGTGTATTTTGCACAATAATAAATCTTTTACATATGATGGCAAATAAACATGTGATTTCTGTAAATAATATAATGACTATGGTATTAGATTTTGGTTTTATTTTCTTACTCCCCAAGTGTTTGTCTAAAATATCTTAAAATGAGAGCATTCGTATAGTAAGTACAGCTGGCCGAGCCTCTCCGAGGTTGTTGTTGTTGTAAATACAGGTCAGTTCAGGGACCAGGAGTATCGTAGTGCATGTATCGAGCGTCGTCGACGTCGAGTTAATCGCGCGTTGTTGTGGTCTTTTTTGTTGGTACGAGTTTGATAACCGTATCTTTGTTTTGAGTTGGCTATAAGTTGAGTCAATTCAAAGAACCAAGAATCACGACTTCGTCTTCCGCTATCACAAATTAAGGAGCACGGCCGAGCAGTTAAAACGGATTACTACCAGTTGTCCTCTCTGAGCTTGTCCCCCGGCGACAGCTGGGATGTTTTCTCCCAGTTTTCACCAGGGTGGCAAATGAGAAATGTTATTCCCATGATTACCGGTCAGTCGGAAAACGCCCATAACGTAACAAGCTCGCCGCGAATGTTGTTACGATAAAATTTCAGGTCAATCGCCAACTTTTGTATGACCATAGGTTCAGAATAGAGACAGAGTTGATCTGGGAACTATGTATCCAGTCTATAATCGATAGGAGATTTCGCATTGACGCTTAATGATACAAAAAATGGTTATAAAAACGTTTATTGAGAGGTTTGAGAAGCAGACATCTGGAAGTGTATCAAGTAACTTAAAGTAACTTATATCCCCATTTCTTACAATTTACTGGTTAACTTAATTTTAGGTCTTATCAAAGACTATACTTCAATTACAGCATTTTTGTGTATATTCATGGTCCAAGTACCGAAGTACTATAAAACAATGGCCAATTATTATTGCTTTTCTGTTGGAACAAAAGTATATGTAGATCACTTCAAACTGTACTTATCATGAAAAACTTACTCTAATGCATATACCTATATTACAGATAACTTAGTTATTCTTTCATTTCACCTTCTTCATCTTCCTCCTCAGCTCCTCTTACATACAGTACATTGTTACACCTGATTAGAACTTCACCCAGGTTACCTGCACAGAAAAAACAAAGCAGTCTAAATTGTTGTCTTTCACTTAAGAGACAATGAATGAATTTTGTATGTTTACAAAAATTATAACTTAGTATTATATTCTCCAATGGTGAGTGAACAACTATATCCCTCCATATTACTATATAACAATTATCATACTGTGAATATTTAATGGGTGGTGATCAATGATAATATATATTAAAAGAAGTAGATATGTTACATGTGTGCCAAAAGTAAGAACCAAAACTCCCCCAATTGCACCTCGCAATCGGTTCGCCTAGATAGCTATCTCTTTTACTCTTGTTGTTTTTGTATCTTCTTCATCACGCAAGCGAGACTGTATTTTGCGCGTCATTTAATACGGACGTAACATATCTATGATATAATATCATTGGTGGTGATCAACTCCCTTAATTCCATAAAAAAATATAACAATCCTAAACAATTTCTTACAACATGGCTGAGCCTCCTACACAACTCATCCAGACTTAAGAAATACCTATCCTATCATCTCGTACACACGGCTACACATCAAGCTGTATAAAACCAGTTTACGCTGATCTCTCATCATACCGAAAACATATGCAATGCGAGATTAGCTTATACTGGATTTGCTGTAGGCAATGAACATATACCTATTATTATTATTTTTTGTTATACATTACTATATTCACTATATCTCGGTTAATGTGTGTGGTTAGGTAAACACCCCACATCGGTGTTTTAGGTAAACACGGGCCAAAGCCAAGTGTTAACCTAGGGGATTGGTGGTATGTTGGGATGATGTGATGTTGCTATCTTGGAGTGATTGTGTAGGACCGTGCGATTGTTTGATAAGCGATACTTGTGTCTGATGAGGTCTTTGCGTCTCGTTATTATTTTGCAAGAATTTTCTGACAATCCTGCAAGTATTCAGAAAGATAGCGGCCTTTTGTACTTTTTTTTAAACATAGCCATAGCCCGCACTAGGGTTTCTCCTGTGTCTCGGGTGCGTTTACAGACATCAATTCCACATACAATACACCCAGACCCGGAACAACTACCTGCAGATCATACAAATATTTGTTCCGTGCGGGAATCGAACCCACGACCCAGAGCGCAGCAGCCAACGGTATCAGGCACTGCACCAACCGTGGCGTCAAAGTCAATTTTTCGATATATATCAGGCGCTAAGTCTAATGATTTTAAAGATGGGTGAAGTTGTTCAGGGATTACACCAGTAGTTGATAATACTGTTGGAATAATGGTGACATTGTTTAAGTTCAACATTCGGGCAACCTCAATTTTTAAGTCTGTGTATTCAGAAAGTTTTCTGCTATTATGTTCTGTAGATTGTGTGTTTGGCACAGCTATGTCAATGATTTGCACAGTTTTTTTTTTTTTATCAAATTATTTTGTTCATGTCTGGTCTGTTGTAATGTGTTGCTCTGTCGGTAAGGATTGCACGATCATAACAGTTTGTAAGAAGTGTTTTCTAGGATGGTTTCTGGATTGTATTTGTAGTAAGGTGTGGGTTCTGTAAAAATTAGATTACATTTAATTGCTAAGCTTTGGCTTATTCTTTGACCAAAGAAAATGCCAGCCCTCTGGTCGCGCCAAGTATGGACCAACCATCTAGCTATATTCTTGAAAAGCGTGGGTGTGCACTCAGACCCCATGACCCAAGCGTTTCAACCCCGAATGGCTCAAATCAATAATTACCAATAGGTTTTGGTATTTGCACCATTTGACGGCTTCTGCTGCAGAAGCAGCAGTGCCAGCACAGCCTGTCATGCTTATAAGATGACATGGAGCAAGGGTGTCAACAAAGTTGTGCCCACACCAGAGGGCTACCCATCTTCCATGGCAGTAAAAACAGTCCATCCAGTCTTTTGCCATTGTCTTATCCCAAGTCTTTGGATTCCAAAGCATGACATATGATATCATTAATATTTGCATGCTGTGCTATGCAACCTGCACATTTACTGTAAGACAGGCCATTGTATATGAGGCGATTGACAGCTTCACCACAGTGACATTGATGAGGAGCAACACAAGGAACACCTAAACATAAGCATGCAGTGAGCCAAAAAGTATTGTCGTCCAACATGGTGCCTAAGTTAGATGACGGGAGCACATAGCCTGGACTCCCATTCAACCACAGCATGTAAGCGAGCATACTTTACAGCATTGGTGGAGATACCAATTCATTCATTCTGTACTCAACTGCAGGAAAAGAAGGATTGACAGGCAAACCCATATTCGCTCTAGTGTGATCATACAAGGACCTAGAGCCTCCCTTAGGTGCCGAAGATGACCGCTCCAGTGGTTTTAGCCGGTAGGAGTCCAGCATACCCTTTCGCCCTTCCCCAGGGCGAAGGAAGTTCATGAAGAATTTCCACTGGGCACCAATAAAAAAAAAAAAAAAGTAATTTTCCAAGAATACACAGCATCAGTCAAGTATGGTAGCTCAAAAAGTTAAAGTTTCTTGTATGTATCTGCATTATTACTGGCTTAAACTGTTGAAGTGTTTAAAATCTTGTGTGTTACATATTCACAATATTATATCTATCTCTCCACATAACCAATTTTTTTTTAATGAATTCGTCCAAATTTACGTAGCGCCTTTGATTTAGATAACTCGATTATAAACATTATTCTATGGTTTCTTGGGTAGACTGCATCGTGTTGATAAATAAATAAACTAGACCTACGTATACAAATCCAGACATGATTCAGAGTATACCTAGTTTGTTGTTTAAGAAACATCGCAAACATAACTAACCTGTACATGAGCCGTCAACGATTTCTTCGGTATTCGCTAGTTGCAAGTTCATGTAACCGTCGGCTGATACAAGTAAACCTTTGTACTCGTGGCCCCACTTTAGTTTTACAAGGACAGATTTGCCCGTTAGACTGTTGAGGAAGGGTTTCGGGTTTATGGGCATAGCCGCCGCCATTGTAAGATTTCTGTAAGGAGTGATGTTTAAATTTAAATAATGTTCCAGAACCGAAGAAGCATGATTATGTACCCAAAGACGGGTTAATATATTAGAAAGGTTACCTTTTGTTAAATATTATACTAAAATATAACCTCAAACAAGGCACCACTAACACCGCCGCCAAAAAACGTTTATCCACAGCCACAGAGTCACAAAGTAACCACCATAGATGAATAAACCTCTTAGTAACCACTGTGTACATAGAATACATTTACCAAGGGAAGAATGTCAACTTAATACTAAAAAAGTGGGACAACATGCACGCCATCTCTTGTTATACCCAAGAAAATATTCATAGCGGGAATTTCAAATCACACCACATACATCCAGTTTCAAAATTATTATTTAACTGTTGGCTTTTGCACTGCAAGAAATCGTATCAGTTTCAAAATTCGGTAAACTGATAAGTTTTCTTGCAGGTGCAGCTAGCCCGTTGCTCAATAAATAATAAACAGAAGTAATCATTTAAAGGTTTATTATAATTATACAGATTACAATTACAATTACATCGAAAAATAACTATTACTCGGCAAATGTTATAACAGTATAAATGATTACCTAAAGGACAAATATCTGTAATATATATATACAAATTTTCTTATTATAGTTTATAGTAATACAAATAGATTAATGTCCTCTTTCTCGCTTCCTACTTTGCACGTGCTCGAAAGGGTCCATGATAGATCTCATAATTTATATTTACCACCTAAGACTTTATTGGGGATATATGCAATAAATATACTATTACATCGAAGTGTCAAATGTCAGTGCTGTCAACACCAAATTTAATTTAATTTAATATTGATATCAACTATACTGACCAGAAATGAATTCACAACATAAGTGTGGTGCCTGTGATGACCCTCTGTTGGATGGAGTACATTGCAAAGCATGCGACCAGAAGTTGCAAAAGCATGCCACCAGAAGATAGAGTTTCATATAAAATACTTTTAAATAAACTAAATGGTATAGGGATAAGAGGTATAGCCCACAAATGGTTTGTTTCCTATCTCAATAATCGTAGTCAATATGTGGAAATTGAACACCATCATGTAGAAACTGGTGAAATAACTCATATTAGATCTCGAGAAGCGAAAATAAATAATTCTATCCCACAAGGAAGTGTGCTTGGATGCCTGTTGTTCATAATATATATTAACGACCTTCCCAAAATAATAAATGCTGTAAGTATACTTTTTGCTGATGACATTTCAGTTGTTTTCCCATGCGAAAGTGAACTAAACTTAAATAATATCATACAAAACCATTTAACAGAAGTGTTAGTTTGGCTACAAGAACACAACCTAGAGATAAATTTTTCAAAAACAAAAATTATGCAATTTCGGCCTTACCAAAAACGTCCACTAACAATTAGTTACATACACAACAACGTTAATCTAGAATGCATTAACACATTTAAACTACTAGGGTTAAATATTGACACTTATTTAAACTGGAAATCTCACATACAATATTTATGTGGAAAATTATCTAGATTTACATATGCATTATACCAGCTAAAAATATCGACAGATATAAAATCAGCCACTATTGCATATTACGCCTACGCACATTCTTGGCTTAGATATGGCATAGTATTATGGGGAAACAGTACAGACAATGAAGTGCTTTTTAAATTACAAAAAAAATGTGTACGAATTCTTGCTAATATAGGAGGAATGGATAGTTGCAGGCCATACTTTCGTAATTTAGGCATCCTTACTCTAACATCACTGTACATTCTCGAAATCTGTTTATTTGTCAAAAAACACAAACATCTGTACTCCCAGAGAAAAGATCAATATTCACAATCACGTAATTTAAGACATCAAAATAATCTGTCCCTTCCCATCTCAAGTCTAACAATATTCCACTCTGGCCCGTATTCAATGTCTATAAAAATTTATAATAAAATACCCCAGGAAATAAAAGACACGTTAAATTACAACGTCTTTAAAGTAAAATGAAATAAATACTTAAAGCAAAAATCCTATTACACTTTGCAAGAGTTTTTTGAAGATAAGATAAAATTTGTATCTTGTGATTAAACAAATTTTATACGTACTAAGTAAATAATATTTATATAATATAATAAGAATGACCAGATTTCGCTTTATTAATAATATAATATTAAAATGTACAAGATGTATCAAAAATTTATAATTAATATAAATAACCGCTGAATAATCGCCTTAACCTTTAATAAGTATGTATTAATCTCTTCCTTTTAATATTTTAAGCAAACATAAATACTATTGTTATTGTATAGTAAAATTGCTGCGCCCTAACAGGGTTTCATATTGATACGCATCTAATTTTCTGTTAACTTATGAACATAAGAATGCAATAAAGATTTGAGTTTGAGTTTTGAGTTTGAAGTTGAAACGTCTATTACAAAAAATCCAAAATCCTTTTGGTCGTACGTCAAGGGCAAAAGAAAAACCAGTATTTTTCCCAAAGTTATGCATTATTGTGATATGCCTGCGAGTACAGGTGAGGAGATCAGCAATTTATTTGCTACCTACTTTCAGTCTACTTTCCAGGTACCCGACCCTGTACTAAGCGAACCTTGTGAGCCTTACATTGATAATAATGTAGTGTGTATTGGCTCAATTGATATATGCCATTCTCAAGTATTAAAGCTTCTAAAAACCTTAGACCTCCCCAAATCTGGCGGACCAGATCTAATACCACCAGCGTTCATCGTCAATTGTGCCGATAGTATAGTTACCCCGTTGTGTATTTTATTCAGGCGATCGCTATCCGAAGGTTTAGTTCTTAAAATATGGAAATCTGCTTTTGTCACCCCAGTCTTCAAAAAAGGAAACAAGTCTGATATTGCAAACTATCGCCCAATATCCAAGATATGTTTGTTCTCTAAAATTCTTGAGCGTATAATATATACAGATGCGTACGCAGCAATGAAATGCAGTTTTGGTGAAGAACAACATGGTTTCCTTAGAAAGCGTTCCACTACTTCGAATTTAATCCTATCACATGAATTTATATCCAAGGGGATGGAAGATGCATTAATTATAAATTAATGCATTTTTCCATAATAGTGCGCGTGGTTATAATAAAATTTCCCGCGAAGTGGATATTGATTTGTTCTGTACTAATGCAAGCACAGCAAGGCGGCTTTTAGCTGAACCATTTTTTTCGACAGGAAGCAATTGCAAGTTGCACTCAAGCTGTAGATGTCGGTGTGATAACTGAATTACTTCTATTTAATATTACTTTACTACATGTTTTGCGATAGCAAATCGACTGTTATTTATCTGTGGAGGCTTGTTATTAGCAATCTTTATTACATATTATACAAACCAAAATGTTATTAGTCTGTCAGCCTTCCTCTAAAAGCATATAAAAAAAAAAAATTAAACATGTTTAAGAATTGCAATCTTTTTCTTCAACGCTGAATGTGCCGCTTCTTCTACAAACTTTCTGTTTCTTACAAAGCAGTATCTTTTTATACAGATGTGAAACACACTGTTTACTATATATTTTACAGTATCGGCCTTGTGTTCTTGACATTTATTTAAAAAATTAAAGTTAATTTCGCTTGTTATTATATCTATAATTAAACTTTTAATTTTTGGCGAATGGTGTTTTTCTTTTAAAATATCATTTACTTTTTGAGCACAGTTCTCGACACATAATATAAAGTCGCGAGATGCGTACATTAAACTTCTTTTCAACTCATTATACTCCTTGAAATCGACGAAGAGGTGCGTGGTGTCCATTTTTTTGGCAAAAAGCATTTCTTTGCATGTCAAACATTGACTTTTATGATGTTTAAGAATAAAACCACAAACATAGGCACATGCTTGTAGTTCAGCATCATCTACCGTACCTTGTTCTAAATAATCGTCATCCATATCCAATTGCATTGCTCCTCTGGTGTCCTCTTCAGTCTCTTCTTCAGTGCATGTCTCACCTGTCTGATGTCTCATCTGATCATTCGACAATAATACTTTGCAGTTGTCTAACATGGCCTCATTCTCATCCAGTTTGCAATTGCCAATACTAATGTGAGACAAATTGCTAAGAATGGCTGTTTTCAAGCCTGCAACAAATTGTCCTACAGTAGGGTTGGAATTGGATCCACAGTTTCCCCTGATGCAACCAAATAAATTTTCAAGCGGATCTTGCTGAAGTCGCCGTGTTGCTAAACTTTTTATATTAGCATTTTTAGTTGTAAGGGTAGTCCACAGCCGTTCTATGCCAATAATAGTCCATACCCAGCCTTCCTGAGTAGGAGGAGTGCTTCTACATCCCACAAACTGTAACTTCTTAAAAAACTCTTTCATTTCCTTGAAATGGGATAGATGTGGTGCTTTAATTTTTAGGTTTGTGGCATGTGGTTTGCCTTTTTTCAAGTCTGCTGTGTCAGCATTTACACAGTCAAAAAGTTTGTCGATGTTAGAAATAACGTTTGCAGTTACTGCAGCCTCCGCAGGTAATACTCCTGAAAATGTAAGAATATTTATTTAGTTTTGAGAAATTAAATGTTGACATGATCTTTATTTTAGCAAGTTTGTTTCAAAAAACACTTTCACTCGTCAATAAATTTGGATTAACCCGGCATTTCCTACTGACTGCCTCTGAGAAGAAATGCAGAAACACTCAAAGTTTTCTGTTTTAGAGTCTAGACATATTTAGATACAATATTACATGAGATAAATGTAGGGCAGAAATGTAGACTTCTCTGTAAACTAATTGTAAGGTAGTATTCTTATACTAGCTACTGAGTTAGGTCATGTTATACAGGTAAGGTCATGTGATACAGGTTAGGTATTCAGGGCACCATGGACCCCATAATCCAAGCATTTCAACCCCAAACGGCTCAAACACATAACATATTTGCGCCGTTTTAATCTCTGCAGTGGCATCGCCAGCAAAGCCTGCTTAGCTTGAAAGATGAGATGGAGCAAGGGTGTCGACACAAGTAACATCCCATGCCAGAAGCCTTCCCAACTTCCATGGCAACAGCGCCATACCATCTGGTCTCTTCCCATCATCACGTGTCAAGCGACTGATTTCTAATATAGTTGCACGCCGGAGGTGACGACAGCTCGACGAATAATGTCATTAATATTTGCGTGTCGTGCTATGCAGCTCGCGCTCCTACTATAAGACAGGCCGTAGTGAAGTCGGCAGCTTCACCACAATGACACCAATGAGAAACACCACAAAGAGAACCTAAACGTAGGCATGTAACCAGCCGGAATGTAGTGTCGTCCAACATAATGCCTATGTTGGGCGACGGAAGCGCCCGAAGCCAGAGACCCGTTTACTCCCATTCACCCACGGCAAGTAGACGAGCACGCTTACCAGCTCATTCCGTATCAAACTGCAAAGCAGCTCATCCCACTGGGAAACAAAGCTCCGGGAAGATGAATTGACAGGGAATTCGTATTCAGGCAAGCCATTTTCCAGGCGTTCTTAGCATCAGACAAACACTGTACCTTAAAATCAACGTGTGAGGATTCTACGATTTTCCTGGTTAATTTTGCAATACTGTGGACCTGTGATACTGTGGAGGTGTGATACTGTGGAGGATAGAAGTACCGGTAAACACATACTAGAATTTATCCGGCATTTTTTGTTAATTGAGTAACTATCTAACGGCCGAATGAAGTCCACTGCTGGACACAGGCCTCCCCCAAAGATCACCACAACGACCGATATGGATGTGATGTGGGCTCATTGGGGGGTTTTGCCATAATCACCACGCTTGGCAGGCGGGTTGGCGATCGCAGTTGAGTTGTTAATGTACTCGAAGGACGCTGCTACCCATCCTCCGGCCAATCCCTTAGTCGACTTTTACGACACCCACGGGAGGAGATGGGGTGGTGGCATTCTGAGCTGGCACCACACGGCTAACACGAGTAACTACAACTTTTAAAAGGCAGACATGTGGACCAAAGGAAACAATATAATTTTTATAAGTAATTTGCTTACCTTGAGATATTTTTGCGTATAAACCAGCAGCAACAGTGTGACTTAGCACTTGGGCGGCAAGGTATACCCGCATTTTTTGTCTGGTGTTTGGCTGGATATGGTCTTTAGTTAGTGAAGGCGCAAATACGAAATTTGGGTTATTATTGTCTTCTTCGTAAAATGTCACTATGTGGCTCCATTTTGCTAAACCTGCAAAAAACAATATATTAATAAACTATATAAAATATAATTGTTTCTTCAGGAAACAACGATAATTGCGCTGATGCAGATTTATATTAATAAAATATTCCTTCTAGACAAAACGACTTTAATGGACAATAAAAAAGGTAAAATACAATTTGGAATTTAGAATAGACTTTATCAGATGTTGCTAGATCGAGCTTGTGAGAGTGAATCTACTTGACGCTATATAATACAATCCTTTCAACTGCCGGAATCTTCCTCCGTAGGCAAAGGACAAAGACGGACTAACGGTCGCCGCACACAACCTCGTGCTGTCTTCACGTCTGCCACTCGAGATATGCCATCAGCGCCTGGAAACAGACGCATTACTCTGCCGAGACGCCAACTCAGTGGGGGAGCGTTATCCTCCTGCAGTATAACCAGGTCTCCAGGATTCAAACTGCCAGAGTTAGTTTTCCACTTTCTTCGGAGTTGTAGTTCGCAAATATACTCCTTCTGCCACCTTTGCCAGAAATGTTGGCGTATTTTCTCCAAACGAGCATATCTGTTGAGACTTGTTTCCTTAACTTCAACTAGACTCCTGGTTGGTAAGGCAGTCAACGGCCTTCCAATCAGAAAGTGCCCTGGGGAAAGGAAAAGGAGATCGTCAGGCGAAGAGGACAATGGGCACAAGGGACGGCTGTTTAAAATTGCCTCCACTTGCGTAAATATAGTAGTAAGCTCTTCAAACGTTAAATTAGCATTTCCTATTATTCGCCTTATATGAAATTTGGCCGATTTTACCCCGGCCTCCCATATCCCGCCGAAGTGGGGAGCGTAACACGGTGAGAAGTGAAAACGTACGCCTTCGTGAGATGCAAAATCAGATATGTTTTCTACATTATTTTTTATGAAGGTGCCTAATTCCTTAGATGCAGCCACGAAGTTACGCCCATTATCGCAAAATATCTCAAATGGCTTTCCTCGACAAGAAAACGCAATGATTTCTCTGACTCAGGGGTGACCGGCTGAATGTTAAAAAGCGAATTAAGATGATGATTTGATGATTATATATGATTAATTAATAATCTTTTATTATCATAGCGCTCGCAGAGTAGTTGCCAAGCTGTGACATAATTATCGCATGATAACTCAAGGTTTGATATTATCCTGGCCGCTTCACGCTCGAGGTAAGAAATTAAATAATGAAACTTTTGAATTGAAGATATGCGCTCGTTTTTATGCACTAAGGAAGTGAATGTATCGCGGAACTCGAGCCACCGGAAGAAGGCGCCATCAAATTTAGCTATTTGAATTTGTGGTAATTTAACTCCTGTATCTTGATGATCATGGTGACAATGAACGGTAGATTCCCTTCGTGACTGATTCAAGGTTATGTACTCCTTTCAATTAAATCTTTCGCACGGGCGATAAGGCGAACTAAGTCCCGTTCAATGTTGTCCCTCTCATCTATCTCCCGATCAATGTTCTCATAATTAATTATTTCTATCTCACTTTGCACCTCCTCAAACTTAGAAGACAAGATTTGAAATTTACCAAGCTTAAGCGTTAATTCCGCTGATTCTAGCGGTAACAACTCAAAATTATCACCAATGTTCTCAGTTAACTCATCCAAGTATTTCTTAAACTTGGTGATTTGTCCTTTAACTGAGCCTCTCTTAGCCACTAATGTTTTAACCTCCATTTTAAATCTTAACAAACTTGAATAAGACTCGGATCAAGTTAAAGTAAACAAATATATACAGATATTCTCACGAATCACGATACCATACGCTCCTCACCCTGACGTAGATATGTAGGCCGGTCACCGGCGCGGGCGCACGCGCTGCACAGCCGATCTTAACAATAGATCACTGATAAGCCACCCGTTGGATTAGTACTCGGCGAATAGATGTGCAGTGCGGAGCGCAATCTGGAATTGATCGGCGAATAATTTGTAAATAACTGTGATCAACTATGGAATACGTTTATCATGAAAACAATTAGAGTATAGGAATAATAACAATATTCAATAGTGGCAGTGTATAACTGGTGAAATTAACAATTTAATGTTGACTGTATGTATTGGTGCAAAGTAAGGTTTGTGATAATTATAACCTCTAATAGACTTAAGAGGAGGAGTTAATCTTTAACTTTTATGTTTCGCAAATATGTAAGTTATTTGTTAGTATGCATTTTGTATCTTAATTACCAATTAATTACCGAATTCATTTGAACTGTAAACTAGTTTGAATATTGTAAATAATGAACCAAGTTGATTGTATGTTGTATAATATTGCTAACTTTGTAGATTAAGTTAGGATTAGGTTGTTTATATATAGGTTGTATATATAATATAGCTATTAAATATTATGGTATTTTGTATATTTCTGTTTTTACTTATGTATTATCACGTGTATAAATTTTAGTTAATACCTTATGTAGCAGTAATTTGTGAACACGTGTTTTCGAGATGAACGGGAAAATTGACAAATTGTCTTAATTTTACACTTATGATTGCAAATGTATTAAGAACTTTATTAAATAGATAGAACTAATAATTGTGTCTACTTATTTTTTATAATGATGACCTTTAACTATACACTTTAGGGTGCAAATGCTTAAAGGGATTAAGATGGATAATAGATCACATGATAGGTATACGGAAAAGGAAATATAAGGAAAGTTCAAAAAAGGGCACTTATCTGATTGAAATCCTGCACTGTGGTGTGAATCTTTAGCTCATCCACTGGTCCGAGCGACTGTATATAAAATATGTCCTCCGTATTATACGTACTGCTCTGCGGTGTGAACCTTATGCTGGCCACTAGTCCAGGGAACAGTATGTGTATAAAGTGCCTTCTGCGTATTTTATGCCCTGTTCTGCGGTGTGAACCTTAAGCTGGCCACTAATCCGGGGAACGGGTAGTATGTAGAAATATCTTTATCTGTATTGTACGGCCTGCCCTGCGGTGTGGACCTTAAGCTGGCCACTAGTCCGGGGAACAGGATCCGCCTTCGCCTACTGCACTGTGCTACGGTGTGATCTTAAGCGGATTCACTGGTCCGAGCTACAGATTTTTGTCCTTCTTGTCCTGCGCTGCGGCGTGGTCTTAGGCTGATCCACTGGTCCGAGCTGCAGATTTTTGCCTTCTCTGACCTGTGCTACGGTGTGATCTTAAGCTGATTCACTGGTCCGAGCAACAGAATCAATCGGTCATCTAGCTTGGATTACTGTCTTGCGGCGTGAAGCTTAAGCTGTTGCTGTCCACTGTTCCTCTTATCCAAGGATGTCTTCTTCACTCTCAAGTATCCACGTACGATTGCACATGGATCACGTCGGGGTCACCAAAATGTTTCTTCAGGAAACAACGATAATTGCGCTGATGCAGATTTATATTAATAAAATATTCCTTCTAGACAAAACGACTTTAATGGACAATAAAAAAGGTAAAATACAATTTAGAATAGACTTTATCAGATGTTGCTAGATCGAGCTTGTGAGAGTGAATCTACTTGACGCTATATAATACAATATGGCGAGAGTCAAAATATATAAAAAGGTAAATGGCAACCAAGCCACAAGATCAGCATTGCTGACATAAATTTAGTAGGCGCGCAAACAATAATCTATACAAGTCCCCACTGGTGGAGTGTATTAACTAAAGCCAATTAATAAATAAAGCCACAAACATCGATTATGTCTAACACCCTCAAAAATTAAAATGTTAAATGAAAGTCCACAAGTTCATGGCAATTAGAATATACAGGGTGTCCAGTAAATAGCTCGACATACTACAGGTGGTGAGAGCTTGGGGTCAATACCTACCAAAAATCACAATATATGTTCAGCAAAAACTTACGGATTTACAGTAGTACAACATTTTCCGAAATATCGAAAGCTCTACCTTGACACAGCTTTTTAAGCATCTCGTAATGAAAAATTCCTTTTCTAGTTTTTTTTTACCTCAAATTAATTGTGAATAGTTACTTTACTCATTGATAAGTCTTCATTCTATTAAAAACTAAAATGTTTTCAAGAAATACAATTTTTATTTAAATTTTCACAGTACAATTTTCTACCGTAAGATTTTGCTGAACATATTTTGTGTTTTTTTGGTAGGCATTGACCCAAGCTCTCACCCCCTGCAGTATGGCGTGCTATTTACTGGACAATCTGTATAACACACTACCACAAAATATTTAAAATGCTCATCTTCTGCACCGAAGCCTCCCGCTCCAGGAACTTGAATAATCTCCAACTAGAGCCACCCATTGGTGCCACGCCTTTAGGCACATCTCGGAGGGGATGACTGTAAAGCGGTCATCCCCTCTAGCGAAGGGAAAGTGACTCTAAAGAGGCCACCTCCCCCCAAGCACTTCTCGGGGGGATTGTAAAGGATTCCTCCGAAGCCCGGCTATGCGCTATGCTGCGCACAGCGGTACGTGACCACATGCACACCGCTGTCTTCCCGGGGTCACTCGGTATGAGCACGCAGATTTCCCAATAAGCTTTATATGATAACTAGATACCTACTCGACTATAAAGTAAACCAATACAAAGTAACTAATCTAAAATAACTATCATACAAACTAATATAGATTAAATAATACACAAATGCAAAAATACCACGAATGCTGCAAAGTATTCGAATCGTCAGGTAATACAAAAATCTAAAATATACGCGATAGAATCCGTTTTAATAGTTTTATTATAATACAAAAAGTATTAATATAAATGATTGGTCTACATTATTAATATAGCCCTCAAATTAGCCACGCCTGTAGTAGGCCTCTAAGTTATAAGTGCTAACTTCATTCATTCGGCCGAATGGAGTCCACTGCTGGACACAGACCTCCCCCAAAGATCATAGTAAATATAACTATTCAAACAATAAAGAGTAAATTCACCTGTGCCACTTCTGCCACTTGAAGATATGTTTGTAGGACACTTTATGTCATACTTTAAAAACAAATTTCGAAAGCACTTGAGCAAGTGAGGAGTATCAAACAACGTAACTACTTCATTGTCATCTATAAAAATATGTGGATGTTCCACCGAAGCGCCAAGAAGGCACAATGCTCTTCTGTTGACCCCGTCTTGGTCGCACACTGAAGCAGTTATATTTAGCCCACATTCAAAGCAGTGTCGTAAAACCTGAAATATAACATTATTTTATTAGATATTACATTTCTAAAGAATCTGGGCTAATTCGATCAAACCTAAGGAAAATGACGTACCTCTTTTAACAGAGCTGCAAGCCTATCTGCTGTTACAGATGATCCAGAAATGTAGTAAGCTATAGGTTGCTTTACTTTTTTCCGTATGCCAGCAACCATAAACACTAAAGCATGAGATGCTACTTCAGGTGTGCGTCCCTGAGACCCATGGTCTTGAAAACCTTCAATAATGTCGAACTTTTTATTATAATATAGGTTTTTCCTGATAGACATTTCATCAAACATCAATATAAATTGGTTTTCTGAGAGATTCATTGCTTTGGCATAGTTTCCCAACACACTGAAAACTTGTGCATTCATCCCAACACCCATGCTTAATTTATTTAACAATGCCTTAAGTGTAGATGGTGTTGGCAAACAAAATAATCGCCTGAGCAAACGGTAGCACGTGGGCGATCTCTTATACAATCTCAGTGCTGTAATCTTCGCTTCAGGTGTCCACCTCCGGCCCCTTGATTTCCTTTTATAGTTTTTAATTTGGCTCTGAAGTAGCAATGCAAACGTAGATGGAATTTTGGTTTTAATTAATTCATTGACACTGTCATCCTTTTCTAAAATTTTTAAAACTGCACAATTTTTTAGGGTGTTCACTCTTTTTTTTAGGCCACAAATATTTTTCATTAGCTTTCTGCATTTACTTTGCAACCGCTTTTCTTTTTCAGTTTGTGTGTGTCCTGATTTTATATGTATCATGTGTTCTGTAGGTACAGATTGCTTCGCTTGTTCTATTTTCCTCCTTTGTGGCAGAGACAATGGCGATAAATGCGATGGCCCTGGTACAGGTTCACTTGGATCATGTGAAGGACTTGTCGCAACCTGAAATTAATGACAAATAGTTTTCAACATTGTTCAGTATAAAATAGACACTAAGCGGGAATGCTGTAAACTAAACTGTTTATAAAAGTTCCGAGAAATAACAAGTTAATAAAACAATTGTAGGGTGCTGTAAATAATCTATTACTGATCCTAAATCTGATAGATCATCATCATTTCAGCGATTTATACATCCACTGTTGAACAAAGGCCTCCCCCATAGATTTCCACATTACAGCAGTTACATGCTGCCCGCATCCATGACTCCCAGCGACCTTCACAAGGTTATCTGTCCACCTCGTTGGAGGTCATCTCACACTGAATTTTCTGGTGCACAGTCTCGAGAGGCGACAAAGTTAGGTAAAAAAGACTTGTATACAATTCAGATGGTGACACCTTGTGTTTATTACAGGTAAACATAAAGCTTACTCATTGGACAAAGCCACTCATATAATTATGATAGAACTTCACTTAAGGTTTGTTTAATCATTAATACTTGTAACTATTTTAAAAAGAAAACAATACCTGTGGATTATTTCTGCCTGCCTGGTTAGTGACATCTGAAAATGGTTGTACAACCTGAAAGAAAAGAACTTATTGTAAACTCATTGATTTGACTTTAATATGGAAAGGGGTAGTCAATTAAATTTTAAAATAGCATTGATAGCCAATTATAAGTTAACAATCACAACGATTCATTATTACCAGAACATTCAAATAAAACTGGGCAAATGCAAATCATATTTGCACAATACGGGCCTAGGGTAGCTTGCTTGGAATCTATATTCTAGATTTTAGCAAGATTCTTGCTACTTCTTATTGTTACTGAGATCAAGCCTTATGACAGATGAATATATATCATAGTATTGAAATTTTGTTGGCACCTTTTGGGTATGGTAAAAAACTGAAAAACTGGTTATAGTTTTCTTCATTACTTTTCATAAAGGGACCTACTGAAGTTTTAATGGGATGTTGTGCTTGACGCATGAGATTGTGCTAAAAATCAATATGTTGCTGCTTTATCCCCCATAGATTTCCACATTACAGCAGTTACATGCTGCCCGCATCCATGACTCCCAGCGACCTTCACAAGGTCATCTGTCCACCTCGTTGGAGGTCATCTCACACTGAATTTCTGGTGCACAGTCTCGAGAGGCGACAAAGTTAGGTAAAAAAGACTTGTATACAATTCAGAGGGTGACACCTTGTGTTTATTACAGGTAAACATAAAGCTTACTCATTGGACAAAGCCACTCATATAATTATGATAGAACTTCACATAAGGTTTGTTTAATCATTAATACTTGTAACTATTTTAAAAAGAAAACAATACCTGTGGATTATTTCTGCCTGCCTGGTTAGTGACATCTGAAAATGGTTGTACAACCTGAAAGAAAAGAACTTATTGTAAACTCATTGATTTGACTTTAATATGGAAAGGGATAGTCAATTAAATTTTAAAATAGCATTGATAGCCAATTATAAGTTAACAATCACAATGATTCATTATTACCAGAACATTCAAATAAAACTGGGCAAATGCAAATCATATTTGCTTGGAATCTATATTCTAGATTTTAGCAAGATTCTTGCTACTTCTTATTGTTACTGAGATCAAGCCTTATGACAGATAAATATATATCATAGTATTGAAATTTTGTTAGCACCTTTTGGGTATGGTAAAAAACAGAAAAACTGGTTATAGTTTTCTTCATTACTTTTCATAAAGGGACCTACTGAAGTTTTAATGGGATGTTGTGCTTGACGCATGAGATTGTGCTAAAAATCAATATGTTGCTGCTTTATGTTATTGAAATATTATAACTAAAATAACAACATATAGCAGCAGGATAGGAATATTCTCTCAAACAAATAAACCAACCATCCATAACTATCTAACCAAATTTAACTGTTAGACAGTATCCATTTATATACCACGTATAAAACAATACAAATTCTAACCTTTACGTAATTTTCTCCAGGAGCTGCATGCCTACGTAGTTTCTTAGTAGTGAAGTTCACATAAGAGGATTCATCAAAATGTGTGTGGCACAGCATTCGATGCTCATTATAAAGCTTCATTTGAAAATCAGGTGAAGACCACTTTCCATGAGGGAAACAGAATTTCGCCCATAGTTCGCAGCTAAAAATAAACAATATTAGATTGATTAAATAAAAAGTTTGTTTAGATCAATTTAATGTTTTAGTTTGTTTGTTTTAATTTATACCATATATAATGTAAATCTGTTCAAATACGTACCGGAGATAGTTCTTACTTCCCGGTTTGGGAAACCGATGTAAGGTTATAGCTGGATCGTCATTAGGTGAAGTACCACACATAAAGCACTTCCTTTTGTGTTCTCTCATTGTGTTATACTCAAATAAACGGTTTATCAGTTATTAATGAAGGTGATAAGGGGGTGCCCTGAGGTAAATGTATTCTATGCTAACACGTTCTCGGCTTGCACTAGCCGAATTTCAACACTACTAACAGAAAGCTATTAAGACCGAGAAAGAAAATGACAAGGAACTAAAACGCTGTTGATCTTAAAAAATCAACAAAAAGTAAAAATTAAACGAATACCGACAATGATCAAAGCGAACAGCCATTTTTATGAAGTGTTGCCATGCCAAATTTTATCCTTCCTCATTTATCCTGGATTTAGTTCAAATAATGAAATTAAATATTTTTTTATTTAATAGGGTACTGTGGTTAGAATGTTTATTTTATAAATTAATGTTAATTTTAATAAATGTTAATTAACAAATCGGTATCAGAAAGGTCTTGTATGCTTATATACTTAGGTGTAGTAGAGTTCAATAGGTGAAGGCACGTCACATGTACTGCACCTATTCCATAGAATATGTAAGCGATATGTGCGCTTCTATTATGTTAAATATCTTTTACATAAAGTTGGTACATGGAGTAAAATGATTTTACCTACAATTAAGGTAAACGTTCAAAAGATAGCAACAGAAAGAAAAGTAGTTTCTTTTTCTTAATTGAAATGTTGCCAAGACCATAAAAAAGTTAATGTTTCATATTACTGGCAACATAAACTTGGCCCCCGTAGGCATGTCCCTGACTCGACAGTAAGAGTCGACTACCCCTGCTGTGTATCGTGTAGTCTTTGGTCTAGCGATCACATAAAAATGTACTCTGTGGTAGCGATGGACGATTTGATTCATTCTTAGACCATATAACCAGAGACATTGCATCATTTGATTTCCAAAAAAAACTCTAGTTACTCTTGGAACACGCGGAATCGAATCAAGATTCTTCAAATCCGAGTAGATACATTTTACGTATTCGTCGCGCGGACTCACGAAATTACAAGAATCGTGTATCCGAATCAACTCATTCGACAACATGACTCGCTTGATTCGATGCCACTCAATGAGTCAAATGGCTCGCCGTCTTGTCTAGCATTTTTTGTTTTTATTCAGTATAATTATGTTAAGTTGATGTGATATTCACAATTTAATACTTTGGCCAAAGAAAAGGCCAGCTATCTGATCACGCGAAGTGTCGACCAACGATCTAGCTACAGAGGTGGTCATTATTTCAATAACGGATAATGTAATGCATTATTCTTACGCAATGTATAACACATTATTGAACAACGAATGATCCTGTTGTCGTTTTTCGTTATTGTTATTGACAACAGCCAGGCAGTACGCGCACACTCGCAGCTAACGTCGCAGGCCTACGTGGCGAATAAGAAAGCATTATGCGCAACCAATAGGCGTGAGAGATATGGTGTTATTCAAATATGACGTACTTCGCATTGCTAAAGAATTACAAATCATACGATTATAGTCCATATGGGCACGTCATAAAGTTCACTTTTATTTTTATCGTTGTCTGTTATCTTAATGTAGTGAGTCACATGTTTTATTTTACGATTTTATGCTTTACTCAATTGGAATAATGTCGATTTTAATATTTAACTGAGACAATAACTAAACAACGGATAACGAAAATTTGACAACAGTGACACAATAATGTAATGCGAGATGCGACTAATGTAAATGTTATCGTTATTGTTGTCATTGCGATCACGAACACGATTGTCATTATCCGCTGTCGCTGTCCGGTGATAGTTGAAAAGTTTAGTTTGGTGTTTTAGATTATTGTAATTACCAAATCATTTTAGTATAGTATATAGTGTTTTAAATTATTTTAAGTAATTACTAAGTAATGTACTGTACATAAACAAGCTACACATAATTCATAATTCATTATAATGTTGCAAAACGACTCAACAGCAGGATAACAGGATAACTGACAGCAGTTTACAATAACAGTTGTTGTAAAATAACACAGCAGTGTAATTCATTATTGAAATGTAGCCGTTATTGCCATCTCTGTCTAGCTATATCTTTGAAAAGCAGACGTGCACTCGGACCCCATGGCGCAAACGTTTCGACCCCAAACAGCTCAAAACAATAATTGCCAATGAGATTACTGTATTTGCACCGTTTGAGGGCTTCTGCTGCAGAAGTGACAGCGCCAGCACAGCCTGCTGTGCTTGGAAGATGGGATGGAGCAAGGGTGTCAATATAAGATGCATCCCACACCAGAGGCCTACCCATCTTCCATGGCAGTAACGACATTCGATCTTAAGCGTCGCATTCGCATCACGCTGTTGCTGCTATCGACCGAATCGAATCAATTCGTTTTGCGAATCAAATCAACAATGAAGCCAATTCAAATGATTCGTGTTGAAAAAAATACCACTCATCTCTTCGCTAAGTCACTCTAGTGTCTAGTGAATAGTGTAGTGATGATAGCCATTCATTGTTTTATGAACATTAGAATGCAATAAAGATTTGTTTTTTTCGTTCATTTGCCTGTATGGGCAGGCTATAGTCTATTGACCAGTGCCTGATAAAGATTTGAGTTTGAGTTTGTCAGTCAGACACAAGTCAACTGTCAAGTCGACTTTGACCCAGGGGTAGTCGACTCTTACTGTCGAGTCAGGGACATGCCTACGGGGGCCAAGTTTATGTTGCCAGTAATATGAAACATTAACTTTTTTATGGTCTTGGCAACATTTCAATTAAGAAAAAGAAACTACTTTTCTTTCTGTTGCTATCTTTTGAACGTTTACCTTAATTGTAGGTAAAATCATTTTACTCCATGTACCAACTTTATGTAAAAGATATTTAACATAATAGAAGCGCACATATCGCTTACATATTCTATGGAATAGGTGCAGTACATGTGACGTGCCTTCACCTATTGAACTCTACTACACCTAAGTATATAAGCATACAAGACCTTTCTGATACCGATTTGTTAATTAACATTTATTAAAATTAACATTAATTTATAAAATAAACATTCTAACCACAGTACCCTATTAAATAAAAAAATATTTAATTTCATTATTTGAACTAAATCCAGGATAAATGAGGAAGGATAAAATTTGGCATGGCAACACTTCATAAAAATGGCTGTTCGCTTTGATCATTGTCGGTATTCGTTTAATTTTTACTTTTTGTTGATTTTTTAAGATCAACAGCGTTTTAGTTCCTTGTCATTTTCTTTCTCGGTCTTAATAGCTTTCTGTTAGTAGTGTTGAAATTCGGCTAGTGCAAGCCGAGAACGTGTTAGCATAGAATACATTTACCTCAGGGCACCCCCTTATCACCTTCATTAATAACTGATAAACCGTTTATTTGAGTATAACACAATGAGAGAACACAAAAGGAAGTGCTTTATGTGTGGTACTTCACCTAATGACGATCCAGCTATAACCTTACATCGGTTTCCCAAACCGGGAAGTAAGAACTATCTCCGGTACGTATTTGAACAGATTTACATTATATATGGTATAAATTAAAACAAACAAACTAAAACATTAAATTGATCTAAACAAACTTTTTATTTAATCAATCTAATATTGTTTATTTTTAGCTGCGAACTATGGGCGAAATTCTGTTTCCCTCATGGAAAGTGGTCTTCACCTGATTTTCAAATGAAGCTTTATAATGAGCATCGAATGCTGTGCCACACACATTTTGATGAATCCTCTTATGTGAACTTCACTACTAAGAAACTACGTAGGCATGCAGCTCCTGGAGAAAATTACGTAAAGGTTAGAATTTGTATTGTTTTATACGTGGTATATAAATGGATACTGTCTAACAGTTAAATTTGGTTAGATAGTTATGGATGGTTGGTTTATTTGTTTGAGAGAATATTCCTATCCTGCTGCTATATGTTGTTATTTTAGTTATAATATTTCAATAACATAAAGCAGCAACATATTGATTTTTAGCACAATCTCATGCGTCAAGCACAACATCCCATTAAAACTTCAGTAGGTCCCTTTATGAAAAGTAATGAAGAAAACTATAACCAGTTTTTCTGTTTTTTACCATACCCAAAAGGTGCTAACAAAATTTCAATACTATGATATATATTTATCTGTCATAAGGCTTGATCTCAGTAACAATAAGAAGTAGCAAGAATCTTGCTAAAATCTAGAATATAGATTCCAAGCAAATATGATTTGCATTTGCCCAGTTTTATTTGAATGTTCTGGTAATAATGAATCATTGTGATTGTTAACTTATAATTGGCTATCAATGCTATTTTAAAATTTAATTGACTATCCCTTTCCATATTAAAGTCAAATCAATGAGTTTACAATAAGTTCTTTTCTTTCAGGTTGTACAACCATTTTCAGATGTCACTAACCAGGCAGGCAGAAATAATCCACAGGTATTGTTTTCTTTTTAAAATAGTTACAAGTATTAATGATTAAACAAACCTTATGTGAAGTTCTATCATAATTATATGAGTGGCTTTGTCCAATGAGTAAGCTTTATGTTTACCTGTAATAAACACAAGGTGTCACCCTCTGAATTGTATACAAGTCTTTTTTACCTAACTTTGTCGCCTCTCGAGACTGTGCACCAGAAATTCAGTGTGAGATGACCTCCAACGAGGTGGACAGATGACCTTGTGAAGGTCGCTGGGAGTCATGGATGCGGGCAGCATGTAACTGCTGTAATGTGGAAATCTATGGGGGATAAAGCAGCAACATATTGATTTTTAGCACAATCTCATGCGTCAAGCACAACATCCCATTAAAACTTCAGTAGGTCCCTTTATGAAAAGTAATGAAGAAAACTATAACCAGTTTTTCAGTTTTTTACCATACCCAAAAGGTGCCAACAAAATTTCAATACTATGATATATATTCATCTGTCATAAGGCTTGATCTCAGTAACAATAAGAAGTAGCAAGAATCTTGCTAAAATCTAGAATATAGATTCCAAGCAAGCTACCCTAGGCCCGTATTGTGCAAATATGATTTGCATTTGCCCAGTTTTATTTGAATGTTCTGGTAATAATGAATCGTTGTGATTGTTAACTTATAATTGGCTATCAATGCTATTTTAAAATTTAATTGACTACCCCTTTCCATATTAAAGTCAAATCAATGAGTTTACAATAAGTTCTTTTCTTTCAGGTTGTACAACCATTTTCAGATGTCACTAACCAGGCAGGCAGAAATAATCCACAGGTATTGTTTTCTTTTTAAAATAGTTACAAGTATTAATGATTAAACAAACCTTAAGTGAAGTTCTATCATAATTATATGAGTGGCTTTGTCCAATGAGTAAGCTTTATGTTTACCTGTAATAAACACAAGGTGTCACCATCTGAATTGTATACAAGTCTTTTTTACCTAACTTTGTCGCCTCTCGAGACTGTGCACCAGAAAATTCAGTGTGAGATGACCTCCAACGAGGTGGACAGATAACCTTGTGAAGGTCGCTGGGAGTCATGGATGCGGGCAGCATGTAACTGCTGTAATGTGGAAATCTATGGGGGAGGCCTTTGTTCAACAGTGGATGTATAAATCGCTGAAATGATGATGATCTATCAGATTTAGGATCAGTAATAGATTATTTACAGCACCCTACAATTGTTTTATTAACTTGTTATTTCTCGGAACTTTTATAAACAGTTTAGTTTACAGCATTCCCGCTTAGTGTCTATTTTATACTGAACAATGTTGAAAACTATTTGTCATTAATTTCAGGTTGCGACAAGTCCTTCACATGATCCAAGTGAACCTGTACCAGGGCCATCGCATTTATCGCCATTGTCTCTGCCACAAAGGAGGAAAATAGAACAAGCGAAGCAATCTGTACCTACAGAACACATGATACATATAAAATCAGGACACACACAAACTGAAAAAGAAAAGCGGTTGCAAAGTAAATGCAGAAAGCTAATGAAAAATATTTGTGGCCTAAAAAAAAGAGTGAACACCCTAAAAAATTGTGCAGTTTTAAAAATTTTAGAAAAGGATGACAGTGTCAATGAATTAATTAAAACCAAAATTCCATCTACGTTTGCATTGCTACTTCAGAGCCAAATTAAAAACTATAAAAGGAAATCAAGGGGCCGGAGGTGGACACCTGAAGCGAAGATTACAGCACTGAGATTGTATAAGAGATCGCCCACGTGCTACCGTTTGCTCAGGCGATTATTTTGTTTGCCAACACCATCTACACTTAAGGCATTGTTAAATAAATTAAGCATGGGTGTTGGGATGAATGCACAAGTTTTCAGTGTGTTGGGAAACTATGCCAAAGCAATGAATCTCTCAGAAAACCAATTTATATTGATGTTTGATGAAATGTCTATCAGGAAAAACCTATATTATAATAAAAAGTTCGACATTATTGAAGGTTTTCAAGACCATGGGTCTCAGGGACGCACACCTGAAGTAGCATCTCATGCTTTAGTGTTTATGGTTGCTGGCATACGGAAAAAAGTAAAGCAACCTATAGCTTACTACATTTCTGGATCATCTGTAACAGCAGATAGGCTTGCAGCTCTGTTAAAAGAGGTACGTCATTTTCCTTAGGTTTGATCGAATTAGCCCAGATTCTTTAGAAATGTAATATCTAATAAAATAATGTTATATTTCAGGTTTTACGACACTGCTTTGAATGTGGGCTAAATATAACTGCTTCAGTGTGCGACCAAGACGGGGTCAACAGAAGAGCATTGTGCCTTCTTGGCGCTTCGGTGGAACATCCACATATTTTTATAGATGACAATGAAGTAGTTACGTTGTTTGATACTCCTCACTTGCTCAAGTGCTTTCGAAATTTGTTTTTAAAGTATGACATAAAGTGTCCTACAAACATATCTTCAAGTGGCAGAAGTGGCACAGGTGAATTTACTCTTTATTGTTTGAATAGTTATATTTACTATGATCTTTGGGGGAGGTCTGTGTCCAGCAGTGGACTCCATTCGGCCGAATGAATGAAGTTAGCACTTATAACTTAGAGGCCTACTACAGGCGTGGCTAATTTGAGGGCTATATTAATAATGTAGACCAATCATTTATATTAATACTTTTTGTATTATAATAAAACTATTAAAACGGATTCTATCGCGTATATTTTAGATTTTTGTATTACCTGACGATTCGAATACTTTGCAGCATTCGTGGTATTTTTGCATTTGTGTATTATTTAATCTATATTAGTTTGTATGATAGTTATTTTAGATTAGTTACTTTGTATTGGTTTACTTTATAGTCGAGTAGGTATCTAGTTATCATATAAAGCTTATTGGGAAATCTGCGTGCTCATACCGAGTGACCCCGGGAAGACAGCGGTGTGCATGTGGTCACGTACCGCTGTGCGCAGCATAGCGCATAGCCGGGCTTCGGAGGAATCCTTTACAATCCCCCCGAGAAGTGCTTGGGGGGAGGTGGCCTCTTTAGAGTCACTTTCCCTTCGCTAGAGGGGATGACCGCTTTACAGTCATCCCCTCCGAGATGTGCCTAAAGGCGTGGCACCAATGGGTGGCTCTAGTTGGAGATTATTCAAGTTCCTGGAGCGGGAGGCTTCGGTGCAGAAGATGAGCATTTTAAATATTTTGTGGTAGTGTGTTATACAGATTGTCCAGTAAATAGCACGCCATACTGCAGGGGGTGAGAGCTTGGGTCAATGCCTACCAAAAAAACACAAAATATGTTCAGCAAAATCTTACGGTAGAAAATTGTACTGTGAAAATTTAAATAAAAATTGTATTTCTTGAAAACATTTTAGTTTTTAATAGAATGAAGACTTATCAATGAGTAAAGTAACTATTCACAATTAATTTGAGGTAAAAAAAAACTAGAAAAGGAATTTTTCATTACGAGATGCTTAAAAAGCTGTGTCAAGGTAGAGCTTTCGATATTTCGGAAAATGTTGTACTACTGTAAATCCGTAAGTTTTTGCTGAACATATATTGTGATTTTTGGTAGGTATTGACCCCAAGCTCTCACCACCTGTAGTATGTCGAGCTATTTACTGGACACCCTGTATATTCTAATTGCCATGAACTTGTGGACTTTCATTTAACATTTTAATTTTTGAGGGAGTTAGACATAATCGATGTTTGTGGCTTTATTTATTAATTGGCTTTAGTTAATACACTCCACCAGTGGGGACTTGTATAGATTATTGTTTGCGCGCCTACTAAATTTATGTCAGCAATGCTGATCTTGTGGCTTGGTTGCCATTTACCTTTTTATATATTTTGACTCTCGCCATATTGTATTATATAGCGTCAAGTAGATTCACTCTCACAAGCTCGATCTAGCAACATCTGATAAAGTCTATTCTAAATTGTATTTTACCTTTTTTATTGTCCATTAAAGTCGTTTTGTCTAGAAGGAATATTTTATTAATATAAATCTGCATCAGCGCAATTATCGTTGTTTCCTGAAGAAACATTTTGGTGACCCCGACGTGATCCATGTGCAATCGTACGTGGATACTTGAGAGTGAAGAAGACATCCTTGGATAAGAGGAACAGTGGACAGCAACAGCTTAAGCTTCACGCCGCAAGACAGTAATCCAAGCTAGATGACCGATTGATTCTGTTGCTCGGACCAGTGAATCAGCTTAAGATCACACCGTAGCACAGGTCAGAGAAGGCAAAAATCTGCAGCTCGGACCAGTGGATCAGCCTAAGACCACGCCGCAGCGCAGGACAAGAAGGACAAAAATCTGTAGCTCGGACCAGTGAATCCGCTTAAGATCACACCGTAGCACAGTGCAGTAGGCGAAGGCGGATCCTGTTCCCCGGACTAGTGGCCAGCTTAAGGTCCACACCGCAGGGCAGGCCGTACAATACAGATAAAGATATTTCTACATACTACCCGTTCCCCGGATTAGTGGCCAGCTTAAGGTTCACACCGCAGAACAGGGCATAAAATACGCAGAAGGCACTTTATACACATACTGTTCCCTGGACTAGTGGCCAGCATAAGGTTCACACCGCAGAGCAGTACGTATAATACGGAGGACATATTTTATATACAGTCGCTCGGACCAGTGGATGAGCTAAAGATTCACACCACAGTGCAGGATTTCAATCAGATAAGTGCCCTTTTTTGAACTTTCCTTATATTTCCTTTTCCGTATACCTATCATGTGATCTATTATCCATCTTAATCCCTTTAAGCATTTGCACCCTAAAGTGTATAGTTAAAGGTCATCATTATAAAAAATAAGTAGACACAATTATTAGTTCTATCTATTTAATAAAGTTCTTAATACATTTGCAATCATAAGTGTAAAATTAAGACAATTTGTCAATTTTCCCGTTCATCTCGAAAACACGTGTTCACAAATTACTGCTACATAAGGTATTAACTAAAATTTATACACGTGATAATACATAAGTAAAAACAGAAATATACAAAATACCATAATATTTAATAGCTATATTATATATACAACCTATATATAAACAACCTAATCCTAACTTAATCTACAAAGTTAGCAATATTATACAACATACAATCAACTTGGTTCATTATTTACAATATTCAAACTAGTTTACAGTTCAAATGAATTCGGTAATTAATTGGTAATTAAGATACAAAATGCATACTAACAAATAACTTACATATTTGCGAAACATAAAAGTTAAAGATTAACTCCTCCTCTTAAGTCTATTAGAGGTTATAATTATCACAAACCTTACTTTGCACCAATACATACAGTCAACATTAAATTGTTAATTTCACCAGTTATACACTGCCACTATTGAATATTGTTATTATTCCTATACTCTAATTGTTTTCATGATAAACGTATTCCATAGTTGATCACAGTTATTTACAAATTATTCGCCGATCAATTCCAGATTGCGCTCCGCACTGCACATCTATTCGCCGAGTACTAATCCAACGGGTGGCTTATCAGTGATCTATTGTTAAGATCGGCTGTGCAGCGCGTGCGCCCGCGCCGGTGACCGGCCTACATATCTACGTCAGGGTGAGGAGCGTATGGTATCGTGATTCGTGAGAATATCTGTATATATTTGTTTACTTTAACTTGATCCGAGTCTTATTCAAGTTTGTTAAGATTTAAAATGGAGGTTAAAACATTAGTGGCTAAGAGAGGCTCAGTTAAAGGACAAATCACCAAGTTTAAGAAATACTTGGATGAGTTAACTGAGAACATTGGTGATAATTTTGAGTTGTTACCGCTAGAATCAGCGGAATTAACGCTTAAGCTTGGTAAATTTCAAATCTTGTCTTCTAAGTTTGAGGAGGTGCAAAGTGAGATAGAAATAATTAATTATGAGAACATTGATCGGGAGATAGATGAGAGGGACAACATTGAACGGGACTTAGTTCGCCTTATCGCCCGTGCGAAAGATTTAATTGAAAGGAGTACATAACCTTGAATCAGTCACGAAGGGAATCTACCGTTCATTGTCACCATGATCATCAAGATACAGGAGTTAAATTACCACAAATTCAAATAGCTAAATTTGATGGCGCCTTCTTCCGGTGGCTCGAGTTCCGCGATACATTCACTTCCTTAGTGCATAAAAACGAGCGCATATCTTCAATTCAAAAGTTTCATTATTTAATTTCTTACCTCGAGCGTGAAGCGGCCAGGATAATATCAAACCTTGAGTTATCATGCGATAATTATGTCACAGCTTGGCAACTACTCTGCGAGCGCTATGATAATAAAAGATTATTAATTAATCATATATAATCATCAAATCATCATCTTAATTCGCTTTTTAACATTCAGCCGGTCACCCCTGAGTCAGAGAAATCATTGCGTTTTCTTGTCGAGGAAAGCCATTTGAGATATTTTGCGATAATGGGCGTAACTTCGTGGCTGCATCTAAGGAATTAGGCACCTTCATAAAAAATAATGTAGAAAACATATCTGATTTTGCATCTCACGAAGGCGTACGTTTTCACTTCTCACCGTGTTACGCTCCCCACTTCGGCGGGATATGGGAGGCCGGGGTAAAATCGGCCAAATTTCATATAAGGCGAATAATAGGAAATGCTAATTTAACGTTTGAAGAGCTTACTACTATATTTACGCAAGTGGAGGCAATTTTAAACAGCCGTCCCTTGTGCCCATTGTCCTCTTCGCCTGACGATCTCCTTTTCCTTTCCCCAGGGCACTTTCTGATTGGAAGGCCGTTGACTGCCTTACCAACCAGGAGTCTAGTTGAAGTTAAGGAAACAAGTCTCAACAGATATGCTCGTTTGGAGAAAATACGCCAACATTTCTGGCAAAGGTGGCAGAAGGAGTATATTTGCGAACTACAACTCCGAAGAAAGTGGAAAACTAACTCTGGCAGTTTGAATCCTGGAGACCTGGTTATACTGCAGGAGGATAACGCTCCCCCACTGAGTTGGCGTCTCGGCAGAGTAATGCGTCTGTTTCCAGGCGCTGATGGCATATCTCGAGTGGCAGACGTGAAGACAGCACGAGGTTGTGTGCGGCGACCGTTAGTCCGTCTTTGTCCTTTGCCTACGGAGGAAGATTCCGGCAGTTGAAAGGATTGTATTATATAGCGTCAAGTAGATTCACTCTCACAAGCTCGATCTAGCAACATCTGATAAAGTCTATTCTAAATTCCAAATTGTATTTTACCTTTTTTATTGTCCATTAAAGTCGTTTTGTCTAGAAGGAATATTTTATTAATATAAATCTGCATCAGCGCAATTATCGTTGTTTCCTGAAGAAACAATTATATTTTATATAGTTTATTAATATATTGTTTTTTGCAGGTTTAGCAAAATGGAGCCACATAGTGACATTTTACGAAGAAGACAATAATAACCCAAATTTCGTATTTGCGCCTTCACTAACTAAAGACCATATCCAGCCAAACACCAGACAAAAAATGCGGGTATACCTTGCCGCCCAAGTGCTAAGTCACACTGTTGCTGCTGGTTTATACGCAAAAATATCTCAAGGTAAGCAAATTACTTATAAAAATTATATTGTTTCCTTTGGTCCACATGTCTGCCTTTTAAAAGTTGTAGTTACTCGTGTTAGCCGTGTGGTGCCAGCTCAGAATGCCACCACCCCATCTCCTCCCGTGGGTGTCGTAAAAGTCGACTAAGGGATTGGCCGGAGGATGGGTAGCAGCGTCCTTCGAGTACATTAACAACTCAACTGCGATCGCCAACCCGCCTGCCAAGCGTGGTGATTATGGCAAAACCCCCCAATGAGCCCACATCACATCCATATCGGTCGTTGTGGTGATCTTTGGGGGAGGCCTGTGTCCAGCAGTGGACTTCATTCGGCCGTTAGATAGTTACTCAATTAACAAAAAATGCCGGATAAATTCTAGTATGTGTTTACCGGTACTTCTATCCTCCACAGTATCACACCTCCACAGTATCACAGGTCCACAGTATTGCAAAATTAACCAGGAAAATCGTAGAATCCTCACACGTTGATTTTAAGGTACAGTGTTTGTCTGATGCTAAGAACGCCTGGAAAATGGCTTGCCTGAATACGAATTCCCTGTCAATTCATCTTCCCGGAGCTTTGTTTCCCAGTGGGATGAGCTGCTTTGCAGTTTGATACGGAATGAGCTGGTAAGCGTGCTCGTCTACTTGCCGTGGGTGAATGGGAGTAAACGGGTCTCTGGCTTCGGGCGCTTCCGTCGCCCAACATAGGCATTATGTTGGACGACACTACATTCCGGCTGGTTACATGCCTACGTTTAGGTTCTCTTTGTGGTGTTTCTCATTGGTGTCATTGTGGTGAAGCTGCCGACTTCACTACGGCCTGTCTTATAGTAGGAGCGCGAGCTGCATAGCACGACACGCAAATATTAATGACATTATTCGTCGAGCTGTCGTCACCTCCGGCGTGCAACTATATTAGAAATCAGTCGCTTGACACGTGATGATGGGAAGAGACCAGATGGTATGGCGCTGTTGCCATGGAAGTTGGGAAGGCTTCTGGCATGGGATGTTACTTGTGTCGACACCCTTGCTCCATCTCATCTTTCAAGCTAAGCAGGCTTTGCTGGCGATGCCACTGCAGAGATTAAAACGGCGCAAATATGTTATGTGTTTGAGCCGTTTGGGGTTGAAATGCTTGGATTATGGGGTCCATGGTGCCCTGAATACCTAACCTGTATCACATGACCTTACCTGTATAACATGACCTAACTCAGTAGCTAGTATAAGAATACTACCTTACAATTAGTTTACAGAGAAGTCTACATTTCTGCCCTACATTTATCTCATGTAATATTGTATCTAAATATGTCTAGACTCTAAAACAGAAAACTTTGAGTGTTTCTGCATTTCTTCTCAGAGGCAGTCAGTAGGAAATGCCGGGTTAATCCAAATTTATTGACGAGTGAAAGTGTTTTTTGAAACAAACTTGCTAAAATAAAGATCATGTCAACATTTAATTTCTCAAAACTAAATAAATATTCTTACATTTTCAGGAGTATTACCTGCGGAGGCTGCAGTAACTGCAAACGTTATTTCTAACATCGACAAACTTTTTGACTGTGTAAATGCTGACACAGCAGACTTGAAAAAAGGCAAACCACATGCCACAAACCTAAAAATTAAAGCACCACATCTATCCCATTTCAAGGAAATGAAAGAGTTTTTTAAGAAGTTACAGTTTGTGGGATGTAGAAGCACTCCTCCTACTCAGGAAGGCTGGGTATGGACTATTATTGGCATAGAACGGCTGTGGACTACCCTTACAACTAAAAATGCTAATATAAAAAGTTTAGCAACACGGCGACTTCAGCAAGATCCGCTTGAAAATTTATTTGGTTGCATCAGGGGAAACTGTGGATCCAATTCCAACCCTACTGTAGGACAATTTGTTGCAGGCTTGAAAACAGCCATTCTTAGCAATTTGTCTCACATTAGTATTGGCAATTGCAAACTGGATGAGAATGAGGCCATGTTAGACAACTGCAAAGTATTATTGTCGAATGATCAGATGAGACATCAGACAGGTGAGACATGCACTGAAGAAGAGACTGAAGAGGACACCAGAGGAGCAATGCAATTGGATATGGATGACGATTATTTAGAACAAGGTACGGTAGATGATGCTGAACTACAAGCATGTGCCTATGTTTGTGGTTTTATTCTTAAACATCATAAAAGTCAATGTTTGACATGCAAAGAAATGCTTTTTGCCAAAAAAATGGACACCACGCACCTCTTCGTCGATTTCAAGGAGTATAATGAGTTGAAAAGAAGTTTAATGTACGCATCTCGCGACTTTATATTATGTGTCGAGAACTGTGCTCAAAAAGTAAATGATATTTTAAAAGAAAAACACCATTCGCCAAAAATTAAAAGTTTAATTATAGATATAATAACAAGCGAAATTAACTTTAATTTTTTAAATAAATGTCAAGAACACAAGGCCGATACTGTAAAATATATAGTAAACAGTGTGTTTCACATCTGTATAAAAAGATACTGCTTTGTAAGAAACAGAAAGTTTGTAGAAGAAGCGGCACATTCAGCGTTGAAGAAAAAGATTGCAATTCTTAAACATGTTTAATTTTTTTTTTTTATATGCTTTTAGAGGAAGGCTGACAGACTAATAACATTTTGGTTTGTATAATATGTAATAAAGATTGCTAATAACAAGCCTCCACAGATAAATAACAGTCGATTTGCTATCGCAAAACATGTAGTAAAGTAATATTAAATAGAAGTAATTCAGTTATCACACCGACATCTACAGCTTGAGTGCAACTTGCAATTGCTTCCTGTCGAAAAAAATGGTTCAGCTAAAAGCCGCCTTGCTGTGCTTGCATTAGTACAGAACAAATCAATATCCACTTCGCGGGAAATTTTATTATAACCACGCGCACTATTATGGAAAAATGCATTAATTTATAATTAATGCATCTTCCATCCCCTTGGATATAAATTCATGTGATAGGATTAAATTCGAAGTAGTGGAACGCTTTCTAAGGAAACCATGTTGTTCTTCACCAAAACTGCATTTCATTGCTGCGTACGCATCTGTATATATTATACGCTCAAGAATTTTAGAGAACAAACATATCTTGGATATTGGGCGATAGTTTGCAATATCAGACTTGTTTCCTTTTTTGAAGACTGGGGTGACAAAAGCAGATTTCCATATTTTAAGAACTAAACCTTCGGATAGCGATCGCCTGAATAAAATACACAACGGGGTAACTATACTATCGGCACAATTGACGATGAACGCTGGTGGTATTAGATCTGGTCCGCCAGATTTGGGGAGGTCTAAGGTTTTTAGAAGCTTTAATACTTGAGAATGGCATATATCAATTGAGCCAATACACACTACATTATTATCAATGTAAGGCTCACAAGGTTCGCTTAGTACAGGGTCGGGTACCTGGAAAGTAGACTGAAAGTAGGTAGCAAATAAATTGCTGATCTCCTCACCTGTACTCGCAGGCATATCACAATAATGCATAACTTTGGGAAAAATACTGGTTTTTCTTTTGCCCTTGACGTACGACCAAAAGGATTTTGGATTTTTTGTAATAGACGTTTCAACTTCAAACTCAAAACTCAAACTCAAATCTTTATTGCATTCTTATGTTCATAAGTTAACAGAAAATTAGATGCGTATCAATATGAAACCCTGTTAGGGCGCAGCAATTTTACTATACAATAACAATAGTATTTATGTTTGCTTAAAATATTAAAAGGAAGAGATTAATACATACTTATTAAAGGTTAAGGCGATTATTCAGCGGTTATTTATATTAATTATAAATTTTTGATACATCTTGTACATTTTAATATTATATTATTAATAAAGCGAAATCTGGTCATTCTTATTATATTATATAAATATTATTTACTTAGTACGTATAAAATTTGTTTAATCACAAGATACAAATTTTATCTTATCTTCAAAAAACTCTTGCAAAGTGTAATAGGATTTTTGCTTTAAGTATTTATTTCATTTTACTTTAAAGACGTTGTAATTTAACGTGTCTTTTATTTCCTGGGGTATTTTATTATAAATTTTTATAGACATTGAATACGGGCCAGAGTGGAATATTGTTAGACTTGAGATGGGAAGGGACAGATTATTTTGATGTCTTAAATTACGTGATTGTGAATATTGATCTTTTCTCTGGGAGTACAGATGTTTGTGTTTTTTGACAAATAAACAGATTTCGAGAATGTACAGTGATGTTAGAGTAAGGATGCCTAAATTACGAAAGTATGGCCTGCAACTATCCATTCCTCCTATATTAGCAAGAATTCGTACACATTTTTTTTGTAATTTAAAAAGCACTTCATTGTCTGTACTGTTTCCCCATAATACTATGCCATATCTAAGCCAAGAATGTGCGTAGGCGTAATATGCAATAGTGGCTGATTTTATATCTGTCGATATTTTTAGCTGGTATAATGCATATGTAAATCTAGATAATTTTCCACATAAATATTGTATGTGAGATTTCCAGTTTAAATAAGTGTCAATATTTAACCCTAGTAGTTTAAATGTGTTAATGCATTCTAGATTAACGTTGTTGTGTATGTAACTAATTGTTAGTGGACGTTTTTGGTAAGGCCGAAATTGCATAATTTTTGTTTTTGAAAAATTTATCTCTAGGTTGTGTTCTTGTAGCCAAACTAACACTTCTGTTAAATGGTTTTGTATGATATTATTTAAGTTTAGTTCACTTTCGCATGGGAAAACAACTGAAATGTCATCAGCAAAAAGTATACTTACAGCATTTATTATTTTGGGAAGGTCGTTAATATATATTATGAACAACAGGCATCCAAGCACACTTCCTTGTGGGATAGAATTATTTATTTTCGCTTCTCGAGATCTAATATGAGTTATTTCACCAGTTTCTACATGATGGTGTTCAATTTCCACATATTGACTACGATTATTGAGATAGGAAACAAACCATTTGTGGGCTATACCTCTTATCCCTATACCATTTAGTTTATTTAAAAGTATTTTATATGAAACTCTATCTTCTGGTGGCATGCTTTTGCAACTTCTGGTCGCATGCTTTGCAATGTACTCCATCCAACAGAGGGTCATCACAGGCACCACACTTATGTTGTGAATTCATTTCTGGTCAGTATAGTTGATATCAATATTAAATTAAATTAAATTTGGTGTTGACAGCACTGACATTTGACACTTCGATGTAATAGTATATTTATTGCATATATCCCCAATAAAGTCTTAGGTGGTAAATATAAATTATGAGATCTATCATGGACCCTTTCGAGCACGTGCAAAGTAGGAAGCGAGAAAGAGGACATTAATCTATTTGTATTACTATAAACTATAATAAGAAAATTTGTATATATATATTACAGATATTTGTCCTTTAGGTAATCATTTATACTGTTATAACATTTGCCGAGTAATAGTTATTTTTCGATGTAATTGTAATTGTAATCTGTATAATTATAATAAACCTTTAAATGATTACTTCTGTTTATTATTTATTGAGCAACGGGCTAGCTGCACCTGCAAGAAAACTTATCAGTTTACCGAATTTTGAAACTGATACGATTTCTTGCAGTGCAAAAGCCAACAGTTAAATAATAATTTTGAAACTGGATGTATGTGGTGTGATTTGAAATTCCCGCTATGAATATTTTCTTGGGTATAACAAGAGATGGCGTGCATGTTGTCCCACTTTTTTAGTATTAAGTTGACATTCTTCCCTTGGTAAATGTATTCTATGCTTCCGACACTATTACTATTACTAGTAGCACTTTGGTTACAAATGTCACTCAATTCACTTACTAATAATAAACGGTCAATTTTGAATGCAGGACAATGAAGCACAATGTGATTTAAATCGGCATCACCTTGATTACAATGAGAACATCTGCTATCTGCGATAATATGTAGCCTATTCAGGTGAGCTGGAGTTAAGCAGTGTCCCAACCGCATGCGTGATATTATTGTTATGAATTTTCTATTTATGTACTTGTATTTACAGAACCAAGGTTTCGTTGGCAAGTCCTTTTGTATCCGTTTATACCACTTGCCCTTCTTTTCTAAAGTTACATCCCAGTATTCCTTCCATAACTGCCTATTAGTTAACTTGAATTTATAATAAAAGTCAGTGAACGGAACTTGCAACGATTCCGAGTGGTCTTCATCAGGGGCTGAACGGGTTGCCTTATCTACCACTTCATTTCCATGTATGCCACAGTGTGAGGGCACCCACCAAAATTCTACATTTATATGTTTGTCGTCTTTTAATTGTAATAACATATTTCTAATTGTATAAATTAAGTAATTTGTTTTATAGGTTATGTTTACATTAGCTAATGCACACAGAACACTTTTTGCGTCTGTTATAATCACAATATTATTTACACTATTTACAGTACTATTTACATGAATTAATGAACAATATACAGCATAAGATTCTGCTGTAAATATGCTACAACTCGAATTTATCCTAATACATTTAGTGAAATTTTGTTGTGGGTCATAAAAGGCTGCTGTACAACTATCATTAGATTTAGAACCATCTGAATAAATGAAGTAATAATTAATTTTCCTGTCACTATATTCTAAAAAATCTGTTTTATTGTGGATAACATTGTCATAAATAATGATTGAGGAATCTACAAGAGCTTTAAAAGAATATGTATACAATGGCCAATTATCATATTTTTTTATGTTCTCAGAATTAGTTTTAACATAGTTATAAATTGTTACAATTTCAGGTAATGTTCCATGAACAAGAGACGATCCTGTGATAATATTGGATGGAATAGATTCAGAGACTATAGGATTTAATTCAAGGTTACTATGGAGAATACAATTATTTAAGGACAGAACTTTCAAATAAAATGTTTGAGCTAACTGTAATCTGCGTAAAGCCAGAGGGGGTATGCAAGTCTCTATCTCTAATGAATTAATAGGTGTGGATCGCATTGCCCCACATATTAATCTCAATCCCATGTTTTGAATTACATCCAATTTTCTTAAAAGGGTGTTGTTAGCATTCATATATGCTAAACTACTATAGTCAAAATGACTTCTAACTATACTTTTATATAGCATGGCCATTGTTTTTGGGTCAGAACCCCAGAAAGATCCTGCCAAGTGTCGTAGTAAATTGATGCCCTTTAGTGCATTTCTGCTTATGTGCTTAATGTGCTCATCAAATTTAAGCTTATCATCAATGACTACTCCTAAATATTTATGATGTTTTACTATTGGGATCTGAGTTGTATTATAAACAATATTAATGTTAGGTTTTACATTATAATGCTTACTGAAAATTAATACTGAACTTTTTCCAGGGCTAATGTCTAACTTAAGCTTATTATGATAGTAGTTATACAACTGCTTCAATGCTGTATCAACATTCTTTTGAGCAATATCTATATTTTGGTTTATGCTATACAAAAGCAAGTCATCAGCAAATTGTAGGATTTTAACATTGGATGTATCCACATACTTTAATATTTGAGATGTGTATAAATTGTATAGCAATGGAGATAAAGTGGCTCCTTGCATTGTTCCTTTATTTACAGACTTAGGCCCATACAATTTATTATTGTACTTCACAAATAGAGTTCTATTACTCATAAAATGGTAAAGCCATTTTAAAACATGTGCTGGTATGTCTATGTCATAAAGCACTTGGATGAGCTCTTCTATATTCACATTATCAAAAGCACCTTTCACATCTAAAAATACGCATATTATATTAGAATGACTTAATTTAACCTGTTTTATATCGGATATTAATGAAACAAAACTTTCAGAGCAACTCTTGCCTTTTCTAAAACCAAACTGTATAGGAGGAATTATGTTAGTAGACTCTGTTAAAAATTCTAATCTTAACTTTAACATATTCTCGAAAAGCTTACCCAGACATGAAGATAGTGAAATAGGTCTATATGAAGATGCATTATTAATTGGTTTGTCAGGTTTTAATACAGGAATGACACACTGAGTTTTCCAGGACTCTGGTATTACTAGTTCCTCCCATAGTCTATTATATATATTAAGCAATATGATTTGTGCATTCAAATGTAGTTTTTTAATTAACATGTATGGTATGTCGTCCAATCCAGGTGTAGTATCTTTTCTACTTTTTAAAGAAATTAACAATTCATCTAAGGTAAATTTTTTATTGAGAAATAGGTGAATATCCTTTTTATTTGTATTTTCAAATAGATAAGCTATCCTATCCTGATTTATTTCTGTTGTGTCTGCTAGATTATCTAAGAAATCAGGAATCCAGTCATCATCAAAGTTTTTGTTTACGTTACTATATCCAATTCTCTTGAATTTTTTAATGTAATTCCATATTCGAGAAATTGGTGTTAATCTGTTGAAACTACCACATAAGTTCTGCCAAGAAGCAGTTTTCTCCTCCTTCAATATTATTTTCTTTGCAGCATCCAACTTTTTATATTTGATCCAATTGTCTATTGTAGGCTGAGAAAAGTAATCCTTTAGTGCACATTTTGAATTATTTACAGCATCAGTACATTTTTGGTTCCACCATGGTACTGGTTTCCTTGATAGGATAGCATTTAATTTCCTTTTTACTTTAGGTATCGTTTTATCTCTTATATTATTTAATATTTGAACAAAATCATTATACAATGTTAAAGGTCTACTACTAAGACTAATAAGATCCAAATGGGAAAAACTATTTTCACTTAAAGAGAGATAGCCATCCCAATTTGCTTTGCTATAAATGTACTTTTTTTCATTTTCAGGAAGGACACAGTGTGATGATGATTGTACATTTATTTCAAGAAAAGTTGGAAGGTGATAACTACCCATTGGATCATCATGAACAGACCAATTACATAGATGAGCAATGGAAGAACTAACAAGAGCCAAATCTAAAGCAGCAGGCTGTCTACCAGGATAAGGAACAGTTGTTGGAGAACCATCATTTAGAATACACAAATCACAGTCATCTATAATATTGTATAAACAAATACCTCTATTGTTATCATTATTACATCCAAAAGCTATATGATGAGCATTGAAGTCACCCATAATTATACATGGTTTGGGTATAGAATTAACAAGCCTCTTTAGTTTCAAGCTATATAATCTATTATTGGGTGGACAATAAACACAAAGTATGTATATAATACCAGTACATGTTTTTAATGAAATACATATATTTTGAATGGACTCATGATATATTGTGTCAATTACACTGTATTGTAAACCATATCTTATTAGGATACCTACCCCATTGTGAGGGTTTTCAGATATTTTGTAAATAAAGTTATAGGATGGAAAATTTTGAATTCTAGTGTTAGATTTAATCCATGTCTCATTAAGTAAACAAATATCAATTGATTTTTCAAGTAATAAATTTTGTAATAAGGCCTTTTTACTCTGTAAGCTTTGTATATTATACTGTAAGATATGTAAATAATTTTCCATTAAAATAGGTTAGACAAAAATATCTCTTTAATTTTCTTAGTAGTTAATGGTGTGTTATCTGAGTTATTACCTAGAGCTACAAGGGATTTTACTATAGCGTTAAGAATAATTTCATTATTTGCTATTTGTTGAGCATTCAGCTCTTTAACATTGGAATTATTTGTATTTACTTTTGTAGGCAACGCTGGAAAAGATGTCTCATTAAAGGTCGGGGGTGTACTCACCACAGTGGCATACGAATTTTGCTTATATTTATTTTTCTTTTCTTCAATCTTCTTTTTCTTAATCGGGCAATCTCTCGACACCGCCAGGTGATTCCCACTACAATTAATACAGACTATCTCTTCTACGTCGCAATCTTTGTAAGAATGTTGTCCTGCACATGAGGAACAACTCTGGACTCCTCTGCATACCTTAGCCGAGTGATTAAATTTCAGACATTTGAAACACTGCAGTAGCGGTGGTATATAGACATGGACTTGGTATCTGAATAGTTTAATATATGCGTGCTGTGGTAAAGAAGTTGTAGCAAATGTTACCACTACAGTGTTAAGAGGTGTTAGTGTACCATCAACTTTCTTCATCATTCTCTTTACAGAAATGACTTCAGCGTCGCAACTGATATTCTTATATATTTCTTCGTTGTTCATTTCTTTTGGAACATATCTCAGAACACCGATTTTTTCGGTTATATATGATGGTATGAATGCTTTCAATTTATGGTTAAGTAAAAAGTCTTCCATCTTAATAAAATTGTTAGCATTTGCTGCAGTTTTAAAAGTGATGCCTATTTTGTGTGCATTGAGTCTGTGTACTCCAAGAATGCCTTTAACATTGTCACAGAAAAGATTGGTAAGTGTAATGGGGTTCTTGTTTCCAACTTTTTCATTTTCCGTAGATTCTACATAAACAATGAATTCTTTGCTTCCGTTCTCAATAAATAATCTTTTGTAGTTAGGCTTTATATATGCTTTGTATTTTTGTGTGTTGTCTATTTTATTGTCCGATTCCCGCGATATTTTACTATACTTTCGTTTCTTTTTCGGATCTCCGGTGTCCTCACCATCACTGTGAGGACTCATCTTGGACGTTTTTTCGTGCAATTAGGTAATACTATGCACTAAAACAAGGATTTAAGCTATTTAAATTAAAATTAAATTAAACACAAAGTAAAATTTGCCGCCCTATTTGACTTCCCGCCAAAAAGTCCTGTCCTGTC